>CM024963.1:15846863-15889808 GCA_014282245.1 Rhododendron simsii | reverse complement strand
GGAATCTGGCTTCTCTGCGGTTGACTACAAAGAAGGATGTGCGGTTCAATCTGAACTGTTCATATTGACAATCAATGGTTCAGATTTGTTAGAATCGTTTACCTATAATAAAAGATTTTTACCTGTAAAAGATTGAAAACAAATCTTGACCATTAAAAACACTATCCGACGGTTGCGATTACTTAGACTGCATGTCTGCCATCCAAACCTGAACTGCAAAAAAGCCAGATTCTAAAATAATTGTATGACACATATCACCCGTCTCATATTCAAGGTTGTGGAGGTGTTCGGTTTTAATACTCCCTCCGTCCTAAATTGGATGACAATTTTTGAAATTTGTGTCATTTTTCATTGCTTATGTCTTTTAATTTATAATGTTTTTCACGAATTTAAAAATTTTATATAATAGAACTAATCGAGAACTATCAAATAAGATCAATATTACATATTTTTTGAGATTCATATTGAAAAATATAAAGAATTAAAATTGACACAAATATCAAAATTTGTCATCCAATATGGGACAGGAGGAATAGTAGCCAACAAACCATTAGTAACAACAAATAGGTCATCGAGTTGCTATCATTAAGACCAGGACTGACTGGTACTCAAGGTTCTGGTGGTGTAAGGTAGTTTAACTTATTGATCAACTACCATATTACCTCTTGCCCAAAAAAGAAATCTCGTAATTGAACATTAGAAAAAGTATAAAATTAAGTTTTCGGAGAATCTTCTAAATATATATACACCTACAGGAAGAATCCCTCTTCACTTGGCAGTAATAAAAGGGCGTGTCGAAGTCATACAAGAACTGCTTCAGGTCAAACCAGAGTCAATTCATGAAATACAAGACAGAGGGGAGACTGTTCTACACTTGTGTGTCAAGTATAACAGGCTAGAGGCTTTAAAGACGTTGGTGGAATATTTGCAGAGCAACCAGATGGAGTCTCTCCTAAGCGCTGGAGATGATGCTGGCAATACTTTCTTGCATCTTGCAGCAGCTCTCAAACAAATAAATGTAAGTTATTGTGTATACATCTGATATGACTAACTTGAATGACTTAGGTTGTGTTTGATTGGGAGTTTAATTTAGTTTAGTTTTGGTAGTGGGTGGAGAGAGAAATAGAGTAATTATTGAAAAAATAGGGTAATGATTGGAAAAAGAAGTAGGGTAATGATTGGAAACAAAACTAAAACTAAAACTAAAAAGGGAACCCAACAAAGCTTAACTGTTCAATTTGTCCGTCTATGTGTTCTTCTTGGGTCCACTTGGAATACTGAAAAGTTCGTATTTTAAATCTCGTAAGGACCATCAATTATTTTAAGTATCAAGTTAAATGTTTTTTAATTACCCTATAGCGTGTAGCTGCATTTTCATCCCTTTAATTACCCTATAGCAACATTTCTTATTGAAAAAAAGAAGGAAAGAGAGAAGCTGAATTCACAGACTTGGCGCAATGGTAATCACATGATAATCAAAAATTTGAAGAAGTTTTTGGTCTAGGGTTTGACTTCTCCCCAAGTGCTATAAATGCTTGTGTTCGACTTTTTTACCAATTGACATTGACCCATATACCAAGTGTTACAAAAGAATTGGGAATGAAAAGCTAGTAAGAACTTTCTCAAGCTTTAATATATTGCTTTTAATTTTTTTTCTTAATTTTGTGGAATTATTTCCTATATTAATGGTGCTTTAGATGTGCAGACCATAGATTACTTATTGGGAATAAAGAGTGTTAAAGACAAAGCCAATGTCAGGAACCACAATGGTTCTACAGCTTTGGATGTTGTAGACCACTGTCCTAACAGAGACCTAAAAACCATGGAAATTCGGGAGTTTCTTTTACAAGCTGGTGTTCGTAGATCAGTTTGCGTTGGGCCGGATTCCATGCCTGAATCACCACCCTATGCTCCTCCTAATCCTCAAACGGATCCCAACCCCAAATCAACTCCCGATAATCTGCCAACGGATCCCAACCCCGAATCACCACCCGATATTCTGCCTAATCCTCCAACGGATCCCAACCCCGAATCACCACACGAAAATCATCCTCCTCCTCAATGCCGGTGTAAAGCTCGAGTAATAATGAAACGCATTTCTACTTTTTGGATGAAGTATTTAAAGGCTGACCGTGCCTTGCTCGTAGAGGTACTATTGGATGGTTCTCTCTCTCTCTCTCTCTCGAGTTTCCACAGTTTGATACAAATCCCTAATATATGCATAGCTATAAACCAAAACATTAACTGGTTTTTAAAGCAAGCTTTAGAGTTAGCAAACTGGAAGTCATCGGATTCGGCTTGTTGTCCCCCTGTATGCGCTCTGTCCTGAGTCCAAGAAAGTGATTCGAATATCGTTTATTTATAATAAACTTGAAGACAAACATGTTTCTATTATCTGACAACAAATATCCGATCATTGTATTTTTATGTGCACAATGAATTTGATGAGACAAACAAATTGAATGGTTTATATCACTTTTTTAAGCAGAAAACGGGGTCTAAGCATTGTCGCGCTTGAGACACATTAGCCCCTTTAAGTCACATGAAAACTATGGGGGGCCTTTTGGTATAATATTAAACTTTCAACGTGTACTATCAATTCCTATGCCCCCGGTTTTAATTGGGCCTTTCATAAGTGGACGGTGCAATAATACACTGGATTGGACATCTAAGTTATTAGAAAGCCATTCTTTCAAGTAATTAATCATGACTGAAAATCATATTTAAATATATCTTCCATGCCAACAGGTACGAGGCCATTTAATAACGGCAGCCACCGTAACAGCAACCATGGCTTATCAAGCTATTTTGAGTCCGCCTGGTGGATTTTGGCAAGAAAATAATGTTTACGGAGGTGCGGGAACAGCCATTTTGGACACTTACATGGACAACCTTTTTCCTGCATACTTAGCTATTAACACTGTGGTGTTAGTTGCATCGTTGTGCACTATTATGCTGGCCTTGAGTGGTTTCCCAGCTAACAACAAGTTTTTTATATGGCTGATGATATTCACTTCGTACATCACAATTTTATGTCTGGCTGGAGCTTATTTTGTATCAATCATATTGGTATTCCCGTTTGTATGGCACTTCTCTATTCTTCCCGTTGGTGTAATGAATGGACTGATGTTTCTTATGATTGCTACATGCGGATTTCTTGTGGCGATTCACACATTCCACTTCTGGGTATGGCTACGGCGCAAGACTAAAAATTTCTTATGGTTGCGGAACAAGTTTGGAAACCTCGTTAAAACATGCCGAATGAGTCGTGAATCAAGAGGTACTGATAATATTACTACTGAGGTCAATCCAACTAGCAGCTACAAGTGCATAGGAAACATTTGCTAGTTAGTCTTTGGAGTAGTTTGGGATTATATCTCGCATCAAGGATTTGCGCTTGTGAGCTGGGGTTACTATTGCATATTAATGGATCTGGTGCGGTCGACAATCTTCAATAAAGAGTACGTGCGTGTGTGTGAGACCCTTTATTCAAGTGAGTGCATGCAAGTCTTTGTACAATTTGTGGGTGGCCACTAGGCTAGGGTGTGGAGTAGTATAAAAGAAGCTTGAGCTGCCTTCTTTGTGTATTTGTTTGTATGGTTGCGGCTGTTCTGTGTTTGTTGTATGCAAGTTTCTGAGTATTTGATTTGTTGTAGGCTATTGGAAATGGTGGATGTATTTAGTTTAAAAAATTGATCTAAGATCCACTGTAGAGAATTTGTAATTCAATTAATCCACCTCTAATGTTTGTAATTCTTTTAGTTCACTAATATAGTTTAGTAAGTCCACTAATATAATTTAGTAAGGTCTTAAGTCCACTTCTTTTAAAAAAAAATTAAACCAAGACAAAAATGTCCTCTTATGTAAGCAGTCATATAGAGAGAAACTCCAGACCAAAAATAAATTTGGAACACAGTCTCCTCTCCTCTCTCTCTCTCTGCCGCTGGAGAAAAGTCCAAAAATCTCACCGAAAAATGTCCCAGCAGCTGTCCATGCCTTCGATCGGCGCTGGAAACCCGTCCTTGGCGAATACACTGCAGTAAACAGGTCCGATTGACGGCCTCCCGTCCTTTGCCTCCTTGGCCGGCTCCACCTCGATCAAAACCTCTCTCTCCGGAGTCTACATGAACGAGTACGAGCTATTGATGAAACTATTGTGGTGGTTGGTGATGGAAAATAAATTCCGGAGACACTACTGTGGTGGTTGGTGGAAAATAAATTCCGGAGAAACTACCGTGGTGGTTGGTGATGGAAAATAAATTCCGGAGAAACTACCGTGGTGGTTGGCGATGGAAAATAAATTTTCACTTTATTTATGATCGGATTCTCTGAGTTCCATAAGGTAGGCTGACAAATTTAATTCCAGAGTGGGGTTCTACATGGGTCCACTTTTGGATTTGCATTTATTCATTTTGCTTTGATTATATCACCTTGGAAGCAACGATCCATGCCACTTTCAAGGGTTTTTATAGGTCGATAAATTTGGTCCTTAAAAAACAAGTATTTATTAATGTTATGTATATGTGGTCCTTCTACTTTTATTGAAATTTGGACTATTTCATTTTGATTGTGGATCTTATTAACTGATTGATTAATTTGCCTCAGTTAATAAAATGAATAAAATGAATAAAATGACTGTTACCAAAGCTAAGTATTCGATATTTTTTTTTTTTTTTTGCGGTAGGTATGCACATACAATATTGTATGTGATTGTGTTTGGCATAAAACTAAGTATTCGATTTTTTTTTTTTTTTGCGGTAGGTACACATACAATATTATATGTGATTGTATTTGGCATAAAACACATTTCAGATATCCATAAATAATTTTATATGTCTCAGATCTATCTTCATTTTTTATTACATATAGAGAACAGATTGGGACATACAACATTATATGTGCATTTTTTTAATGTATTACCAAACATAAGGCAAGAACGTAAATTGTGACATATAAGTTTATATGTGCACTGTTTCAACATGTAGAGAGCATATTTGGCATGGTACAAATTTCAGACTACACATATAATATTGTATGTGCTCGTGTCGGCAAAAAATACGTTTCAGATATTCATAGATAACCTTATATGTCTCAGATCTATCTTTGTTTTTTATAACGTACAAAGGACAGATTAGGACATATCAAATTGTATGTGCACTTTTGTTGATATAGTACCAAACATAAGACAAGAGCGCAGATTGAGACATATAACATTAAATGTTGAGGTGTGGCGGGTTCAAGAATTAGGGAAGGGCTCAAAATAGGTATAAAAAAAATGAGAAATTTTTGTCACACATATAATGTTATATGTTAAGGGGTTGCGGGTCAAGAAGGGAAGCACTCAAAACAAGAATTAAAAAAAGAAAATAAAATTTTTTGTCATACATATAACGTTATATGCTGGCGTGGTGGTGGTGAGAGGAAAAAAAGAGGAATTTGTGTCACACATATAACGTTATATATATGTTGGCATGGTGGTGGTGGTGGTGGTGGTGGCGGTGGCGGAGGTGGTGGTAGATACGTGGTTGCAACAAGATCGAAAAAAATGGAAAAATATATTTTTTGTGTTAGCCAAACAAAGCCCTTATTTCTTTTACATGTTTTGTCATTGAAATTATTAGTGGACTAGGAGGGTTAAGAACTTTAGAAGTATATTAGTGGGGTTAGAAACATGTTATAGTAAACCTCCCAAAAATTCTCCTTATTTAGTTCTTATATTGTCATTAAATTATGGTTACTCTACCAACAGATGCAAGATTACTTTAGAGCGGATGTATGCATCATAACCAAAATCTCATAATTAATAGTTAATATATCGGGCTTCGAGGGACGAATCTATTAAGTAAAAATACATTGGAGCAATGCTACTACTACTATAAGAGCATCCTCAATGTAATATTCAAAAAGTAAAAGGTTGTTAAAGTTAGTAATGCGTGCTCTTAAAAAAGTGCTTATATTTTGTAATAATAAAATTAATTAGTAACCTCTTAACCAATAATTAAATTTGGATATTTGGATAATCAAAACTAGCAACCTTTTGCTAATAATCAAATTTATTGGACTACACATATTCTCAATCAAGTGCAACCATTATGGGAGAGTTAAACCCACTCTCTATTTTGGCAAGTGGTTGTGCATTTAACAATATTGATCACTTTATATGAATTTTAACAAATACTCGATCTCCACTCTCTTTTCTTTTTTTTGGTACTTCAAAATATTATAAATAGTCAATTTAAGAGTTTGCAGCATAGATGCATACATGATTCAAATATTACAATCCACAAAATGAAATACCAAGACCCCTAATCGAGAATCTGCCTTAAGGTGATCGCGAATCCAAAACTCTCTAAGCGAGGGTGGTTGAACCAAAGAAACCACCAAGTCTTCATTTTGTTCCACTCCAATTCTAGTAAGATGATCCGTACATTGATTTGCCTCCCGATATATATGGTTGAGCGTTGATCCCGTCCTAGTGAGGATGGTGCGGGCATCATTGATTAGATTCCTTCGAGGATGATTAGTAGCATTGCCTTCGTTAATTAGTTGCACCGCCGTGGGGGCATCCGATTCAATGATGATGCCAGACATGCTTTTCTCCAAGATTATGGTTAAACCTCTGTAGATCCCCCATATTTCAGCTTCCAAATTTGTCTCACACATAGACTTTCCAAAATAGCCCAAGATTCATTCTTCACTCGCGTCTCTTAAAATTCCTCCAAAGCCTGTATTTAGTTTAATAAATCCTTCGCATGGTGAAATCCATTTGATTAGAATGAGTAGTGAATGTCAAGTACAGAACCAAGATTTGCTATATGAGGGGATCGGTCATAGCATGAATAATGAAATTTTAAATTTTCAACGTTCAAGAATATAAAATATCTTAATAACAAAACAATACCCATTACAAAAATATTTACGTGATTTTAACAAACCAAAAACAACTAAAAGGTGGGAAAAAAATTTCAATATGCTATACGTCAAGCTTGTACCAAAATGGAATTTAGCGACACCTTGGATCCGGAAATCATCTACTATTATTGAGTTAGAACTACTTGTTGCAGTAATTTCCTTCTCAGTAAACATAACCAAAGCATATGTGCGATTATCAAAACTTTTTGGGAAAATGACGGCTAAGGACATATTTTGATAATTAATACTCGTCAATGACATTTTCAGTATTAACAAATATTCTTAGCTTATCCTTGACGGGTATTAATTATCAAAACACGTCTTGGACCGTCATTTTCCCAAACTTTTTCCACGTCTTGTACCGTCATTTTCCCAAACTTTTTCCATTAACAATCGCAAATCCAAAACTCTCTTAACGATCGAATAATTAATCACCGAAAAATATTTTACGTCCAAACAAACAACTCAATTTTGTTTCCCGACAGGGTAGGATATTCAAGTCCGAAAACAATTGGAAATTTCTGAAATTAT
Source organism: Rhododendron simsii (assembly GCA_014282245.1). NCBI lineage: Eukaryota > Viridiplantae > Streptophyta > Magnoliopsida > Ericales > Ericaceae > Rhododendron > Rhododendron simsii. The sequence goes on along the minus strand of CM024963.1, from coordinate 15,882,365 downwards.
CTTTCGAGTGACACCGCATAAATTCGAAAATTAACTCCGGCGTGCTGGCAGCATCTAAGCCGTTGGATTCCTTAATTTTATGATTGGAGAGGATCATCTCATGAGCCCGAAAATTCGAAAATACGGTCCAATCGTTTCCGATCGGAAGTGAGAATCTCCGGTGGCAAAATCAGTTGAAATTCCTCTCAGACTCTTGAACTGAAACTTCTCGACTCTGATCGTTGTATTCTCCTAGGTTCGGTCTATCTTCCAAATTCTCAGCACATACACATATATTTCGATACTTGCAATTGTTAAATTTATGTAGTTATATTTGATTCTCTGCTGTATACACTTCTGTTCAAGTTTGTTTCAATATTCTTTCCTCATCTTAATTTTCGAGGAGAAAGTAATTCTGGGTTCTGAGTAAAATTAGCCATAATATGAGTTTGTTAGTTGCTTGCGGTTCTGCTTTGGAGGTGAAGGTTAAAATTTTACCTTAACCAGTCAACTATCGGGTTTGTTAGTGTACGGTGGATTTATGGTCTCCAGACTCCAGTTAAGCTAGCATAGACACTTGGTTATAAAAGAAAGTTAACTACTGGGTGTTTTATTATGGTATCTGTACTTTTGTCTGGTGGGTTTTATGAATTTAGAAGAAATTCCTTTTTTTCCTTTTGTGGTAAACCAGGTACTTTAAATAGAGATGAGGTAAAACTTAAGAGTCATTACAACATCCTAAGGTATGAAACCCTGTTAGCATCATCGCACAGGTGCGAATCAGTACACATAGGAGCAAACTCGAAAGTACATAAGTCTAAATCATCGTTAAAAAACACATTAGCTAATAAATCGGCACATCTATTGCCTTCATGGTAAATGTGTTCAATCTTCTCCACCTGAAGTCTTTCCATCCAGCACCTGCAATCATGAACAATGTTACTGAGCAAATGGCGATGTTGATTTGGACCCAATATCAGCTGGATAGCTGCCAAAGCATCCATTTCCACTTCTAAAGGCCTCAAGTCCATGTTATGGGCCAGGTCCAACCCATCTCAAAGAGCCCACAATTCAGCCTCCAAACTTTGCATGGTTCTCATTTTCCTGTGGAACCCAGTTAGCCAATTTCCGTTTGTATGACGAATAAGGCCACCACCTGTGGCCGAATCTGTACTTTTCTAAAAGGCACCATCAGTGTTTAGCTTTAAATAATTTGGGCCGGGGGCCGCCAGTTGACACGAACCTTGCTTCTAGAGCAGGGCTCCACTTTAGAAAGAGCAATATATCTCCATTCAGTAGCTTGGGCAGTGATCATTTTAGCAGTATGGTGAATGGCATTTCTGGTGTGATCCGATATTGGTTGAAAATTTGTTTTGTTTTGAAGGAGCCAGATATTCCAACAAGCAAAAGGGAAAAATAACGCGCCAAGGTAAGCCCGACTGGTGGGAAGCTTTGGATTCACAATTAACTTTCAACCAAGAAGGATGGGATAACACAAAGGAAGTAGTAACAGAAGGGGGGACAAGGATAACCTCCCAAACATGACAAGCTACAGCACAATCCTGAAGGACATGTGCGTTTTCGGTAGATGATATACTTAAGTTTTAGGTACTATTTGCGTAGATGATACACTTACGTTTTAGGTACCATTTTCGTTATTATCTTTGAACAGTTAGGTTGTTCTAGATCATGATGAGGAATACAGTAATAGGTTAGCCTCAAAATTCTACTTAGACCGGTTCTTTATTTGTTTGGTTGAGACCATTCTTAAGGTTTTTTAAAAATTTTATGACTTAATTATGCTGTTGATGTTCAACTTTGGTTGTTCCAAAAACAACAAAATATTTGTAAGCATTTTCACACAAAATTGTCAATTATATAGAAAAGAAGAGCCATCATTAGCCAAATTAATGACTCTTGAAGTTAATGAGACGAGACCATTTTTCATTTGTAGCTTTTATTAAATGATAATGGCCCACTTATTTGCTGAAATTACATCGATATTAACTAGAGTGTTGAGACCTCTACTAATTGGAAAAATGTTGGAGCTGTCAAATGCAATATTGCCTGATCTTAGGGCTAATGTGGGCACGCGCATGGGCACACACAAAAGAAGAAAAACGAACAGAATACAAAAAAGATAACTTTATAGAGATTTCTTAAACTGGCAACATTCACGTGCCGTGTAGGTGTTCAAATTTCAAATAAAAATCTCTGTACTAGCTTCGTTCATGATTCTTTACAGTTTGGTCTTCCCATGATTTTTCCTAATGAACATGGCAACCTATTACATTCATAATCGAGGAGGAAAGATTAAATCTTTGTTGCAGGTATATATCTTCCTTCTTGGTAGTCTTGCTTTGGAGTTTTGGCATTCTTTGATTGGAAATAAAGTTAAACGTGAGCTGGTCCTGAAATTGATTGTATGGAGCACTTCGTAAAAACTTAAAGAAAATCAAAATCTTTATCTCCTATTACTCATACTATTTGGCTGCTTTGAGGAGTTGAGGTGCTTTTTTCACTAGTCTTCTTTCATATATATACAGTGTTTACTAGTCTCCTTTGCTGGATCTTATTTGATAAATTTTGATAAAATCTTTTAAACCCTGCAAAAAAAAATTTTGAAAATTTATTTTTGTAATTCTATTATTTTTAAGTTTGAAAATAGTTTCTTATTTTTTAAGTACTTTTTTGAGAATCTAGAATGAGCCAGAATATTTTTTTAAGTACTTTTTTGAGAATCTGAAATGAGCCAGAATATTTTTGGACTGATATATCCCAATAATTAACCAAAACTAATCTCTCCCCTTAGTGGTAGACAGCTGGAAATCCTTTGCAGATATTTCTATCAAGAGAATTTTTTCACTGCTCCGCCGTGAATATGTGTTTGCGGCGTTAATCGCGGCCATCCAAAAGTATTTTGGATGGTCTGGATGTTAATGAAATTTTTTCGGGAAAAGAGTTTTTTCTGGGGGGAAAGTTAAACTCTTCCCCGGTAAAGTTTCATTTAAATCCGGACCGTCCAAAGCCGAAACGGACGGCCAAAATGACGCGAAACCGTGAATAACTTCTTCACGGTTCTGCTGTGAATAAGTTTCTCTATTCTATCAATGTTTGCTCTGATTGCTTTGGGATGGCTTTGCCCATAAGACGGTCAAGTATCCCTTACTCCTTTTGCATCATTCTTTGAGTTAGTAAAATTCTCCTTGCTTACCAAAAGAAAGCTCGATATGAACGAGAGAGGAGAGGCGTTGAGAAGGCTCTATGAAGCCTGTCTGAGTGGGAGTGTCCAAGCATTAGAAGCATTGATCGAGAAAGATCAACTCGTTCTCAACCGATTTAACTCGCTCGAGTGCTTCTTCAATGACTCCCCCTTGCACGTAGCAGTATCGTGCGATCATTTGGACTTCACGAAAGCCCTTCCGAGTCGGAAATCAAAACTTGCCACCGAGTTAGACTCGCTACAGTGTTCACCCCTCCACTTAGCGTCCGCTGAGGGCCACGTTGAGATCGTATGAGAGCTGATACGGGTGAACACCGATGTTTGCATCGCTTGTGATCAGGATGGTAGTATCTTTTTGTTTTTATATATAGTTGTTTATAGATCTATTGTTTCGAACAAAACTAAGTCTTCTTTCCTTCCCACTTGAAGATTCTAGCGGACAAGAGCAACTCCAAAATCTAGTTAACCTGATGTTTATGTCAACTGATCTCCTCTAGTGTTCGGGAAAATTTTTCAGTGCCGAGCAGGTACCACGTGGTGTCCGCTCGCGCATCCGAGCCGTCCATTTTGTTTTTAAACGGCTCAGATTTGAAGCGAGAAAATGAGAGAAAATGTTGGGATGTGAGAAGAGAAAGGGTTTCAATTTGAGCCGTCCAGAAGTGTATCGGACGTTTCGAATGCGCCAAGCCATAGCACGCAAGATATACCCGCTCGGCACTAAAAAATCTCTCCTAGCATTCGGGTCCCCTAGTGAAAAAAGAACTGTCCACAAAATCAAGAGAAAGTACATAAATTAAGGATCTGGCTTCTCTGCGGTTGACTATAGAGAATGATGTGCGGTCCAATCTGAACCGTTCGTATTGACAATCAATAGTTCAGATTCGTTAAATCTTTTACCTGTAATAAAGGATTTTTACCGATAAAAGATTGAAAACATATCTGGATCACTAAAAACACCATTCGACGGTTGCGATTACGTGAACCGCACGTCTACAGTCCAAATCAGGACCGCAAAGAAGTCAGATTCTAAAATAATTGTATGACACACATCACTCGTCTCATATTCGAGGTTGTGGAGGTGTTGGGTTTTAATAGTAGACAACAAATAGGTCATCGAGTTGCTATCATTACCAGGACTGGTACTCAAGGAACTGGAGGTGTAAGGTAATTTAACTTATTGATCAACTACCATATTACCTCTTGCCCAAAAAAGAACTCTCGTAATTGAACATTAGAAAAAGTATAAAATTAGAAATATATAAATACACACACACACACCAACACCAACAGCAATAGGTAGAATCCCTCTTCACTTGGCGGCAATAAAAGGGCGAGTCGAGGTCATACAAGAACTGCTTCGGGTCAAACCAGAGTCAATTCATGAAATACGAGATAGAGGAGAGACTGTTCTGCCCTTGTGTGTCAAGTATAACCGGGTAGAGGCTTAAAGACGTTGGTGGAATATTTGCAGAGCAACCAGATGGAGTCTCTCCTAAGCGCTGGAGATGATGATGGCAAGTTGGCAACACTTATTTGTAGCGGGTAGGTGATTTCATGAGCAAGTAAAGACTTGTCCCCACGGCACACAACCAGCCCCCAACCACTCTACTTGAAATTCCCCTGTTTTTTATCTATAGCATCAGGAGAGGTGGCATTTTTTAAATCCCAGCGGGTTGCCTTTTGCAAACCAAACTGCACATTATGTGGCGACAAAGATAATAGAGTTATGCACAAAAGGTACCCTGAAAGAAATACCGTTTGCCCTTTACACACATCCAACAGAAGCAACATGCCCTATACACACAGCCGATAGAAGCAAAACAAAGTAAAGAGAATGAGACCAAGAGATCAATCTTTACCAAATCCAACAAACCACTCTAAAAGCCACATAGGGAAGGAAGGCCCTATACTCAGCAGTGAATCGAAGGCTGAAGAGCGAACCGAACCACACCAATTACTGAGTATCATTCCAAATGAAACCATTCCAATATGGAGAGGTAGAAGCAGGGAGGGGAATGGCAAAGGTTTCTGGGGTACGGAAAGTAGAAAAAAGACCCAGAACTTTAACCACATTCTAACATGGAGAGGCAGAGTCACGAACAAACTCTCGGGTTGTTACTTGTTACTATCACCTCTGTATCGTGAGATCAAGTACTTTCTTCATTTTAAAAATCCCAACCCTTCTTGTTGACTCATTGCATGCATTTAAAGGCGTCATGGATTTGCGGTAAAATTCTACTGAGTTATTCCAAGGGGCAGCAATCTTAAGAAAATTAAGAAGCAAAACAAATAATACATCCTCAAATTTTGAGGATTTAGGAACATATGTTTCTATTGGCAGAGCGTGGTTGTAACAGTAGATTTCATCCTAGTCGAGCGTTTTTTTTGTATGTTGGGGCCTTCGCTTCAAATGGTATTCCTCCTCCGCTTTTCGGGAAAAACTAATAATCATTGTTAATGCCATTGTGTTTTAAAGAGCATCCTGACGTCCTATTCTGTTTATCTCCAAGAATTCTCCCCATCTCAGGGAATGACATTCCAGGCCGTATTTTTCTAAATATCAGGATATAACTACAATGGTCCGTTGGCAAAATCGTCAGACAACTCTAAAAGATTTGATATATCATGATTACGACAAGAAAACGTACTAACCAAAACCTGTCTGACTCTAAAAGATTTGATATATCATGATTACGACAAGAAAACGTACTAACCAAAACCCAGAGACATGAAACGCTCGATTTGTTGTATCCTCAAGAAAAATAAGTTTGATTGTATAGTAAAAAAAAATTCCCCACTTTAGGGATGTCTTGGAGGTTACAAAGATTGAAAACAACCACTACTACTAACAAAGTTATAGTTTCATACAAAATTCCAGAGTGTTTAGCTATTAGCATTTTTATTATGTGATAACCCTTAGATGTCATGGCATAAAGTAGATTACGACACTGCCCACTAACAATCAATTTGTGACCTCCACCACTCATAAAAATGGCAGGCGGTATTTTGTGGACTCCACGATCCTATATTTGCACCTCAACATAATCCTAAAACACTAGGAAGTCTATTCATCTCACGTTACATGTAAATCATGCGGTATAGTAGCTGCACATACATGAGTCTCAGGAAAAGAAAAGACAATATAGGCCCAGTACCTAACAAATTTGAACTTGCAAGTCATAAACAGTGATGTAACAAACAATGCCTGAACATGCAGCTCAAATATATAGTAAAAGCAAACAAACATGTGGGCCGGCAGATCAAGAACAGGCACAGGAAGAGAAGAGTAGACTGTGGACTTAGAAGCTAATCAACTAGAGAGGAAGGCAATCTAGGAGGCTAACCATGTGGTCAAAGCGATAATGGTGACATGCTAAGACGAAAATGGCCTCCGGACCAATAGATAATTGTACTTTCGTGAAGTGAATAGACTTGCAATCCTCGCCGATCCAAAGAATATAGAAAAGATCCCCAGCCAAATGCAATAAAGTTGGCCTCATCTCATATGGGACCTGATAACATTCATTTATAAGCCAGCAGATCTAAGAATCTGCAATGGGCATTGAGACCAAAGCTTTCTTGAGAAAATCATAAACCCACACATTTGGACTGCTGATCCAAAAGAGGGTGGTACCAACCACAATTGGCGGGGTGGTAAAGCCGTTATAATACTCAACATTTGGGTCCAAGCTTTCCCAAGACTTTTCAGTCACATCATATAGGCACATAGCATATGTCTGCAGATTAAGTACCAGAATCTTGCCTGAGAGATCGTCGCCGAGAGCTGCAGCAAATAAGTACTTACATCCAAGAGTAGACGGAGGATCGGGGAGAGCACTCCATTCACCACGTCCCTCTGCCACCAATCTTGTATCTAAAAACTCCCCCCATACACTAGGAATGTCAAGCCTGGTGCCACCACCATCAAAACCCATGACATATAGGTTTCCATTCAGACCTCCGACCGCGGAATCACATCTGGCACATATCGTGCAAGGACCTCTCTTCAAGCCCTCTTCGGGACGGGAGAAATCAAAATAACTCACGTTCCAGGAGTACTTCTACTTGCCACAATAGCCCCCAATGCGATAGACAAAGGACCCAACCGAGGCAGTAGTTGTTCCATAAAACTGGGATGCTTTACCCATCTCCAACTCTACAACAGGTGAAAGCGTTGAAACTCGATCCAACTCACCTTGGTGGCGGTCGTCATGGTGAAACGCGAGATAGGCTCCCCGGAGCTCTGCATCGGTGATTTGACAAACCACCTTTGCTACCTTCTCCTCAGCCTCCTTCTCCTTGTCCTTTTCACCGAAGATTTTCAGCATATACCATTCCCTGGGGTTATAAGGCTCATCGCCTTGAGCAACACATAAGCAGAGAGTTTTCTCGTAAACAGGATATACTGAGCTTGTTGCTACGCATTTTACTAATGCCTCTTCCTTCTTCCTTTTGTGTGTTAAACGCCCCGGCTCTGCCATTAGAATTTTGATAAACCTTGGAGATGTTTTGTGAGCCTGTAAAGAGAGAGAGAGAGAGAGAGAGAGAGAGAGAGAGAGAGAGAGAGGAGAGCGTGGAGAGTTGGTCAATAAGCAATAGTAGAATTGATCATGCTAATATGCTATAGCTTTATTATTTCATTTAAAAATTATTATTTTATTCATTCTAATTGAATCCCAGAAACCTTCCCAATGCCCACGTTGAAGCCAAGGGCAAAATTCCTTTTTGGCATTTTGCCAAACATGTGGCAAGCATTGGATACAAATGTTGGTTGCTGCATTCACGGCCCAGATTTACCAAAACCATGGATGAATATCCCCAGCTATCCGAACTTCTCATCGGCAATTATGCCCAGAAGTTGAAAACTTGGAGCCCAGCCCTACTACTTACCATCAAATTCAAGCCCCAACCTGTCACATGCATTTTCTATTTTGAAGGTTTAGAGATGGGTTGAAGATGCTTGAAGAGAAAACAGAGGACGAGAGAGAGGACAAAGATGATTGGACAAAAACAATACTGTAAAATAAAGACAATTGAGTGTACAGTAACTCACCGAAACAAGCTGAGAAACTGTAGCTCAAAATAGTTTACCGAGTCTGAAGTGAGGCCACTTGTTTGACGTCGTGCACTGTATGGAATTCCCTACTATCTTCATTAACTGGATCAGAGCATGTGTTTCTACCCCTTACTTCTCTGTCCTTATTAATGGTGAATTGAAGGGTTTCTCCCCGGGAAAAAGGGGCTTGAGGCAGGGTGATCCCATCTCTCCTTATCTTTTCTTGTTGATTATGGAAGCCTTTTTTGCCATCCTTCAATCTAAAATCTGCCTAGAGAGTTTCACTTTTCATCCAAAGTGTGCTGCTATTAATCTTTCTCACTTGGTGTTTGCTGATGATATGTTCATTATTTGTAGGGCTAGTTAGCAATCTTTTTCTACTATTAATACTGTTCTGAAGGATTTTTAGCTGTTCTCTGGTCTCCAACCTAATTTCAAAAAAGTGCTTGCTTCTTTGCTGGAGTAGATGAGCATTTGAAAATGGAGTTGAGAAATATTCTTGACATCCCTGAGGCTAAGCTTCCTGTTAAGTACTTGGGGGTACCTCTGATCTCTTCTAAGCTTATGTATGCAGATTGTTTGGTGCTCAAGGATAGGATGCTTAAGCGTATTCAATCTTGGTCCAATAAACTGTTGTCTTTTGGAGGTAGAGCCCAGCTCATTGCTTTTGTGCTTTTTAGTATTCAAGTTTATTGGTCATCCATCTTTATCTTGCCCCAGAAGATCATAAAGGAAATTGAAAGTATGCTTAGTGCTTTTTTGTGGAAAGGGTTGGAAATAAAGTCTTGTGGAGCTAAAGTCGCTTCGTCTGCTCTGTGTGTCCCCGAGAAAGAAGGTGGCCTAGGTTTTAAAAGGATCAAGGAATGGAATAAGGCCTCTATGCTTAGGCATATGTGGGCTCTGTGCAAGAAGGAGGATATTCTCCGAGTTAAATGGGTGCATGTTTATATTATAAAACATAAATGTTTCTGGTCCATGAAGCTTCTTGGTGACTCCTCTTGGACTGTTCGAAAATCTTTGGTCTTAGGAGTGTTGGTCAGAAGTTCATAAAGTCGCAAGTGGGGAATGGATCCAATACCTTCTTATGGTTCGATAACTGGCATACCCTTGGGCCTTTGTATCAATTTTTTGGTGATAGAATGGATGCTACTTTTGGAAGGTCCCTATATGCTAAAGTTGACTCTATTATCTGTAATGGGGATTGGAGATGGCCTACTGCTAGAAATTCTCGGGTTAGGGATATTGTTGCTCAGGCTGCCCATGATCTTGTTCCTCATACAGATAGGGAGGATATTGTTGTCTGGCTTTTGAACCCTACTGGGAAATTTTTTGCTAAATCTGCATGGTCTGAACTTCGATTGCGTGCTCCAGAGGTGGGTTGGTTCTGTTTAGTTTGGCATAAATTCTCAGTACCTCGTTGGTCATTTATTCAGTGGGTGGCTTTTCTGGGTCGTTTGTCAACTAAGGATAGATTACTGGCTTGGGGGGTGCAGGTTGATTCACGTTGTATCCTATGCCATGGTGGTCAGGAATCTCATTTCCACCTGTTCTTTGAATGTCCCTTTTCTTCTTTGGTATGGCGGCAGGTTAGGGAGAAGTGTGAGGTTTCCCCTCATGACTAGGATTTAGCCTCTGAAATCTAGTTGGGGTGGGGGGTGTGTTGAATTGTAGATCCTTGTCGATTCAAGCCACCATGTTCAAGCTTTGTTTGTCTGCTTCGATTTACTATCTTTGGAGAGAAAGGAATACCAGAATCTTTCGACAAGTTGGCAGTGATCCTTCTTCAGTTGTGGCTTTGATCATGAGGGAAATCAGGGCATGTGCGTGCTCTTGGAGGAAGATGGTGAGATCACTTGGTAATTCCAGATTTTGTGCTAGATGGGGGTTCCCGGAGTCTGTCTTTAATTCTGCTTTAGTTTGTTAGTATCTTGGCAAGGCTGAGTTTGTGTTGTTGTTTGTACTGAGTTCTCAAGGCCATTTCCTTGAGTGTTGGGCTTAGTCCCTTTTATAAATTCAACTGATTCCAAAAAAACATACCTATAAAACGGTGCCGGAGGGAGGGATAGAACCCGAGAGAGAGAGGTAGCTGTAGCAGCTGGGCATTCTTGGACATTTAGGGGTTGTGATTGAGATAAGGGGTTATGCCTCTTAGTTCGGGGCACCGACATTTAGGGCATCTCCAGCTCTTATTAGTGGGGAAAAAATCTTACTATACAATCAAACTTATGTTTCTTGAGGATACACCGAATTGAGTGTTTCATATCTCTGGGTTTTGGTTAGTACGCTTTCTTGTCGTAATCATGATATATCAAAACTTTTAGAGTTGTCTGAGTAAGCTTTTGTTGAACTTTCACTACACGCACACTTCCTTTGGTGGTGGAACAATCTTATACCGATAGCTGTACTTTTGTATGAATCTTATCAGTACAAGCTATTTAATCAATGCTATTGTTATTCTGCTGAAAACTTGATCTTATCATGTTGCTCTTTGTTTTTGATGGACTCCATTTCTTCCTATTTAGCTGATGAATTAGTGCCTATGGTATATTCTAGACAACACATTTCTCTGCAATTTAGTTCTTTGATTTGTCTCAATTACTTTTAGTTTTTGGTTGTCCTTGTCAAGTCTTTATGTATTCTTCTTTCAAGTGTATCGACGCGATGATGAATCCATTTGGGTCTCCAAAGAAGCTTCCATCCGGTTCACCCACAAGGTGGGAAGGAACAAAGCATTGACAAACTTCTCTAATTTTTCTGACAATGAAGGTCATGGCTTGGAGAATTTTCCCGTCACAGGAAGAGGCAAACAATGATGAAACTGTTTCTATTTGTATGCATCAACAATACTGTAATGATCCTACCATTTTAAGAACTCATTCCATTAACAAAACTAGAGATGGGCAGCTTGTTACCATAACTAAAAGAGCGCCGCCACTTGCTTATCAAGAATGTTTAAACAAGCCAGGGTTTAAGCAGGGAGATGATCTTAGATGAGACTAGTTTATTAGGTTTGGCGGATGGAGTCCGTAAAGTACGTATTAGTTTTTTTCCCTTCTATTTGTCTATTTTGTACTAATTAACATTTGGTGTTCTTTTGTAGGCAAGTGGGGGATTGTTTAAAGACGATGATATTCACTAGAAATCAATATCATGGCCGTCTAGGAGAAGGTATTAGAATATCAAGTAACGGCGATGTTAAGGTGATGATGATAACCCCACGCCAAGACAATTTAGCAAACTTCGAGTTTGAAGGACATTGGTCAATTTAGGAATCTTATTGAGATTGAAAATGTGAGACCGCTTAATGGTCCTCAGCCATTAGCTTTGTTTCTTTTTTATCAACTTTGTGATAGAGCTCAAAGATTATCCGGAAAAACTCAAAAGGTAAAATATTTGGTATTGTCCTTTTCTATTACTTCTGTCTGTTTCTATTAGATTTATTGTTCTTGTATTTTTTTGCAGGGATATGGCATATTTCATATGGAAATGTTGCCTTTTTCACTGATGAAGAGAAATTGAAACTGATTTTTAAACTAAAGGATTTTTTGGATGCAAACGTCCAGATGATTGGACGACTCTTAAACTTTAACAAAGAACCTGTCCACATAAGGAATTGGGGACAAAAGATATTGCAACTAGAGTTGGTTATAAAAACAAAGGAAGGACATATCAGTATGAAGCACATGGAATATTCATCATCCATAAGTACACTCTTTCCCACTTTTCTGACAATGATGCAAGTATCTCTAACTTGTCAACTTTTATTTTGGAATCCATGTGTATTTTTGTTACTTATTAACTTCCTTTTTTAGCTCGAAAGTGAAACACGTCAACGACGTTTAGCCACAATGAAACAACTCCCTTAAGTTTTTTTGGAATTTATTCCAAAATTATTTTTCCTAGCGGCCACAGAAGTGCGGGAAAATGAAAACAAATTTGGGTAAATTTCATTCTTGTTTAGCCTCAATTTTTAATTTCTGACTTTTCTTGCTCTTATTTTTGGAACTCTTGCATGTTTAGGGTGATCGATTCTAAGATGGGGACTATTGTGGGTGACGATTTAGTCATATTTCTTCGAACGGGGCGTGATGCCTTGCTGTAATTACGGATTTCAAGACAGAAGCTCTTTGAATGGTAATTCTAATATATTCCAGTTTGTGGATGTTAGACTGTGTTCAGTTGATATCATCTGCAGTTTGGGTATGCTTTGGAGTGTGTTTTAATTATTGTACATACTTTGTTAAAAACTCCACCCATAGCTATGTATTCGAAAACTGCTATTCATTTTCTCTGTCATATGACTCATACTTAATAACCTGTTCATTTTGATGAAGTGATGGTTATAGTGTTTTTGGGTAAATTAATTTTCATTGAGAAGAAACCAACCAAAATAAGACCAGGGCATTCCCTTAAGCTAGTTACTGAGTAGGTGAAACAGTACAACAGAGAATTGAACAAGAACATAAAAGCTCCAACTACAACATCCAACTAGTTACACAAAAACAGAATGAGGGATTTGCCAATTAAGGCAGATCAACCTTTTCATGAGACTTCTCCACCGCTCCCCATGAGATAAAGCATGCCCTCAAGTTTGTTTTGCTCTTACCAATACGGTCCCCACGATTGAGCCTTTGCTTCTGTAGTTTCTCCCCTGCCAAGTGCCAAGTCTGTTTTGACTAAAGTAAAAAGTTTGGTTCATCGACATTTGGTTTTAGTGCTCATCCACTGCTCAAAGATCAGTTCTAATATAAGTTGCATCCACATATCAGTACATTATGTTCGCATAAGTCAAATTGGTAAGTTCTAACAATTAACGACTTGGCAGGAGAGAAACTACAAAAGCAAAAGTCAAATTGGTAAGTTCTAACAATTAACGACTTGGCAGGAGAGAAACTACAAAAGCAAAAGGCTCAATCATGGGGACCTTATTGGTAAGATCAAAACAGACTTGAGGGCATGCTTTATCTCATTGAGAGGGGTGGAGAAGTATGATGAAAATAGGTTGATCTGCCTTAATTGGCAAATCCCTCATTCTGTTTTTGTGTAACTAGTTGGATGTTGTAGTTGGAGCTTTTCTGTTCTTATTCAATTCTCCATTGTTCTGTTTCATCTAGACAATAACTAGCTTTGTATTGGACTGCAAAGGAATGCCATTGGTCTTGTTTTGGTTGGTTTCTTCTGAATGAAAATTAAATTACCCAAAAACACTATAACCATCACTTCATCAAAATGAATAGCAGGTTATTAAGTATGAGTCACAGAGAAAATGAACAATAGTTTTCGAATACACGGCTATGACTGGAGTTTTTAACAAAGTATGTACAATAATTAAAATACCCTTCAAAGCATACCCAAACTTCAGATGACATCAACTGAACACAGTCTAACATCCACAAACTGGAATATATTAGAATTACCATTCAAAGTGCTTCTGTCTTGAAATCCTTAATCACGCCTGTCCAATGAAATATGACTAAATCGCCACCCACAATAGTCCCCGCCTTAGAATCAGACACCCTAAACATGCAAGAGTTCCAAAAATAAGAGCAAGAAAAGTCAGAAATCAAAAATTGAGGCAATAAACAAGAATGAAATTTACCCAAATTTGTCTTCATCTTCCCGCACTTTTGTGGCCACTAGGAAAACAATTTTGGAATAAATTCCGGAAAAACTTGAGAAAGCTGTTTCATTGTGGCTAAACGTCGTTGACATGTTTCACTTTCGAACTAAAAAAGGAAGTTAATAAGTAACAAAAATACACATGGATTCCAAACAAAAGTTGACAAGTTAGAGATACTAGCATCATTGTTAGAAAAGTGGGAAAAAGTGTTCTTATTGAAGATGAATATTCCATGTGCCTCATATTGATATGTCCTTTCCTTGTTTTTATAACCAACTCAAGTTGCAATGTCTTTTGTCCCCAATTCCTCATGTGGACAGGTTCTTTGTTAAAGTTTAAGAGTCGTCCAGTCATCTGAACGTTTGCATCAAAAAACTTCAGTTTAAAAATCAGTTTCAATTCCTCTTTATCACTAAAGAAGACAGCATTTCCATATATGAAATATGCCATATCCCTGCAAAAAATACAAGCAATAAATCTAATAGAAACAACAAGAAATAGACAGAAGTAATAGAAAAGAAAAGGACAATACCAAATATTTTACCTTAGGAACTTTTCCGGATAATCTTTGAGCTCTATCACAAAGTTGATAGATAAAAAAGAAACAAAGCTGATGGTTGAGGACCATTAAGTGGTCTCACATTTTCAATCTTCTCAATAAGATTTCTAAATTGACCAATGTCCTTCTTCAACCCCTATTCAAACTCGAAGTTTGCTAAATTGTCCTGGCGTGGGGTCGTCATCATCACCTTAACGTCGCCGTAACTTGATATTCTAATACCTTCTTCTAGACCACCATGGCATTGATTCTAGTGAACATCGTCGTCTTTAAACAATCCCCACTTGCCTACAAAAGAACATCAAATGTTAATTAGTACAAAATAGACAAATAGAAGGGGGAAAAAACTAACAGGAAGGATACGTACTTGACGGACTCCATCCGCCAAACCTAATAAACTAGTTCCATCTAAGCTCATCTCCCACTGCTTAAACCCTGGCTTGTTTAACCATTCTTGAAAAGTAAGTGGCGGCACTCTTTCAGTTGTGGTAACAAGCTGCCCATATCTAGTTTTGTTAATGGAATGGGTTCTTAAAATGGTAGGATCATTATAGGATTGTTGATGCATACAAACAGAAACAACCTCATCATTGTTTGCCTCTTCCTTTCTTGTGACGGGAAAATTCCCCAAGCCATACCTTCATTGTCAGAAAAATTGAAGAAGTTGGTGAATGCTTTGTTCCTTTCCACCTTGTGGGTGTACCGGATGGAATCTTCTGTGAAGACCCAAATGGATTCATCTTCGCGTCGATCACCCATATACACTGAAAGAAGAATACATAAAGACTTGACAAGGACAAAACCAAAAACTAAAAGTAACTGAGACAAATCAAAGAACTAAATTGCAGAGAAACATGTTGTCTATAACATACCATAGGCACTAATTCATCAGCTAAATAGGAAGAAATGGAGTCCATCGAAAGCAAAGAGCAACATGATAAGATCAAGTTTTCAGCAGAATAACAATAGGATTGATTAAATAGCTTGTACGGATAAGATTCATACAAAAGTACAGATATCGGTATAAGAATGTTCCACCAAAGGAAGTGTGCGTGCAGTGAAAGTTCAACAAAAGCTTACTCACAAACCATATAATTTAGGAGCAAAACATGATGTCTTCTAAGTAAGCTTAGCGCTAATACAACGAAGCTAAATTCACCATAAAATCTGATAGTTTGCAGCAATTTAAAGCACATATTAATCACTTTTAGCTATCTTTTTTCCCCCAAAAAATTGGGTCAATTCTCCATATTGCCAAATAGAAGGAACCTACGACAGATTGATTACTGAAAACTCAACCATGACGGTGGAGAATCCCCCAGGGTCAGTTTCAGACCATAACAATGAAAACAAATATTCAGCCCAACTGGTCCTAGGATTCTGAAAAACTAACTATAACATTCTAGCCATGAAAGTCCATTTAGGGAAATCAAACAGGGGGAGGGGATGTGTGTGTCTATGAGAGAGAGAGAGAGAGAGAGAGAGAGAGTGCATAACTAAAGATTCTTATGCGGACACCGTAGTGCTGCCCCGTTGGCAATGGAAGCTTGCTGCAAGGAGATAAATTAGGGCACAGAGAGAGATGAGGGAAGAGGCTAGGTTTTTCTGCCTGACAGTCTGAGAATTGCGCGAGGTAAGAGAGAGAGAGACAGAGAGAGAAGGCCAATGCTTTAAAAGAAGTGATAAGGGATAATGTTTAGATCCAATGTTATAGCCACCCTTATGAGTGTAATGTCTCCCTCTTGATGTTCGGTCAGATCGGGTTGAGCAAAAAATTTCTCTCCAAAACCAAAGCCTGTTGGTACAATCGAGATTTTGGGCACCACTGCCGACTGAGAAAATGAATGAAACCGCCCATTGTCACCTTTTTCGGATCGAGTTGGACAGGTTGGTCAGGTAATTCGGGTTGTTGCATACCCCTAGAAGAAAGGGTAATCAGAAAACCCATGAAAAGGTCAACCAAAACAGAAGAAACCCATTTTTCGACAATAGGCCAATAATGGCACCTGTTGATTTGAAACAGAGTGTTTCTCTTATTACTGGAGAGTAGCAGCAAAAAGGTTTCTACACTTCAAAGCTTGGAGCCGAAAATAACAGATAAAATCATCAAAAAAAAATTAAAAGAAAAGAGAGCTAGCGATTTTAATCCTTGAACCATTATGAAAGTGAAATCAATGCAGGGGAGTCAGGGGGCAATGGAAAGAAGTACAATTATGGGGAAATTAGAGTTTTGGGGTTTTATCCTGCTAAAATCAGGTACTATTAGCAAACATAACATAATATATAAGCAATATTTGATTTGGCACAACGTACTCCACCAATCAAGTGCTTCTCATGAACACTCTTTCCGCAACATAAAGCAAAGTCATGATAGAGGACACTGAACCATTTTGATTCATGGTTGATTGAACACACAATGAGATTAGTGAGAGTGATCTAGCGGAAATCTGAATGCAATTAGAGAACACACGTAGACAACCTCATTGCATAATGAAATATACTACAAGAACACCGTTTCAATGATCTTTGGCGCATTTCTGCTAGTTTGCTAGTAGTAGTTTGCAGTAGGTGCTCTTTGTAAAGTTGTTTGTATAAGGGGTTCTCCCCTGAGATTCTTGTTTGGTTGGTTA
Source organism: Rhododendron simsii (assembly GCA_014282245.1). Classification (NCBI taxonomy): domain Eukaryota; kingdom Viridiplantae; phylum Streptophyta; class Magnoliopsida; order Ericales; family Ericaceae; genus Rhododendron; species Rhododendron simsii. The sequence goes on along the minus strand of CM024963.1, from coordinate 15,865,298 downwards.
TAAAACGCATCATTTACCAAAAAAAGAACACGGTTTCAACAATACAAGAGTGAAAACCATACAAAAGAAAAGCGGGAAAACACAAAATGAGGAGCAAACCAAATATTCTAAACAATACTATTCACCAGCTACATCGAGACTGTACTATTTACTCATGCACAAGTATGGAAGAATATACACCTCAGCTCACTTTTACGATTTTACACAAAATCAAAGAAGTAGTGTGTGTCGCAAAATCAAATAATAATAATAGTAATAGTAAAAATAACAACAATAATGATAATGATAATAATAACATTAATAATTGACGGAAAGGAAGGCATCTGCAAGAAGTAGGAAAATAACCTCTTCAAATGGAAAGACTTTGACAAAGAAGAAGAGTAAGTATTCCTATGTAAGGGAGACCTGAGAAAGAGCCTTCGTCCTTTCCCAGACAGCGATGAGCAGAAACAACAAGGAATCAGGACCAACAACACCTCTATGCAAAAAGATCAACAATACAAGGGTAAGCTATATAGTAGAACAAAAACAAAGCATAAAACTTTCAAGGTCAAACATAACTTTAAAACTCACCAGCTTGTAAAAGAAAGATGAGAATAATCTGAATATGGATATTTCCCCACCCAAAATGTATAGATCTGGCAAATACAAACTCTACTCTGTCTGTTGAGGATTACCACATGCAAACCAAAACCCCAAAGAATCAATCAAAGGTCATGCCCGCACAAAACAAACCCAAATCCTGAACTCAACATGTTTTCAAATCAAAAACTAAAAGTATCTGAGACAAACAACTTATCACATCAAATCAAAGAACTGAATCGCAGAGAAACGTGTTGTCTAGAACACACCATAGGCACTAATTCATCAGCTAAATAGGAAGAAATGGAGTCCATCAAAAGCAAAGAGCAACATGATAAGATTTAAGTCTTCAACAGAATAACAATAGAATTGATTATAAATAGCTTGCACCGGTAAGATTCATACATAAAAAAATAGATATCGGATAAGATTGTTCCACCAGCTATCGCAATGATATTTGGGAGGCAAGCATGCGTGTAGTGAAAGTTCAACAAAAGTTAATTCACAAACCACATAATTTAGAAGAAAAAACATGATGTCTTAGCGGTAATTAAATGAAGCCATATTAACCATAAAACCTGACAGTTGGCAGCAATTTAAAGCACGTATTAATCACTCTTTGATATTTTTTTCCCCATCAAAAAATTAGTTCAGCTCACCGTATTGCCAAATAGAAGAAACCAAAGACAGATTGATTACTTCAAATTCAACCATGATGGTGGAGAATCCCCCACAGTGAGTTTCAGACCATAACAATGAAAACAAATATTCGGCCCAACGGTTCCTAGGATTCCGTAAAACTAATCATACGATTCTAACCATGCAAGCCCATTTAGGGAAATTGACGCGGGGAAGGGAATATGAGAGAAGAGATTTAGAGAGAGAGAGAGATAATGATAATGTGTAATATGCAGTCTGCAGATCCAATGATTTATAGCCACCGTATGAGTGAAAAAGTAAGTCTCCCTCCTAATGTTTGGTCAGATCGGACTGAGCAACAATTTTGTCTCCCAAACCAAAACCTGCCCCTTACAATCAAGATTTTAGGCACTTGTAACGAAACCGTCCATTGTTAAGGTTTCAGATCGAGTCGGATGGGTTGGTTGGGTAATTCGGGTTGTTGCACACCCCTAGAAGAAAGGGTAATCAGAAAAACCATGCAAAAGGACAACCAAAACAGAAGAACTAAACTGATTCGTCGACAAAAGGTCAATAATGGCACCTGATGATTAGAAACAGAGTAATTCTCATTTCTGGAGAGTGGCGGCAAGAAGGAAAAACTATTATAATAAAAATAAAAATAAAAACTATCCAAAACTATCAAAAAAAAAAAGAAAAGAAAAGAAAAGAGAGCTATCAATTTTAATCCGCGAATCGTTATGAAAGTGTAATCACTGCAGGGGACAGTGGAAAGAAGTATGATTACGGGAAAATTAGAATTTTAGACGTTTTGGGATTTTATCCTACTGAAATCAGGTACTATTAGCAAACTTTTTTTTTTTTTTTTGGTGCAATGGGAATATAATATTAGAAAACATAGCATACTATCTAAGTGGTATTTGATTTGGCACAATGTACTCCACCAATAAAGTGCTTCTCATGAACACTCCTGCAACAGAAAGCAAAGTGAAGACAGCGAACCCATAACAGAGGACACTGAACCATTTCAAGTCATGGTTGAAAGCACACACGATGAGATCAGTGAGAGTGATCCCGTGGAAATCTGAATGCAATTAGGGAACGCAAGTAGACAACCTCGTTGCATATATAATGAAATATACTAAAAGACACGGTTTCAACAATACAAGAGTGTCGGATCAAAAAAAACAAAAAACAAAAACAATACAAGAGTGAGAACCAATACAAAGGAAAAGCGGAAAAAACACGAAATGAGGAGCAAACCAAATATTCTAAACAAGACAATTCACCAGCTACATCGAGACTATCCTATTTACTCACGCACAAGTGTGTAAGAATATAAACCGCAGCTCACTATTACCCAAAATCAAAGAGGCAGTTACAATAATAACAATAACAATAATAACTGAGGGAAAAGAAGGCAACTGCAAGAAGTAGGAAAATAACCTCTTCAAATGGGAAAACTTTGACGAAGAAGGAGAGTAAGCATTCCAATGTAAGGGAGACCTCCCAGAGAAAAAGCCTTCGTCCTTTTCCAGACAGCTATGAGCAGAAACAAGAAGGAATCTGGACCAACACCCACGAAGATTTACAGATCTGGCAAACTACAAACTCTACTGTATCTACTGAGGTTTACCACAAGGAAACCGAAACCCCAACATGAATCAATCAAAGGTCCTGCCCGCCCAGGACAGGACAAGCCCACGAAATATGACTCCTGAACCCACCATGCACTCTTCGGATACCTGTATGTGAGTTGATTTCAGCTCAATAATAGGGGATACAAGCTCTGATTTCAGCGACAGAGAGAGAACCCTAGGACCAGAGGTAGGAGATGGAGCTATACATGCTTTTTTGCACTGCGATTTAGCCATTGATTCCGCGAGGGGATCAGCCGAACGAAGGGCTTCATAGCCTTCTTAAGTAGTACTGGAGTATTAGAATAGAAAAAGGGTACCTTAGTATTTTGACAGGAAACTACCAAAAATGGAGTAAGAGCATGTACACCAATGCTAAGTAAATTTGAGCAAAAGTTGCTAGTGAACAGTGAACAGTGCACATTTTGCTATTCATTTTTGTCAACACTCCACCAATACTATCCAATTTACCTATCATCTATTAAAATATTATTTTTCTGATTTTTCAAATCGGAAAGGAAGAAGAAGACGTCTGGACCGCTCACCGTCTCCACGTCTGGTTCGCCGTCGACCTCTCTGCCATGGGCGTCCTCCTCCTCTCTCCTAACTCCAAATATATAAGTATATATGTATCAAATCTGCAAATAAAAGAGAGAGATAACCAATGAAGATGGTTGTCAGAACGATCAGAGAGCCACTCCGCCTCCTCCCCGATCCGACGACGCAAGTTTGGCTCGAACCTATTGCCTCCTAGGGTCTCCCGCCGCCGTCGAAGGACGCTCCGATCGGCTAAATCGATGACACCACGTTTTCCGCCTACGCCGGGAGTAAGAGGTTCGATCAGTTGCCTATTTCTCAGAAGACGAAAGACGGGTTCAACGAAGCTTTGCTGCCGAGATATCCTCGGCACGGCGAAAACAGGGTTGGGGAAGAAAGAACCAGGCGTGAAGAAGACGAGAAATCAGGAGAGAGAAAATTTGTGTCAGTAAAAATATTATAAAAAGGGTTTCCTCGTGAACAGTTGCTCGGGGTATTTACCGAAGTGTAGTAGCGAAAGGGATTTTACCTAATAGTTTACCGAACTGGTGCAAGGCAATTTTAGGTCAATTTGGTAGGTAAAATACCTAAAAGAGGCATTTGGAGAGTCTTGTGTACATGCTCAATTTAGGGCAGCCAAGCTGAGTTTTGTCGTGTTCAAGTTTGTTTATTAAGTTTTTAACGAATCCAAACTCGAGTTTAGTGAAAACTTAACGAGTCGAGCTCAAGCCAAGTGGGTCTTGACTTGACTCGAGTTTGTTCACAAGCATTAACAGGCCAACGAAAAACGTATATATATATATATATCCTCGCATAGACCTAATATAATTAAAAAAAAATTTTGATTGTGAAAACATATATCTTTCATTTTCCTATACTTTACAAGAAAATAACCTCCATTTTAGAATAATAGTAACATGTAATATATTTTTTTAAGGAATATACATCAAGGAATTAAAATGCTAATGCTAATTATGGTAATTGAAGTAAAAGTCAACTAAGGCTGTGTTGTACAACCCAAATAAGAACTTATTTTTTTGTTGAATAAGAAGGCTTGTTCCCAAAAAAATAAGGAGGAGGTGCTTATTTTTCAAAATTTACATAGGTACCAATGGGCGCCTGAAAGGGAAATCGTACCGGCGGCCGCGCCGGACCATCTCCGGCCACTGGACGGCCGATCCGAGCCGTCCAAAAATTCTAAAAAAAAAAAATTGAGGGGGCTATAGCGGGAATCAACGGTATCCGAGGTGTGTAGGGTGCTTGATCCGAGCATCCTACACACCTCGGATACCGTTGATTCTCGCGTTGGCCCCCTCGGGTTTTTTTTTATAGAATTTTTGGACTGCTTGGATTGGCCGTCTGGTGGCCGGAGACGGCCCGGCGCGGCCGCCGATACGATTTCCCTCCGTCGGCGCCCATTACCATAGCAACAGTCTTATTTTTTGTATAAGGCAATTTCAAGCTCAATAGTCATGTGTTTACGCAAATAATTTTCCTACCACTATGGATTTTGTTTGATAGATCTCATTGAGATCTTTAATACGGTGCAAAAAAAAATTGATTTTTTTTTATTTATATTATTTTTGAGTTTGAAAATGTGAAAGGAACTTTTTATTTGGGTTTTATGAAATGACCCTTCTTATTTTTGAATGAGAAGTGGCAAAATAAGTAGTACTTATTTTTTAAGAATGTTTCCGGAACAGGACCTAAGTCTTGACTTGTGAGCCAACTCAAGCTGAGCATCTACTGACCTGTGCTCCATTTGATATGAAATGAGCCACCTAAAATTTGAGCTTAAACTTATTTGTTTATGTCCCGAATCGAGCTCGAATATCGAACTGGAGCACAGTCTCCAGCGGCTCTAATTATTTGCCGCCTAGTAACAAGGAGCTTTGAATCTTTGATGTCATTCGAGAACAAGGGTGTTTGTGGCTTGAGAGTTGAGATTACGAAACATTCTGAAACAATTAAATTAATGAGCTCTAATCACCCCGTTCGAAAAGAAGAAAAATTTAACTGAGCTCCAACATCTCTCGCATCCAGCTCCAAATTAATTGGCAAAGAATGGAAAAGCCGCTCAAGCTTTTAATATTAGTTTTTGGACGATATAATTAACCAATGTGAGACAAATTTCAACACTCTCCCGCACGTGTGATCCCCGACTCGCACGTGAAGAGATAAACAAAAGATCCGTAACTACTTGGATCACAACAAACGACGGTGCACTTATGATACAAATAAGGGAAATAAATTCTATAAAACCCTAGGTTTTGATAGCAGAGAGGGCGCTCATGCTCGTATATTAGTTTTTGGAGGAGATACTTTATCGAGACGAATCCCAACATGCTCCTCCTGGGGTTCTTCTATCAGCTCCTCTGTTCCTATTCCTAGGGTTTTCTCTCTCCGGCGTTGGAAAATCCTGATCGTCCGACAGCTCGGTGGTGCCTTCCAAGCACGAAGAGGGAAGGAAGAAGGAAGCCCCCCGACTCTGAAATCACATACATTGTTCAGTGGGGAGTAATACACTCAGTAGTATTGTTGGTCATATCAGAGCTTGTTAGTGTCCGTACGTGACTCCCCATTACTCGGCTGAAATTCAACTTAAATACAGGTATCTGAAATGAGAGAATTACTACTTTGTTTGTTTCGAATCAGCGGCTGCCGTTATTGACCTATTTGTTGACAAATCAGTTTCTTCTGTTTTTATTGTCCTTCGCATGTGCTTTCCGATTACCCTTTCTTCAATTTCCCCAATTGGACTTGCATGTTTCATTTATTTATTTATTTATTATTATTGAACAAACCTGAGCATACAGGTGCTATGGAGCATACCCCAGACGAAGGGCTGCCAAACGACTCCACAACCAGAGAACAGAACAAGAAACAACTGAAAACAACCGCTAAGTCCTAGGACCAAAGAACCTATCGCTAATGTACCAAGCATTACAGATTAATCTTATCTGTTCTTCTAATAGATCCCCAAGAACTAATCACTGCTCTGATGTCATTTCCAAACCTTGCCACTACTTGATTTGTGAGAGAACTAAGGCCCTGAAAGATATGCATGGTTGGAATCATATGATTATTAGTTTTTTGGAATTCTATGATCAGTTGGGCAAAATATTTAAATTCATTGTTATGGTGTCAAACTCACCCTAGGGGATTCTCCACCGTCACCATTATTGCTTTCACCATATGGTTTGTCTCCTAGATTGCCTTCCTCTCTAATTGATCTGCCTGTAAGTCCAGTGTCCTCTTCTCTTCTTGTGCCTATTCTTGATCTGCTGGCTCACATATTTGTTTGTTCTTTGTGTTTTAGTTGAGCTGCATGTTCATGCCTTGTTTGTTAACTTATTGTTTGGGAATTACAAGTTCAATTTTGTTAGGTACTGGACTTGTCATGTCTTTAATTTCCTGAAATTCATGAATGTGCAGCTACTATAACACATGATTTACATGTAATATGAGATGAGTAGACTTCCAAGTGTTTTAGGATTACATTGAGGTGCAAAGATAAGTTTGTGGAGTCTATAAAATTATGTCTGGGATTCTTATGAGTGGTGGAGGTAGCAAATTAATTGTTAGTGGGTAGGGTTGTAATCTACCGTATGCCATGACCTTTACAGGCTATCACATGATAAAAATGCTAATTATTGAACACTTTGGAATTTTTGAAACTATAACTTTGTTCCTCAATCACATCCCTAAAGAGGGAAAAGAATCTTACTGTACAATCAAACTTATATCTCTCGAGGATACACCAATAGAGTGTTTCATGTCTTTGTGTTTCATTAGTACATTTTCTTGTCGTAATCATGATATATAACCTCTTAGAGTTGTCTGACGATTGGCCAACGGACCATTGTGGTTATATCCTAACATTTGGAAAATAGACCTTGGAATGTCGTTGCCTGAGGAAGGGAGAGTTCTTTGAGATAGGACGTGAGGATGCTCTTTAAAACACAATGGCATTAACAATGAATATTAGTTTTTCCCGAAAAGCTGAGGAGAAAGAACCATTTGAAGCAAAGGCCCCTACAATGCATATGAAAAGACGCTCTTCTAGGATGAAATCACCCGTTACAACCACCCTCTGCCAATATCATTTGTTACTTAATCCTCAAAATTTGAGGATGGATTATTTGTTTTGCTTCTTAACTTTCTTAAGATTGCTCCCTTGGAAGTCGCATTACTTTGTTACGTTGTCCTTATCAAATTCATCACATCCAGCATCACTATTTATAAGGACTTATTGCTTGTCATATCAAGCTCACGCCAATAGAAATGCGATTCAACTTAAAATCTTACCGCGGATCGGCGACACCTATAAATGCATGCAATGATTCAACAGAAAGGCTCACTCATTGTTCTTGACTCTCCCTCGGCATATAAGGATGTGGTTAAAGTTCGGGATCCTTTTCGCCTTTCTGTGGCACATAAATCTTTTCCATTCCCGTCCCTGCTTCTACCTCTCCATATTGGAAGGGTTTCATTTGGAATTCCTGTTCGTGATACTCATCAATTGGTGTGGTTCGATTCACTCTTCAGCCTTCAGTTGACTGCTGATTATAGCGCCTTCATTTCCAATGTGGCTTTTAGAGTGGTTTGTTGGATTTGGTAAAGATAGTTCCCTTGGTCTCATTCTCTTTAATTTATTTCTCTTCTATGGGCTGCGTGTGAAAGGCATTTGACCCTATGGGCTGTGTAAACGGCATTTTCGCTTCTATGGGCTGTGTGTAACAGTATTTCTTTCAGGGTACCTTTTGTGTATAGCTCTCTTATCTTTGTTGCCACATAATGGGCAGTTTGGTTTGCAAAAGGTAACTTGCTGGGATTTTAAAAATGCGTCTCTCCTGATGCTATAAGTACAAAACAAGGGAATTTCTAGAGTAGAGTAGTTGGGGGCTGGTTGTGGACAACTCTTTGCTTGCTAATGCTGTTCGCTCTTGTTTCGCCTCTTCTCCCCTTACTCTTTTTGTGTTTTTGTTGATCTGTTTGTTTTTTTGTCTTCACAAAGAGGCGATTTTTGGCCACACCAATATGCTTTACCCTTGTGAATTTTTTTTTTTTTTTTTGTAGCGAATAGGTGATTTTTTCGAGCTACATAATGTGTTATGCTCTAGGTACAATTGAGCTTTTCATTCTCTGTCGATGTAGTTAGAAGTCACATAAATTTGACTCCCCATTCTCCTTGAATGCAGTGAGGAAGGTTTTAAATTATGAAGATGGGCGACGTCTGGCTAACAGATGGTGTTGCTGCTGTTTTGTTGAACGACCATGATGATGCTGGATTGAGCAGCTTTTTGATAGATTTTGGGGGGGATAAGTATCCTTTATCTTTTCACATGGTAAATTCTGAGTCGTAGATATTTCTCTTTCTTTGGATTCTTAAGTTAAGTAGTACTGGTAGGTAGTGACAAAAAAAAAATAAAAAATGGAGAGATACTAATTGGAAGTTTGCAAGCAGTTTGAGATCTCTATGGCATAAATAGGCCGGCTTCGTGAATTGTTTAGACAACTCGCATCCCTCCTAAATTCCAAACTTAAACTTGATGAGACAAATGTTACAAAGTTTCTCGGCTGCTTATGTTTAATATTTGATCGATTCGTCCTTCAAAGATCACTCGCCAAGGGCCGTATGACTATGTGCTTATTTATCTTTACGTTGCATTTTAGATGTCTTGTTTCTTTCCATGGTTTTCCAAATTTCTGATTCCATGACTAAACATTTTATATAGATTGCAAATCCAACAAATGCCATCATTTGAATGAATCTATGTTTGCCGTTTGCGTATCTTGTCAAGGATACCGATTTTCACTCTCTTTAGTGCTCTTTTCTAGTTTTCAAAATAACATTATCTGTAGGTGAATGGTAGGCCTCCAAAATCTCCTTTTAACGGCGACCACTTCTCTGTTTTAAGTACGTCTCCAACAGAAGCTTTATAATCTCTATATTCCGGAGCTTTAAGTATGTCTACTTTGAGGATCCAAAATAGACTTCATCTTGAGTCTCCAATCTCCATATTCGGAGATTCATCTCCATCTTTCATTTTCACTTTTCTTTTGCTAATCTCAAATTAACAATTAATTCTTTTTTTTAAAATCTAATTTGCATAAAATTAGTGATGAAAATTTCAAAATGAGATCAATATGAATATATTTTCGCAAAAGTGTCAATTTCATAAACTTAACTTTTGGAGGGAAATTGAGGTGTTGTGTGTGTGTTTTTAAATAGGGATAGAAATAGAGATTTGAGTTGGAGTTACAATGAATAGTAGTACTCTCCAAACACATTTTTTTTATTTGAAAACTATATTTTGAAGCTCCACATTAGAGACATGGGCTGGATATGCTCTAATGATTTTGCACTTCAATTTGTGACTCGAAGAGATGTTTGAGTGACAAGCCAGTTTTTCGTGGGGTCTTTTTAGCACTACAAATTCACTTGTTTGCCTTCTCTATTTTAGTCAAACTAAAACAGTCACCTAGAGTACTTGGAAAACTTATTAACTATAATATATAGTTTAACTAAAAATGGACAGAAAATTAAAAGATGTTGACCATTTACGCATTAATCTTGGAATTGAAAAATAATGACTTCAGTTAAGAAATATAAAATATTACTCTCTCCGTCCCTTATTTAGAGTCTAGTATTCCATTTTGGGTTGTCTCTTAATAAGTGTCCATTTTGTAAAGTTAGATGGGTAAAAGTTGGTGCATTGTCTATTTTGTCCTTCAAAGTATATTTCATTTTAAAAAGTTAGTGAGTAAAAGTGTAATGATGATGAGTAAGTAAGAAAAATGGAGAAAAAAATTGATATGAGAGGTATAATGATGTCTTTTTAATAAGTTGAAGTTACAAAGCAGTACACTTAAAAAGGGACGAAGGGAGTGAGTAAGAATGAAAAGTTGGGAGTTGGTCCTATAGGCTATAGTGTTCACGGAGCGAAGTGATCTGGTTTGACGGTAAATTTGGGTCCGATGGTAAAATGGCCTCGATAACCACCGCTTGGTGCACGGGGGACACTGAACCATCACTCAATTCTTTTTTCCTTTTTTATCAATATTGTATACATTGGTTGGGATTAGCAGGAGGGTTATTTAATTAGTTCACACGAGGTCCAAAATTTATGTATAGTCCTGGAACCCAAATATCTCTCCCGAAGCTCGAACCCTCGCCTCTCAATTTAGAGGATCACAAATTTAGAAGACAATAGTAATTACTCTCTCCGTCCGAATTTAATGTCCATAATTCTATTCTAACCGGCTAAAAAATAGGTTATATCTTTGAAATTCGTAATGAATTTCATATTGAATATGAATCTTGTTTGATAGATTGATTGATTCTATAATACAATGTTTTTGAAATCACGTAAAACATTATAAATTGGAATATATAATTGATAGAAAAATGGTACAAACTTCAAAAAAAGATTATTAAATCCGTACAGAGAGAGTATTAACTGGAAGATTCGTAATGTTGCTACGCAAAAAATAGGGAAAATGAAGGCCGATAACGTATTTTGATAATTACTATCCGCCAAGAACATGTTAAAAATATTTTTTAATACTGAAAATATTCTTAATAGATATTAATTATCAAAACATGTCATTAACCGCCATTTTTTCCAAAAAATAACCCAAAAGTATCCGATCCAAAATGGGACCCGAGAACACAAATCTGCAACCCGGTTATTTTTCCTTTCTTCTTCTCTCTGACTTCAAGACAAGTTGCCATTCGCCAGAAATCAATCTCTCTCTCTCTCTCTCTCTCTCTCTCTCTCTCCCCTAACAGAGAAAAATGGAGGACCGTTCCAAAAGAAGGAAAAAGAAGAAACACTCGGAATCCTCACCGTCTTCTTCATCCTCTGCTTCCTCCAGCTCCTCCTCCTCCTCCGTCGAGCCCTCTCCAAAGCGACACAAACGCAGTCCCAGGCGGCGACGGAGCGACGGTAGTTCAAGGAGAGAGAAGGACGAAAAGAGGAGGGAGAGAGACAGAGAGAAGCACAAGAAGAGGGATAGAAGGGGTAGAGAGAGAAAGCACAGGGTGTCGAGGCGAGAGGGGAAGGGAAAGGCCTCGGATACGGAGTCCGGCGGAGATTGCGATTCCAAGTCCCGGGTTGAGCCGGAAGGTGTGGTTAGGTTTATATTGAAGGAATTCCCTGGCGTAGCTGCTGATTTAGAGCAGGTACTGACTGATTCTCTATTACATAGAATTGAACGAGCATATCTACATATGTTTGTGTTGCCATGTATGTTAGGATAAGTAGGGTTCATTGGGGAAACTATTAGGATTAAGAATTTGCTGACTATGCATCAGATACCCCATAATTTGTTTTGTTTTGATAATTCTAAATATGATACTAATTGAGAGATCTCTCAAGTTTAAATTATGGTTGCACACATAACCAATGTACATGTTTATCCATGAGTTGCGAACACGGGTGATTTCACAATTATTTCGAGTTTGGAGCGACCATGGTAAAACCAATTCAGTTCTGGAGGGGTTAAAGTCGAATTATCGAGATTTTTGAAGTGGGTAAAACACTACTAAATTTTAGTTTAAATGTCAAAAATTTGGTGGGAAAAATTGTGTCTGCCAGACAGCCACTATTTCCCGGTGTCCATGAGTGTTTTCTTCTGGTCTGTGAATATGGATATGTCAAGATTGGGAGCCGTTGTAAATGTGTATTCGTTGACATTGGTATTTTGTCAATGCTTGCCTTATTGTTTGGCTGATATGGGACATAGTATCAGTCTTATAGTGATAGTCATGTGTTTATACGTAGACTTAATATTCTTTTGGATGTGATATGCACACTTCCCTTGTAGGCTCCGACATTCCCCTTCTGAGAGAAGTACCAAAAGGGAGTGTGGGAGGCTAAAGAGAGGGTGTCAATATCTTTTACTTGTTATGAGTTTTTCTGTTTCCTTTCAAATCTTCGATGATTGAAGCAGGTGCTGTTAAACTTTTTGCCAACAATGAGCATTGTATATCCCTTCTGAAATTTCGTAAATTACATTGTGGTTTGCTTCATAGGCGGGGGTATGGTAGAGTGCTGGTAGGCTAGTAATGGAACCCTATGAGAGTGCGAAAGGCACTGTGTAAGGGCCGATAGTTTCTTGAAGTCCTGCTCACTATCAAGATTCCATGAATTTGTCAGTCAGTCAACTCACCTGGGTATGTTGAAAGGTCTGATTGCACATTGGATGGCTTGATGGGCCTTTAATGGCATGACATCGAGTAGTTGTGGTTGGATCATTTTACACGGTCATGTTGTGGAGGTTTTGTTTCGTACTCTGTGCAAATAAGTTTGTATGAAGCACATCGCCTAGTTTTTTTTTATAGTTGGAGTTATACTCTAACCCTTTTGGAGGATTATATGGTCATATAAGAGCCCCATGCCCATGCCACTAAGCCACATGGGTTTAGGCCTTGCTCGTGATCTTACCAAGTGTACTGAGGCACCACGATATCTTGGAACCTAAATGCAAGGCCGGAGGGGTGGTGCAAGTTATAGTAAGTAGAATTCTAATATATGCGAATTGCAAAGTATTCAATATTTCTAGAATTCCCAAACGTAGCATCCATAGAAAAACTTATGTTGTACGTTCAACTTTGGAATCTCTGAGATTCTGTTCTAGACTCTAGAGTTCACGGTATGAACTAGAGGATCTCCTTTGTTCCAAACTTGTAATCTCTTACAAATCCATGATTGTGATGAGATTCATGTGACCTTGAATAGATCTGGAAAAGACACTAACGCTCATGCGCTTGCCTCACCAGCCTCAGTTGCATGACTCTCATCTAGCTTTGGCCCTTGGTGTTTGCATTTTCGCTGCAACTACTTGCCTCCCGTCGCCTGAACGCCCAAGCATGAGCCTTTGAAAACACTGCAACAAGTCTTACCGGCTTAATTAGAATAATTGTTGGAAAGACATGTAAGTTCTTAAATTGACAGCAACTGAAGCGCTGCCGTTCTACATGGTTGCATTCTGTGTCAATCGCATATACATTGCTTAGAAATATTTGTTGTTTCATGTCTTCTATGTTTGTCATGTACCTTTAACCTCCTTGCCAAGGTTGAGGCTATGAAGTTGGCTTGTTGGTTAATATGGAAGCATACATATTTATTACCCTTCCAGTCAACTAGTTGATGTTCGCCAAGTGTTATTTTTCAGGTTTTATTGTTTTGCCATTCAAAATCTCATATACCCAATCATCCAATAGTTGTAGCACCCCTTCACAATTACCAGTCTATTGGGTATGCGAATACGGGATTGTTAAGGGCGGGTGGATATTTCTTTGCGTTTTCTTAATGTACATGCATAGTAGCTACATATCTCACGGAGTTGCTTTCATCTTTATTAAGTATGACTTAGTTCTTATTAATGTTACATCAATTATGTTTTCTTGGAAATGACATTTTGCCTTAGCTTTTGCAAATGATTGATGACGGACAAGCTGTTGACATTAGTGGATTATCTCAAAAGTCTTTGGTAAAGCATTTGAAGAAGCTCTTCCAGTCATTAAATCTTAAGGAAAATGGAAATCAAGTTTTCCTACTACCTCCAAATGTTTGTCCTACTTTGGAGATTGTTGGGCCAATAATTCACACTCAAACGAAATCCGGACAGCAACAATCAGATTATTCAGTATCGCCGCACAATATACATTCAGCAGCACCTGATGAAGAATATAGGCAAGGGACAGATGATAATACAACAATGCCACATCCAAACGAGAATGTTGACGCTCCTAGAAGGAGGTAATCATGTCATTGACATCCCTTTTTGCATGATTTGCTCAAACACTAGACACTTGTTGCTTTAATTATTATACAACTAATACAAGTGGCACATTTGCAGTTCATCGTACAAAATGTCAATAGAGGTCAATGATTTGATATGTTGTTTTGGATAGATCTTTTATGCATGATATCTTTTGGTGAACCTATTGCCATTATTCTTTAGCATGAAGGAACCTAATTTCATTTGTCTTTTTACGATTCTTTTAAACTTAAATGTGTGTTTTTAATCAGATACGACAAATTTACATGGGGGGTTCTTTTGGGGGGGATTTGACATAAGCTTTATAAGTATTTTCCCTTAAACAGCAAAAGAATGCCTTGTCCGTTAATGTGATGATTGCATGGGTGTGCCAGGACCGTGTTTGGTCCGAGTGTAGAAAGTCTGACTTATGAATACACGAACCATGTGTGATAGATGAAATCCACAGCTGTTTGTTTTTTTACAACGAAGAGGACTTCATGATTTTTTCAGGCGATGTAGAAAGAAAACGAGCTTGGGGACTGGGGAACAAACATAAAGAGCGTTGTTTAAAATTAAATGGAAGATTTTTAGAAAACCATTGTGAAAACATGAAGGTTACACCTGTGGAGGTGCTGGATATGAGATATGCGGAAAAATAGACGTAGTGCTGGACTTTGGAAATTGAAATTGTTTAAGGAGGAACATTGTATATGTGGCCAGGGACCCTTTTTCTGTGTTCTTCTTCTCCTATTTATACTGCCAAGATGGGAGTTGGAATCTAGGAAGCCTGAACTAATAGCAGTAGTCCACTTCCCCATTGTTTGCATCCATTTCACGAGTTTAACAAAAGATAATAATTTGATCTCATTAACTCCATAATTGCCTCAATGGCTGCCATGTGTTTGCATTATGCAGAAGATGGGTAATTGGGTATTGTTGCCGTGTGTCCCATTTCTCAAATGAAGGCCACAACTACCTGTCACATATTCACCTATGTAACAGCACCATAGTGAAGCAAATTCCATGTGCTTTGCTCCCTTTTTTACCCAAGTATTCTCCACGCGCCACATTTTGATTGGCTACAATTTTTGGGTATAAGTAGTATGTTCCTCTTCATTTTTTTTTTTTTTGAAAAGAACTGTGTTGTTTAAATCTCCACACAACGTGCATCACGCTCCATCATTTGTGGATGCATTAGCGGCTTAGCCATTAGGTTGTAAAGTTCTTTTTCTTCTTATTTCTGATGACGTCTTTTCACTGCACACGTGTTCGCTGTTGCAGGGTGATTGGCCCTGAAATGCCTTCTGCTGAGCTACTTGCTGCTGCAGCCAAGTTAACCGAAGCTGAGGCTGAGTTAAGGTATTGTCTGATGAGTCAGTAAGACAATACATAATTTATGCATTCAGGATTACTGGATTGTTCACATGCTACCCCACCGATTTGATTTCTTGGTTGTAAATTTTGTATCAACATGTAATTGTCTGATATGCATATTTTCTTACCCAAGAAAGATCAGGATTTCAGTTACCCTGCAACTATGGCTTTGTTAGATCGTTGGAAAGTCTAATCGATGTGACACTACCTATGATTGATCTAGGGAAGCTGAGGTGGAGGAAGACAATGCAGTGTTCATAGGCCCTCCACCACCTGCTGTGGTTGCAGAAGCTGAATCAGCCAATGAGGCGGAACGTTTTGAAGAGGTCCCTAACTCAATTTTCTAAGCACTCTTTTTATCAATTTATTTCTCAACAGAACTTTTTATCAAGATTTAGAAAACTTATTTTATTTTTTATGGTTTGGTTATCTCACTAGCGTTAAATGGGCCTAATAACTTTGGAGAATCTCACTTGCGAGTTTTGGTTTAAAGCAAATATTCTTTCTAGCTTTTTAATCATGCACGAATGGTGCTAATGTTCTGCATCACTATTTGTTTTGTATTGTTTGTAACTGTTGGAAATTGATATGCACTGATAATATGGAATACAGAGCGTGGGTTTGTATGTGGATTTTAGAGATATCTTTTTTGAGTGCATGTTATGTCCGAGGACCTTGATTATCTGTATCGTTCGTGGACATTATGTCTTTGTTCAATCAGTAATCTTGTCATCTCCTTCATCTGGATAATATTCTTGTATTATTCTAATACCAAAAGGAAGGAAGCAGCGTGATATTTGTATGTAATTGGTCTTGAAACAGGAGTAGCAGACTGCAAAGGAATCTAATTAGAGCATGCCTGTTGGATTATCATGCTTGGAGTGTTTAACATCCATCACATGGAATTTTGCAGGAAACTCCAAACAATTTCTTAAGATTTATTATTTTCACGAACAGAGGCTTGTAAATGATGTTCCTATAGTTAAGATATGACATTCAGAGAATATATTAGTGGCATTATCTTTTAAATTGTTGAATGTAAAAGAACACTCCATCAATAGTTGCATGTGAATGCATACATGCATACTACTGAACTTGCTGAGTATCTGTCAGGTTACAAGAATACTTGGAGCTGAGGTTGATAGTCCATATGATATTCTAGGAGTGAACAGGAATATGTCAACTGACAACACGAAGAAAAGGTGAAGTTGCTGATAGTTAATTGAAAGTTAAATGTATTGTCTATAAGTTATCTGACTGTTAGTGTTCCATGTGCAATGTACATAGTTAGCATGTAGTTTCCATATGTTCTGTAAATTATCATAGTTTGCATTGGGGTTGGGTGGTTTTGACCATACCCATGTCCCTGTCATTGAACATGCAAAAATTTCCCCTGCTATTGGGTTCCAGAGACACTTAGGTCCATGTGGTCTCAAACAAAAAATGCCCTCATAGGAATTCTGAAACACATGCTATATGTTTTGCGACCATGAACTAATGGCTGATTCTTGTGCCCTTGCATATTTCACCACCAGTGGTTTTCGCGACCTTCCCCTTTTCCTTCATCTCAATTTATCTCTCTCTCTCTCTCTCTCTCTCTCTCTCTCTCTCTCTCTCTCTCTTTGTGTGTGTGTGGTAATCTGAACTGTTAACTTGACATAGGCATACCCATTGATTTTTGCGGCGAGTTCGTAGAAGTTCGAAAGTAGGCCAAGGCAAACAAGATTTCATACCTTTTCCCATTATGTTTAACATATATTTACAAGTTCTGCATGACCAACAGTTATTAATGGGGTTGTACTTAACTGCTAATCCACTAGGCATATGCAGATTCTTCATTACCAGTCTGTATGTGTATCGGGGGTTTTTGCCATGTGAAGAGTTAATCACATCCTTGCTGTACTATATGTGGAGTTTTATGGCTTGTAAACGGTGCATGTGTGTGTGTGATTTTACTTGCTGATTTTGAATCCCTAGATTTGAGATTTGGGCATTTCTCTACGCTTAACTCGTGCTACCACCATTGTTCTAAAAATCGCTAGGTGCTAGTTGGGCAGTCCGATTAATCTTTAGTCAGACCAAATCGGATAGGCCCCGCCAGCGATTAATTGGCAATTACTCTCCGATTAATTCCTTGTTTTAGAACACTGACTACCACTGTAAATTGATCCTCAAACGAATCATGTTGATATACTCTATTTAAGTTTGTAGGGCCAATATGTTTGCTCCTGAGTTGTGACTTAAGATTGCTAACTGATGTTCTTTGTAAGTGAAAAAAGAGAGTTTAAAGCTGCGCTAGAACGTGTATCTAAATTCTTCATAACAATTGCATTGATCAGTCATTGCTTCTTGTCTTTTTCTCTTTCTTTTTTTTAGGTTGTCAATTGGTCTACATAGGTGGTTTTGTATTGCTTAACATGTTTCTTCATCTTATTTCTTCCTGTTTCAATGGCTTTAGGTATTGGAAGCTGTCTCTAATGGTGCACCCTGACAAATGTCCTCATCCTCAGGCCAACCAAGCATTTATCAAACTAAATAAAGCTTTTAAGGATTTACAAGATCCAGAAAAGGTGTGTGGTATATGTTGTCCCACTGTCAAGGCTTAAATATACTATTTTGATGCCTTTTTCCATTTTTTTAAAATCTTGTATGTTGATGATATATACGTAGACAGAGGTACATATGTATGCATATGTGTACAAGGCCCCCATATACGTGGTTAGTGTCTGGAGATCTATCCTTTTTTGAAATCTATTTGCACGAAGAAACTGACGATAGCAGTTATAGGTTTAATGAAGTTCTACTTTTGTTGGTCGTGCTAATGTTGAGTTGCGCCAAAAGCTTAAGCAGTTTGAGGGAGAGAGGGGTGATTGTCTTATATATATCTGCAAAC
>CM024963.1:15767764-15846827 GCA_014282245.1 Rhododendron simsii | reverse complement strand
TACTGTTGGTTTTTTTTTTTTTTTTTTTTTTATATAGTTTTATTTACGTTTTGTTACTTCTGTACAAAACATTTGGTTGGTGTTAGAATAGTTGGACTAAGTCCCATATTGGTTACTTATGTTATGTAACTAGTCACCACGTAATATAAATAAAAGCTTACTTGTGTTAGGGTTAGTTAACACCCTAAACACTTCTTTCTCATTCTCTAAACAACATGGTATCAGCGCGGGTTTTTAACCTTAATCCACCACAACCCTAGCCGAAACCCTAGCCTTTGTACATAATCCCTAAAACCACAATCCAAATATCTCATAGCCTCTGCCTTAACCCTAATCCTAACCCTCGCTCACCAATCACCATCCTCCGCGTACTGTTCATCGCGGGGGCACTGTTCATCGCGGGGTTACTGTTCATCGCGGGGTTACTGTTCACTGTTCACTGCGGTTACTGTTCATTACGGGTGTTGTTCACTGCTGTTACTATTCATCGACACTGTTCATTGCTGATTTTCAACTCTCGTAATGGTTTTCTAACTTCGGTAAGCCTTTGGTATATGGGTTGTTGTTTTGGACCCGTTGTAGTAATCACTTGGTATATGTTGGTGATGTTACGGATCTGTCGTGTTTGGTACTTGGTTGCTGATGCTGTTGGTTGAGTACGGGTTCTTCATTAGTTATTTTTTGTTGATTCTTATTGGTTGTTGCCTCTTTATTGTTTGGTAAAATGTCTGAGCAAAAGTTTGATTCTGTTTCTAGTTCTACTAATGGTGTGGCTCGTTCTTCTCGATTTCGGGGAGGTTATCTATTACCTCTACACTTTTGAATGGCAAAAATTATGCTGTTTGGGCCAAGGCAGTTGAAGTTTATTATTTGGGTGAGACACTATATCATATTTTGACTGATGACCCTCCCGCAACCACTGCTGCCACATATGGGGCATGGGTGTCTGAGGATGCCCGGATTCGATCTGAGTTATGGAATAGGATGGAAGACCATATTTCTAGCACATTGGTCTTTTTACCTACAGCCAAACAAGTATGGACACAGGCTTAGGAGATGTATTCTGGTGTTAACAATCTCCGTCGCGCATATGATCTTCATCAGTCCTTCTTTTCTATCGCACAGGGTGATTTATCCTTGGAGTCTTATTATTCCAAGTTCCGCGGTATCTGTGAGGAGCTCAATATCTGTGAGCCTATTTCTGCTGATGTTCAGGTTATGAAGCGCCAGCGTGAGCGTATGCAGGTGACTTGGTTTATATCTGGTGTGTCATCGACTACTTATGGTCCTGTTTGTAATCAGCTTTTGGGGTCTCGAGATTTACCTTCTCTCAGCGAGGTTTTTAGTCGACTTTGTCAGTCTTCTGTATCTGTGCCTGTGCCACCTCCTGATCGTTCAGCATTAGCTTCCGCTGTATCTGGTGGTTCTGGCTCTTCATTTAGCCGTGGTCATGGTCGCGGCCGTGAGTCTGGTTTTAACAATCGTAGCCGTGACTCTGGATTTAGTGGACGTGGTTTTGGCCGTGGTTTTAGTGGGCGTGATTCTAGTCTCGGTAATCGTGGTTCTGGTATTGGTGGTTTTGGTCGTGGCTTTGGTGGTCGCATGTCAGGGGGAGGTAATCGTGGTCGTGGCCGTGATTCCCGATCATGTATTCATTGTGGGGGGACCAATCACACCGTGGAAACGTGCTATGATCTTCATGGGTTTCCTCAGGCTCATCAGGCTGCTATTTTTGAGGATGCTGAACCATTTCCTCACCCTGCTGACTCTGTGGTGACTATTTCTGCAGAAGAGTATCAGCGCCTTGTGTCAAATCAGACTTCATCCTCTACTGCTACACTTGCTCAGACAGGTCCCTCCGTTGCCTGTGTTGCCTCTTCTCATTCTTCCACTCCTTGGGTTATCGATTCTGGTGCTTCAGATCATATGATTGGTACATCTACTATCTTTTCCAGTCGTCGATCTGTTGGTTCACCATCTCATGTCACCTTAGCTGATGGTTCTACTTCTGCAATTACTGGTTTGGGTCCCGTTTCTGTTACTCCATCTCTTACTTTGGACCCTGTCTTTCATATTTCTCGTTTTCCATTTAATCTTATGTCTGTTAGTAAACTTACGAAATCTTTAAACTGCTCCATCACTTTTTCTTCTCATGGTTGTGTGTTTCAGGATCTAAAGACGGGGAGGAAGATTGGTGGGGGTACTGAACGTGGTGGCCTATATTACTTTACCAATGACATCTGTCATGCATCTGTTGCTCTTCAGTCATCCGTTTCTCCCTATCAACAACATTGTCGTTTGGGTCATCCCTCACTTCAGAATCTGAAGCGTTTGGTGCCATCATGTAGTCATGTTAAGGACTTGCAATGTGAAGTCTGTGAGTTTAGTAAACACCATCGAGTGTCTTTTTATCCTAGGGTTGAGCGTCGTGTGTCCCGTCCTTTTCAGTTAGTACATTCAGATATTTGGGGTCCTATTCATGTTCCCACTTTAGCTGGTTTTCAGTATTATGTTATTTTTGTCGATGATTTTTCTCGTGTTACATATCTTTATCTTATGAAAACGAGATCCGAGTTGTCTTCTGTCTTTAAGTCATTTTATGCAGAAATAAAAACTCAGTTTGATACTTGCATTCGTATTTTTCGTTCTGATAATGCCCGTGAATATTTTCATAATACTCTTTCTCGATTTTTTGATGATCATGGGATAATTCACCAGTCTTCTTGCGCTCGAACTCCACAACAGAATGGGGTTGCTGAACGTAAGATCCGCCATTTATCTGAAGTTATGCATGCCCTGTTAATCCAAATGCAGGTCCCTAAGTCTTACTGGAGTGAGGCTGTTCTTACAGCTTGTTACTTGATTAACCGTATGCCATCCACTGTTCTTGGTGGTCAGATACCTCGCAAGGTTTTATTTCCTGGTCGTCCTCTCCACTCATTACCCCCTCGGGTATTCGGGTGCACATGTTATGTTCATGCACTAGATCTTGACCGGGACAAACTTGACCCTCGCTCGATCCGGTGTGTCTTGCTTGGTTATTCGCGTACTCAGAAAGGGTATAAGTGTTACCCTCTCTTCGTCGTCATTTTGTGTGTGCTGATGTCACTTTTAATGAGTCATTGCCTTTCTTTTCGGGGACTCCTGAGTCTGAATATGTCCTTCTTGAGTCTGAGTATGTTATTCCTGTCGATGTTCCTCCTGTTCCTGTGCCACCCTTGCAGGTATATGTTCGTCAACGGAAACGATTAACAGCCCCACTAATGCCTGCCGCCGTGCCTCCTCTGTCCCAAGATCCCGCTTCACCACCACCACCACCTCCCCCATCACCTGGTCTTCCTATTGCTCTTCGCAAAGGTATTCGCTCTTGCACTACTTTTCCTATTGCTCAGTTTGTTTCTTATAATCATCTGTCTCCGTCTCTTCGTGCTTTTACTACTTCTGTTTCGTCCATTTTTGTTCCTAACACTGTTCAGGAGGCTTTATCTGTTTCTGAGTGGCGGACAGCTATGGAGGCTGAGATGTCTACTCTTCATGACAATGGCACTCGGGAGTTGGTTTCTCTTCCGCCAAGCAAGTCTACCGTCGGCTGTCGGTGGGTTTTTTCCATCAAGTATAATCCGGATGGTACTGTCGAACGGTACAAGGCCCGTCTTGTGGCCAAAGGCTATACCCAGACGTATGGGGTTGATTATGCTGAGACTTTCTCTCCGGTGGCCAAGATTAACTCCGTCCGCATTCTTATCTCTTTGGCTGCCAATCTTGGTTGGCCCTTGTTTCAGTTGGATGTCAAGAATGCCTTTCTCCACGGTGACCTGCTTGAGGAGGTCTATATGGAGCAACCTCATGGGTTTGTTGCTCAGGGAGAGCGTTCTCAGGTGTGTCATTTTCGCAAAGCCCTCTATGGTCTTAAACAGTCACCTCGAGCTTGGTTTGGCAGGTTTAGTGATGTTGTGTTACAGTTTGGTACGCATCGCTCCCATTCTGATCATTCGGTCTTCTCTATTCAGTCAGAACGGGGGAAAGTAGTGTTGATTGTGTATGTGGATGATATCATTATTACTGGGGATGATCAGAAATGTATTGATGAGTTAAAACAGTTTTTACAGCGTCAGTTTCACACCAAAGATTTGGGTAAGCTCCGATATTTCTTGGGTATTGAGGTAGCAAGATCCAAGGAAGGGATCAGTTTATCCCAAAGGAAGTATGCACTAGATATTCTAGAGGAAACTGGTTTATTGGGAGCAAAGCCGGTAGAGACCCCTATGGATCCAAATGTCAAATTGTGTGTTGATCTGGGGGAGATATTCCCTCATCCAGACCGCTATCGTCGCTTGGTAGGCAAGCTGAATTATGTCACCAATACACGGCCTGATATCTCATTTGTTGTTAGTATGCTAAGTCAGTTCATGTCAGCTCCTCGTCTTCCACATTGGGAAGCTTGTCTTCGTATTGTGAAATATCTCAAGGCTCATTCTGGACGGGGCCTCTTTTATCGTTCAAATGGTCATTTGCGTGTTGAGGCCTTTACTGATGCTGATTGGGCGGGATCACCATCTGATAGACGGTCCACAACTGGGTACTGTACTTTTGTTGGTGGAAATTTGGTTACCTGGAAGAGCAAGAAACAAACTGTGGTTGCTCGGTCCAGTGCTGAAGCAGAGTATCGTGCCATGGCTCATACTACATGCGAGGTTGTATGGTTGAAAGCTTTGCTCGAAGAATTGGGGTTTGGCGTACAGTTACCTATCCCTATGTATTGTGATAATCAAGCAGCAATACATATTGCTTCGAATCCGGTATTTCATGAGAGAACCAAACATATCGAAGTAGATTGTCATATTGTTCGGGAGAAGATAGATAGTGGCGTGTTGGCTACCCCTTTCGTGTCTACAGGCGCTCAGTTGGCAGATATCTTCACTAAACCTTTATTTAAACCACGTTTAGAGTTGTTATGTAACAAGCTGGGATTTTGTGATATTTATTCTCCAGCTTGAGGGGGAGTGTTAGAATAGTTGGACTAAGTCCCACATTGGTTACTTATGTTATGTAACTAGTCACCACGTAATATAAATAAAAGCTTACTTGTGTTAGGGTTAGTTAACACCCTAAACACTTCTTTCTCATTCTCTAAACAACAGTTGGCATCTGTCAAATTCTTAGTAACTCGTTGCTTATTGGTAGTATGTGATTGTTTTGAAACTTAAAATTGATTCTTACAAATCTTACCAAGTGTACTGAGGCACCACGATATCTTGGAGCCTAAACGCAAGGCTGGAGGGGTGGTGCAAGTTATAGTAAGTAGAATTCTAATATATGCAAATTGCAAAGTATTCAATATTTCTAGAATTCCCAAACGTAGCATCCATAGGAAAACTAATGTTGTGCGTTCAACTTTTGGAATCTCTGAGATTCTATTCTAGACTCTAGAGTTCGCGGTATGAACTAGAGGATCTCCTTTGTTTCACAGCTAGAGCTGATGTCAGAGCCCTTTTACATTGAAGGAACTCATTTAGCAGTTTCCAAACTTGTAATCTCTTACAAATCCATGATTGTGATGAGATTCATGCGACCTTGAATATATCTGGAAAAGACACTAACGCTCATGCGCTTGCCTCACCAGCCTCAGTTGCATGACTCTCATCTAGCTTTGGCCATTGGTGCTTGCATTTTTGCTGCAACTACTAGCCTCCCGTCGCCTGAATGCCCAAGCATGAGCTTTTGAAAACACTGCAACAAGTCTTACCCGCTTAATTAGAATAATTGTTGGAAAGATATGTAAGTTCTTAAATTGACAGCAACTGAAGCGCTGCCGTTCTACATGGTTGCATTCTGTGTCAATCGCATATACATTGATTAGAAATATTAGTTGTTTCATGTCTTCTATGTTTGTCATGAACCTTTAACCTCCTTGCCATGGTTGAGGCTATGAAGTTGGCTTGTTGGTTAATGTGGAAGCATACATATTTATTACCCTTCCAGTCAACTAGTTGATGTTCGCCAAGTGTTATTTTTCAGGTTTTATTGTTTTGCCATTCAAAATCTCATATACCCAATCATCCAATAGTTGTAGCACCCCTTCACAACACTAGTTACCAGTCTATTGGGTATGCGAATACGGAATTGTTAAGGGCGGGTGAATATTTCTTTGTGTTTTCTTAATGTACATGCATAGTATCTACATATCTTACGGAGTTGCTTTCATCTTTATTAAGTATGACTTAGTTCTTAT
This sequence comes from Rhododendron simsii, assembly GCA_014282245.1. Classification (NCBI taxonomy): domain Eukaryota; kingdom Viridiplantae; phylum Streptophyta; class Magnoliopsida; order Ericales; family Ericaceae; genus Rhododendron; species Rhododendron simsii. The sequence continues at coordinate 15,840,595 of CM024963.1, read as the reverse complement.
TAATGTTACATCAATTATGTTTTCTTGGAAATGACATTTTGCCTTAGCTTTTGCAAATGATTGATGACGGACAAGCTGTTGACATTAGTGGATTATCTCAAAAGTCTTTGGTAAAGCATCTGAAGAAGCTCTTCCAGTCATTAAATCTCAAGGAAAATGGAAATCAAGTTTTCCTACTACCTCCAAATGTTTGTCCTACTTTGGAGATTGTTGGGCCAATAATTCACACTCAAACGAAATCCAGACAGCAACAATCAGATTATTCAGTATCGCCGCACAATATACATTCAGCAGCACCTGATGAAGAATATAGGCAAGGGGCAGATGATAATACAACAATGCCGCATCCAAACGAGAATGTTGACGCTCCTAGAAGGAGGTAATCATGGCATTGACAACCCTTTTTGCATGATTTGCTCAAACACTAGACACTTGTTGGTTTAATTATTATACAACTAATACAAGTGGCACATTTGCAGTTCATCTTACAAAATGTCAATAGAGGTCAATGATTTGATATGTTGTTTTGGATATTTTGGAGAGATCTTTTATGCATGATATCTTTTGGTGAACCTATTGCCATTATTCTTTAGCTTGAAGGAACCTAATTTCATTTGTCTTTTTACGATTTTTTAAAACTTAAATGTGTGTTTTTAATCAGGTACGACAAATTTACATGGGGGGTTCTGATTTGACATAAGATTTATATGTATTTTCCCTTAAACAGCGAAAGAATGCCTTGTCCGTTAATGTGATGATTGCACGGGTGTGCCAGGACCGTGTTTGGTCCGAGTGTAGAAAGTCTGACTTATGAATACACGAACCATGTGTGATAGATGAAATCCACAGCCGTTTGTTATTTTACAACGAAGAGGACTTCATGATTTTTTCAGGCGATGTGGAAAGAAAACAAGCTTGGGGACTGGGGAACAAACATAAAGAGCGTTGTTTAAAATTAAATGGAAGATTTTTGGAAAACCATTGTGAAAACATGGAGGATACACCTGTGGAGGTGCTATATGAGATATACAGAAAAATATACGTAGTACTGGACTTTTGAAATTGAAATTGTTTAAGGAGGAACATTGTATATGTGGCCAGGGACCCTTTTTCTGTGTAATTCTCCTATTTATACTGCCAAGATGGCAGTTGGAATCTAGGAAGCCTGAACTAATAGCAGTAGTCCACTTCTCCATTGTTTGCATCCATTTCACGAGTTTAACAAAAGATAATAATTTGATCTCATTAACTTCATAATTGCCTCAATGGCTGCGATGTGTTTGCATATGCAGAAGATGGGTAATTGGGTATTGTTGCCATGTGTCCCATTTCCCAAAGCACATGGAAGGCCACAACTACCTGTCACACATTCCCCTATGTAACAGCACCTTAGTGAAGCAAATTCCATGTGCTTTGCTCCCTTTTTTACCCAAGTATTCTCGACGCGCCACATTTTGATTGGCTACTATATTTGGGTATAAACAGTATGTTCCTCTTAATTTTTTGAAAAGAACTGTGTTGTTTAAATCTCCACACAACGTGCATCACGCTCCATCATTTGTGGATGCATTAGCCATTAGGTTGTAAAGTTCTTTTGCTTCTTATTTCTGATGACGTCTTTTCACTGCACATGTGTTCGCTGTTGCAGGGTGATTGGCCCTGAAATGCCGTCTGCTGAGCTACTTGCTGCTGCAGCCAAGTTAACTGAAGCTGAGGCTGAGTTAAGGTATTGTCTGATGAGTCAGTAAGACAATATATACTTTATGTATTCAGGATTACTGGGTTGTTCACATGCTACATTGCTACCCCACCGATTTGATTTCTGGGTTGTAAATTTTGTATCAACATGTAATTGTCTGATATGCATATTTTCTTACCCAAGAAAGATCAGGATTTCAGTTACCCTGCAACTATGGCTTTGTTAGATAGTTGGAAAGTCTAATCGATGTGACAATACCTATGATTGATCTAGGGAGGCTGAGGTGGAGGAAGACAATGCAGTGTTCATAGGCCCTCCACCGCCTGCTGTGGTTGCAGAAGCTGAATCAGCAAATGAGGCGGAGCGTTTTGAAGAGGTCCCTAACTCAATTTTCTAAGCACTCTTTTTATCAATTTATTTCTCAACAGAACTTTTTATAAAGATTGAGAAAACTGATTTTATTTTTTATGGTTTGGTTATCTCACTAGCGTTAAATGAGCGTAATAACTTTGGAGAATCTCACTTGCGAGTTTTGGTTTAAAGCAAATATTCTTTCTAGCTTTTTAATCATGCAAGAATGGTGCTAATGTTCTGCATCACTATTTATTTTGTATTGTTTGTAACTTTTGGAAATTGATATGCACTGATAATATGGAATAAAGGGGTGGGTTTGTATGTGGATTTCAGAGATATCTTTTTTGAGTGCATGTTATGTCTGAGGACCTTGATTGTCTGTATCGTTCGTGGACATTATGTCTTTGTTCAATCAGTAATCTTGTCATCTCCTTCATTTGGATAATATTCTTGTATTATTCTAATACCAAAAGGAAGGAGGCGGAGTGATATTTGTATGTAATTGGTCTTGAAACAGGAGTAGCAGACTGCAAAGGAATCTAATTAGAGCATGCCTATTGGATTATCATGCTTGGAGTGTTTAACATCCATCGCATGGAATTTTGCAGGAACTCCAAACAATTTCTTAAGATTTATTATTTTCACAGATAGAGGCTTGTAAATGATGTTTCTATAGTTAAGATATGATATTCAGAGAATTTATTAGTGGCATTATCTTTTAAATTGTTGAATGTAAAAGAATACTCCATCAATAGTTGCATGTGAATGCATACATGCATACTACTGAACTTGCTGAGTATCTGTCAGGTTACAAGAATACTTGGAGCTGAGGTTGATAGTCCATATGATATTCTAGGAGTGAACAGGAATATGTCAACTGACAACACGAAGAAAAGGTGAAGTTGCTGATAGTTAATTGAAAGTTAAATGTATTGTCTATAAGTTATCTGACTGTTAGTGTTCCATGTGCAATGTACATAGTTAGCATGTAGTTTACATATGTTCTGTAAATTATCATAGTTTGCATTGGGGTTGGGTGGTTTTGACCATACCCATGTCCCTGTCATTGAACATGCAAAAATTTCCCCTGCTATTGGGTTCCAGAGACACTTCGGTCCATGTGGTCTCAAACAAAAAATGCCCTCATAGGAATTCTGAAACACGTGCTATATGTTTTGCGACCATGAACTAATGGCTGATTCTTGTGCCCTTGCATATTTCACCACCAGTGGTTTTCGCGACCTTCCCCTTTTTCTTCATCTCAATTTATGCCTCTCTCTCTCTCTCTCTCTCTCTCTCTCTCTCTCTCTCTCTCTCTCTCTGTGTGTGTGTGTGTGTGTGTGTGGTAATCTGAACTGTAAACTTGACATAGCCATACCCATTGATTTTTGCGGCGAGTTCGTAGAAGTTCGAAAGTAGGCCAAGGCAAACAAGATTTCATACCTTTTCCCATTATGTTTAACATATATTTACACGTTCTGCATGACCAACAGTTATTAATGGGGTTGTGCTTAACTGCTAATCCACTAGGCATATGCAGATTCTTCATTACCAGTCTGTATGTGTAACGGGAGTTTTTGCCATGTGAAGAGTTAATCACATCCTTGCTGTACTATATGTAGAGTTTTATGGCTTGTAAACGGTGCGTGTGTGTGTGTGTGTGTGTGATTTTACTTGCTGATTTTGAATCCCTAGATTTGAGATTTGGGCATTTCTCTGCGCTTAACTCCTGGTACCACCAATGTTCTAAAAATCGCTAGGCGCTAGTCGGGCGGTCGGTCACCTTCGAGCAATTAATCGGATTAATCGGTGCTTATTAATTGGTAATCGACGATTAGTCTTTAGTCGGACCAAATCGGATAGGCCCCGCCAGCGATTAATCGGCAATTAATCGCCGATTAATTCCTTGTTTTAGAATATTGACTACGACCGTAAATTGATCCTCAAATGAATCATGTTGATATACTCTATTTAAGTTTGTAGGGCCAATATATTTGCTCCTGAGTTCTGACTTAAGATTGCTAACTGATGTCTTTGTAAGTGAAAAAAGAGAGTTTAAAGCTGCGCTAGAACGTGTATCTAAATTCTTCATAACAATTGCATTGATTAGTCATTGCTTCTTTTCTTTTTTTCTTTCTTTTTTTTTAGGTTGTCAATTGGTCTACATAGGTGGTTTTGTATTGCTTAACATGTTTCTTCATCTTATTTCTTTCTGTTTCGATGGCTTTAGGTATTGGAAGCTGTCTCTAATGGTGCACCCTGACAAATGTCCTCATCCTCAGGCCAACCAAGCATTTATCAAACTAAATAAAGCTTTTAAGGATTTACAAGATCCGGAAAAGGTGTGTGGTATATGTTGTCCCACTGTCAAGGCTTAAATATACTATTTTGATGCCTTTTTCCATTTTTTTTTAATCTTGTATGTCGATGATATATACGTAGACAGAGGTACATAGGTATGCATATGTGTACAAGGCCCCCATATACGTGGTTAGTGTCTGGAGATCTATCCTTTTTTGAAATCTATTTGCACGATGGAACTGACGATAGCAGTTATAGGTTTAGATGTATAGCCAAGGACAAAGAAAGGGGCTGATAAGAGCTTGCAACTGACCGAGTTTTAATGAAGTTCCACTTTTGTTGGTCGTATTAATGTTGAGTTGCGCCAAAAGCTTAAGCAGTTTGAGGGAGAGAGGGGTAATTGTCTTATATCTGCAACATACCCTCACATGTGCGGTCAAGTTCGCTTCCATATGCAGGCCAACCACCACGTTCAAGTATTATAATTCTTGGTTGGGGTTAGGTCCCAACACATGATTTATTGTCTGTATTAGGGCTGGTCCCGCATCAGTTAATTATTTTATCCAAAACAAATATATGAGTCCATCGTCCTCCCACTCATTGCCAAATGGTTTTGAGCTGGACTTTTAACATAGCATAAGCCTAGGCTTTGGAGAGTTTTGTGCAAAACTCTTAGATTGTTACCCCTCCGTTTGTGCCATAAGTGCACTTTTTTCAGTATAATTATGTTCTGAATCCTTTGTTTACCTCTCCACATGCTAGCGGAGACTCAAATGTTCGAAGGAGAGGGTTAGAGCTTGTCTGACATCAATTAATTATCACCTCCAAAACTATTGTATGATTGTTAATTGGTTTTGACCTGGATAATCTAACAATCTTGATACCAAGATAAATTGCTTACTATCAAGCCATCTAAAAGCTTAGGTGGTTAGAAAATGGATCTAACGGATATGGAGCTGTCCAACAAAATGGAAACTTCTAAATGCCCTCCTCATGTTGAGATGCACCCGAAGCCTTGCCTCATAACAAGCAGGGAGGGCAGTTAGTACTATTTTCCGAAAAGAGGTTGATTGCTGTCCTTTTTAGTCCATAACTTCATGTACTTTGCTCCATCGCTTCATTTGATGTATTTGAATGATATAAAGCCTATCAAAAAAAAGAAAAGAAAAAAGAATGATATAAAGCCTATGGTTGGTAACGTGGTATAGTCTTTTTTTATTTGCAATCTTTGGGACTTCACAAACATTCTACATTCTCTAACGGCTTTATATCTTGGAGGATTCTGTATTCAGAACCATTTAATTTTACTCAGCCACTACTTTCGTCTTCAGATTTGTTTCTAACGTATTGTTCTGTACAGCGAAAAGCACTTGATGAGAAAATCCGACTCAAGGAGGAACAAGAAGAATTCAAGGTAAATATTCGCCCAATGCTTGGCTCAGTCATTGTTAGTTTTTAACAGCCAGTTTCACTAGTATGTTTTCCACTTTTGTAGGCAGAGTTAAAGGCAATGCGTGAGGCTGCACAGTGGAGACGCTTGCAAGGTTAGAGTTTTTGCTTTTTAAGTTCTACACTTTAAAACTCGAACACACATACACACACGCGCACTCTCTCTCTCTCTCTCTCTCTCTCTCTCTCTCTCTCTCTCTCCTGATGTTAGGTTGGACTCATTTATTTTCTACTTAAAAAAGAACTGCATTCCTGATAATAACTAATCAAGATTCAGGAAGAATAAGTTATTAAATTAATGTTTGTCTGAATATTGGGGGGGAAAAAATATCATCTTACGAGGATCCATGTGTTGACGCAGTGGAGTGGAAGTGTTGAACTTTATCATTTGTGCTTTTAATTGGAAAGGGTACAGGCATCGTTTTTTGTAAAAGTGTACATATTGGGAACTGTAATTGAACACCAAGTTTTGAGAGAAGTCGTTCTTCACTACAGCATCTTGTACTTTCCATGCAAGCCAAGGGTTTTTGCTATTCAACCGCAAATATCCCTAACAATAGAACCTAGATCTGTAAGAGATGATTTACATAGGGTAACATTCCCATATTCCCTGATTGCTCTAGGGATTGGTGTTAAACACATCGTGTGGCACATGGTAAAACAGGATAAGTTGAGACTAGGTTTGATGTGAACTAAGGTAATCTTGGGGAATTGCGAGAGAGAGCGGGAGAGGTGAAGCCATTTTCCTTGGTGAGCCAGTAATCTACAAGGTTTTGAAATTGAAGGAATCACTTATTTGGGCTAGAGGGCTGAAATGGAGGAACCACCCTCTGATACATTGACACAAATGCACTCAACAATTGGAGTTGTCCTTTGGAAAGGGTTAAATGGGCCACTGTAGTTTTGGCAAGGGACGAGGGTATTGCTCCAGTGGATGGTTGTTGTCGATAGCCACCTTCTGGGGTTTTATCAATTTGTGTAATTTCATTTCCTCCTTGTTTCTGGGTAATGAGGATTAGCAATATTCACTTTTTGGCTTCTATTTTGTGATACGAAAGTAGGATGTGCTCAGGAGAAACAATCTCATATGAAAAAGATAGGCTTCCTTAAAAGTGCTATCTGTTTCTGTTGAATGCAACGGCATAGATCTTGGTCCAATATAGTTATCGTGCTCAATGATTATGGAACACAAAGGCATTATAACAACTTTGCTGCAGATCTTGAAATTCAAGAATTTTATGTAATGTTTACACTTCACACTTCACACTTCACACTTACTAATTGTGTTTCAGATTACAAAGGTGCTGTTGCGTTAGTGTTGTCATTATTTCTAGGAATGTTAAAGCTCCATTGGACATGATATTCAGAAAGCTGTTTCTTTGTCAGGTATATCCATGGAGGGAGATGATGTCCTCCTGGCAGAGATGGATGTGAAAGTGGGACCAAAAAAAAGAGATGAATGGATGACAACATTACCTCCAGAAAGAAAAGTAAGGCCACTTTGTTGTGAAATGTTCTCCACTGAACATTAGAATTTGTTGCTTACTTGAGTTACTTTAACTTTGAATTCTTTTCATCAGCCTGGTGTAACTACTCAAACAACACAGTTCAGCAGGACCTCTAAAGATGGACGTGGAGATACCAGTATGTGGACAGATACCCCGTCAGAAAAAGCTCAGAAGGCAAAGATGAAGTATGTAATAGGATCAGTATGCCCTAGGTTGCATAGTTTACTCAGGTTTGATCCATGATTTCTGTGGCAATTTGTCTAAGGAAGAGGGAATGGTAGCAAAACAAGGATAAATATGCACTTTTTTTTTCCTTGTGTTTTCCTTCATCTTTTTCTTTGCCTTGATAAATCCCTCTGCAGAAATCATGATCCAAACATAGCACGAGCAATATGTATTACTCTGGGAACTCATTGAATTGATTTTCATATTGGCAGTTATTTAGAAGCCTACAATGAGGCTGCAGCACTCGCTTCTAAGCAACAAGAAAAGAAAGAGACAACTTCAGATGCGGCATTGGTGGACGAATATAACAAAAAGAAACGATCAAAGTCTTTGGTAGAAAAGCATCAAGAGACTGCACGGAGTAGTTCTAAAAGAAAATCAAAGCAGGAGCAGGCGAAAGAGGAGTGGGAGGGCCAACATCCCTGGAAGCCTTGGGACCGTGAGAAGGATTTGACAGCTGGTCGGCAATCAGTAAAATTGGATGCTGAAAACATGTCTCAGGGTCTGTCTTCCAGATTTTCTTCCGGATCATTTCAGAGGAACTTCCTTTAGGCTTCAAAAGGTCTACCCTTGCACGTGTACAATTGCTTTGTTTTACGTTGAAAGCTAGTCTCAATCATTTAGAACCCTCTCTTTTTTATTTGGAATATATTTTAGTTGGGAAGTACAATTTTTAAGTACCAATTTTGATGTTGAAAGCTAGTCTCAGACTCTCAATCATGTAGAACCCCTCTCTTTTTTGTTTTGGAATCTTGATTAGTTGTGAAGTAGAAGTTTTAACTTCCATGTTTGCTCATATCGGGCAACTTTTGTAGAGTTTATTGAGCTGTTTGGCCCCAACTCAGGTGGATTCTAGGAGATAGATTTGGCGAAGCTTGACTTTACCATCTATGTCGGTGATTATGGTTTGAGTTTTTGTTTTGGTATAGTAATATTCATATTCATGATAGTTTCTCCCATACCTCGTAAAGCAGTCAGATCTTTATATTGTACTAATTGTGTTAACTTCCATATGAGGGTTATATGGTTATCTGGAATACTCCACCTTTCGATAAATGACCCGTGTTGATTTGCTAGTTCTTTTATTAGGAATTAGTGGATTTTTTCCCTCTCTTTTTCCTAAAAATTAACGAAAAAGAAAAAGAAAATAATGAAGACAGGCTTATATGAACATTGAAATGTAGAAGAGGAGTGCAGATTCTAGGAATTACTTGTAGTTCAACATTGGCTGATTAAATATTCTAGTGGAACTTGAAATTCAAGATTTTGCAACTGCACTTTCCTTCTTGGTAGAAACCAAGGGTCAGCAGTTCCAGTGCGACTATAGTATCGAAAAACTGGTAATTACAACCTCCCTGCTTCGTGAAACTACGTCTTGGAGACTCGTGGTCGGACCACCGAAGATAGTTACTCTAATCGGTGTATTATTTGTAACTGTTAATGCAGCTTTTACCCAGCACTTTTTGTATTATTGAAAGGTAGTAGTTGTTTTTGGATACATTGGTACTTATTTGAGCCCTTTATATTATTCTGTTGCAGGAAAAGTACCTTCTGTAGGTTCTATCATATGTTCATTGTGACGGAACATCAGCTTGGTTGAGTATTTCAGGTGCCTTCTCCTTTTCAGAATTAAGCTGCGCATTTGACTACTTGATCAGATAATCCATACACTTCAGTTGCCTGAACAATAATCGTGAGATAGTTCTACAAGTTGGATTTGTGCCAAAGTTACTATTATCTACGTGTTGCCGACAAGCCAAGATGGCCTGCCTGATAAGCAAGCAACCGTGTCGAGAAATGGCATTTGGGTGATCTCATTGTGCCGTGTGGACCTACCGATATCACTGCAATTCTAAGTATAGTCCTTTTTTGTGGGTTGTAAATAAAAATTAAGGGATTGCCTTTGCAATGTGTTGTATTGATCCCAACTCTTAACCATATCAGACTTTTTTCCCTTCCATTAGTAGGAAAAAGAACGAAAAAAGTGGAGCCTCACAGGATAGTTTTGATAATTTTATTGTGGACAGTTTAAGCTCTCTCGTGTTTGTGTATCTATTATGAGGGGACAGAGTAGTTATTTGTTTGACAATTTTACTGTTGACAGCTTTACAAATCTGAGTGTGGTCCCTAGTTGATTATCATGGTGAATCATTTATGTCAAAAATGTCTCGACTCACTAAACTTTCTGTGAATACACTTTCTGTGAATACACGGGTCAAACAAGGAAATAGATTTTCGCACTTTAAAATTTACCATCTGCACCTCAAAAGTGGAGTGCGAAAATTAACTGCGCATTGGGGATTGATTTTTTGAACTCTACTTTAGGATTGTAGATGGTAAATTTTAGAGATGAAAAATCACTTTCCTCTAAACATCTCACATCTAGGCTTTCTTTTCGCCTAGGGCAAAGTGCAATTTGCCTTCCTGTGATTTGCCATTTTGGCACTATCACCTCCCTATCATTTAGAATTGGCCAATCCACCTCCCTATCATTTTGTGCACAGATTTGTTGTGGGGCTCACTATGAGTTCCACACAAATGATCCAAGTAGCTCATTAAATATAAAACATGTTTGCAATGGTCCTCACGAAAAATTAGCTCAACCCGATACTTATAGGTGTTCGATTTAATCATCTAACTTTTCATTCGGATTTCAAGATTGAATCGAGCACCTATAGGTATTGGATTGAGTTGATTCTTCACAAGGACCCTTGAAAAAATATTTTACATTTGATGAACGGCTCGAATTATTTGTGTGGGACTCAGAGTGGGCCCCGCACACGTATCTATGCATGATCTGTGTGGGAAAAGTCAGTGTGAACAGACTTACAAAAATTTTAGTCTCTCCCTCCGCTTCTTTCTCTATGCTACACCACTCATGAACACCACCACCAGCTAGCAGATTTCTGCTTGCAGTTGTGAACTGCCTAAATTCCACCAATGTTAGCAGTCTCTTTTATGTTTCGTTTTGAAAAGCTAGCATGGGAAACAACCTAAATTCCACCAATGTTAGCGGTCTCTTTTATGTTTACCCCAATTCATTCGCATCCTGGTTACGGTCTGCCTTAGCTCAAATAAATATTCTGGCCCACAAAAAATGAACTTTTTCCGGAGCATTTTGTTTTCCAAATTGAGTTGTTCAGGTCCGCGTACTAAGATCATTCATAACATGATCTTATTAAGCTATATATATTTCTATTACAACAGGGTCGATCTACTGATTGTTTTTCCGATGATAAGTGGAAAGAAAACTCGCTTCCCATCAGTTCTATCAAATGATCATGCAGTAATGCAGAAAGAACATAAAAACCCAATCTCAAACTTCATGTTTTCCAATCATCAAGAAATTAGGTTTAATAGCTACAGAAATTCACACTACAAATAATTCTATCGTGCCAATGCACAAGGCGCTAAATACAACAGGCTCCTCCCGGCGAATATTATTATAAAAAACGCAATTCGGTACCCATTCATGAGTGTGTGGAGGGTTATTCTGATACAACAAAATAAAAACTACTTGAAGGAAAACTTCATTTCAAACAATGAAATCCGAGATCAGGACAACAACTAGTGTGACCCTACCATTGTGCTTTTAAGCAGTGGTGTCAAGAAATGGATAATCAGTGTAGCCAATAACAGATTCAGGAATGTAGAAAGTTTCCCTGTCGTACTTGTTAAGTGGCGCATTGAGCTCAAACCTACGAGGCAAATCTGGGTTGGCCAAGAACAAACGACCAAATGCAACAAGATCCGTGCGATTCTCTGCAACAGCTTGGTTACCATCTTCTCTATCATAACCACCCGCGGAAATGAAAGTGCCATTGAAAGCCTTCCTCATGGGCACAAGACTGTGGGGGCTTTCACATTTTTCCCCAACCTTTTTCATTCTAGGCTCAACCATGTGACAAATGACAATATAGTACCCTGAATTTATTCAAGGATTCGGCCATATAAAGACCAAGAGCCTTTGGATTTGAGTCACCTGATTCCATGTAATCAGCAAACGGAGAGAGCCTGATTCCAACTTTATCGGCTCCTATCTCATTAACAATAGCTTCAACGATCTCTAGGGCAAATCGGCAACGGTTCTCCAAAGAGCCTCCATATTTATCAGTTCGGTCATTGACTTGGTCCTTTAGGAACTGGTCTATTAGGTAACCATGGGCTCCATGGATCTCAATCCCATCAAAACCTGCATGTTAAAAAGAGATTGTAAGTTTGTAACGCAAGAAACATAGCATACAAGTATAAGGTAGCAGCATCAATACCAGCGTGATGGAAAATTCTTACTTTTCTCATCCAAAATATTCCTACTTAAGACTGAGAGACTGTTAATGAGTAGGCAAGTCGAGAAAGAGTTGGCAGAGTCAAACTAATTTTGTTTAAAGCTCCACATTTGTCAGAAGATATTATTATGGATGTGCTATCACTTTCAAACAACACACTGAAAGGTTTCTACAACACATGTGGCGTTTACAAGTCTGGCATTGGTTTTGATTAGCAGAGACTTGATGTACCGTATAAAGTGAATTAGCCCCAAACTTACCAGCTTCCATAGCATTCCTCGCAGCAAGTCTAAAATCATTGACTACTAGGGGAATTTCATCAGTTCTTAGCCGTCGTGGAGGTGAAAATTCTGCTACATCAATACCATTAGCTTGAAATTGAGGAGTCAATTCCTTGTCTGTAGAAGAGATTGGAGCCTGACCGTTGGGCAGGAAACCTACACACAATATAACCACAAAAAAATCAACAGAGAACCAAACTGCTACAGGGCCTTGGTATCTTGATCTAGAAGAAGAGGCCAATACAGATATTGAGTCCATAAAACATTGTCAAACATACCGAGAAACGTAAATAGAAAACTAGCACTCATATTGTTTTAGTATTTGAAAACACTTGAAGTGGAATCTAAACATTATCTTTCGATAGAAGATAAAGGATGAAGGGGACAGAAATGTAAACAATATACCTTGTTTTGTAACTCTTCCCACATGCCAAATCTGACAGAAGAAGATACCACCTTTCGCATGGACAGCGTCTACAATAGGCTTCCAGGCTTCAACTTGCTCCTTTGTCCAAATACCAGGCGTAAAGATAGAAGGACGCCTTTACGTAAAATAAAGATCAAGTAGTTAACGAAACTATAAGAGAAAGAGACAATCATTTTTAGCAACGCATACACTCACCTACATAATTTCATCTAAACCAATACAAAAAAATACAGAACTTTGAAAAAGCTAATGTTAGAAGTACCCTTGTGCAGTATCAGAAACACCTGTGGCTTCTGAAATGAGAAGACCCCCTTTAGTGGCCCTCTGCGAGTAGTACAAGATAGCATGTGGTTGAGGAACGTTATTGAAAGATCTCTGTCTAGCCATTGGTGCCAAGACAATTCTGAAACAATATGGAGAGAAAATAGTTATAATTGCGCAAGCAAGAAGGTTTGAAGTTTATCAGCAAGAAGGAAACAAATTGTCTGAATCCCAAACTCCGCTACACGCTCCTTGTAAAGTCTAAAATCAAATAGTACAAAACAAACAAAAGGTTGAACGAAAGAACCACCACTAGCAATGCACATATGTCGCTAAAATAAATGTGAGATGTACGTATATCTGAAGAAAATTTTAATCTTTGATTGACTACCTGCATGTTCGACGTTTAAAGAATAAAAACATTTTTTTTTCCAATCAAGGTCACATTTTTATTAAAAAAAATACTTAGCATCACATTAAATCCGAAGATATTCATTAACTAAAAAGAAAAGAGACTTCTGAACTCAAAGGAGGGCTGTTGATGAGAGGAAAATTTTTAAACCACACACAAATATACAAATATTTACACACGTTCACCCACGTGAAAGTGGGCCCACATACTGATACACATGTGGGTGGGCACACACACTGCTCCTCATGAGTGTGCCAGTGTTTGTATAGTGTGTGTGGGGCCCACCTCATATGAGTGAGTGTACAAGGTTTCTGTATTTGTGTCGCGGTAGCAATGTTGGGAAAAAAAAGTGTTTTACTCGATCTATACACCTGTGAGAAAGTTGGAAGTTCCCCATTTTGAAGGGGGTGAGAAGAGGGATTTGGAGGTGCGTAGTACTGTCTTCCTGCCCTCCTTCTGCTTCTGCTTGTCGTTCCATTTTTTCTTGATGAGAATTGGAAGAGTTACGTTGTTGGAAAATGAGGATTAATGAGGAGTACTATGATATGATATGATTTTCCCAAATATTGGCGCCAACTGGGGTGGTATATATAGGCCTGAGTATATTTCACCACGAGACAAATACAACTTTACTACTCCAATGGGGGAAGTCAAAATTTGGTGGCTGGGGACAAATGGCTCATTCGTGACGCATTGAATCTGTGGTGGTGGTTTACATTTGAATGTTTCATGAGTAATAATATGGAAATTGATTTTCATGCTTCCCTTTTAGTCGTAGTCACGTACACTTTTTTTTTTTGGTCTTTTTGCACATGAATTTACAATATTGTCTCTGGATGTGTGAAAGAGTATATTAAATAAAAGACAAGAGAGTAATTCAAGTGGATAAAGACCAAAAAAAAAAAAAAGGAGTGTGAGTGACTAAAAGAGGAGTGTGAAAATTATTTTTCTAATAATATATATTTATTTTATTAGAAATAAAAGAGAATATATTGATGAATTTTTCGGTTATGCTATTAACAGCTCAATAGATTGTCAATAAGGTGAAAAGAATACAAAAATGATGCACTTTTAACTTATGTCAAGGAATTGTAACACATAAAATTATACTTCCTCTGTCCCAATTTTTTCCTCAAATTCTCCATTTATTGAAAAGTGTTTAAATTTTCACAAATACCCTTTTACTTGGTTTTTGTTTAACTTATATAATTTTCTTCCCGAGCTCTGCTATGTGCAGAGACAATTTACAGAGACCCACGCAGAGACAAATGCGTTTGGCCCCATTTCGGGTCCCAAAAAAATCTAGAAAAATATCCATAAATATTTGAATATTATTTTATGGGACCCTGTAAAAAATCAGCTCTTGTGGATATCGATAAGTATTACTTTTGGATTCGTAGGGGCGAACTGAGCAGTTTTGTCCCTATGAATCCAAAAGTAATATTTATCGATATCCACTGGAGTTGATTTTTTATAGGGCTCCATAAAATAATATTCAAAAATTTATGGATATTGTTTTAGATTTTTTTCGGGACCCGAAATGGGCCAAACGCATTTGTCTCTGCGTGGTTCTCTGCAAATTGTCTCTGCTGTTAGTATTTTTGTTATTATTGATAGCTGTGACAACCCGTTTTTAAGCTTTTAAAAATTTGGAATTCAATAGAGATTTTCGTTTGAAAAAATAGACTTCGCCGTTAATCTCAGATCATTATTTTAAGATTACGGTGATTTTTGGGTATTTTTCTTAGATGAAAACCTGAACTGCGCGGACTGAACGAGACTCGTTTTCGCATCCGCGTGGGGGGTTTTTCCTGCCGACGGTCTATTGTGGTGAGCTTCTGGAAATGGGCTTGGGTATTTTTCTTTTGTTATTTCGCCAGGAGAATTTCCCCCCTTCCCCCTGCCGAAAATCCACACCACCCACTGCCGCCGATAAAAATACACGCAATACTTGTTGGTTCATGCATCAAGTGTGAGTTACGAATATACTTTGGTCATATAATTTGTTTTTAACGATTTGGGATTATTAAATGTTGAGTTTGTGAAATTAAATGGCTTGTGCAAAAAGAGACTTAAATTATGGGAAACTGATAATGTCAAACTGTTTTTGTTGGTGTCAAAACTTTAGTACACAAAAAAAAGTTTGTACCATGTACAGTGTACAAGACTTTTATGCGCTGAAGTTTGGGCACAAACAAAAACAATTTTGACATTATTAAAATATTTATGTGCATAATTTTTGATGAACCTTGACGTAATTGAGTTAGTTTATGTGCATAATTTTTGGACGAACCTAGATGCAATTGAGTCTAGAGTCAATTCAACAAATAGGAGTCACACTCTCTCTGTAGGGAAATACCAACCCTCACATTCCGTACTTTGTACATATAGGTGTCTTTCCAACGTAGGAGTATCGGGTGTATTCCACTAAAATAAACATTTGAATTAAAGATCATATATAGTGAGAAAATGACATGTCTCGTAAAATGAAAAATAAATACTTAAAAATAAGAATATCTGCAGAACGAAGTCTTGATTGATGGATCTCACAAGCTTATATATATATTAGGTTAGGGATCCTTTTAATCTCGTTAAAACTTTTAGTTTCCTTCCATTAAAAAAAAAGGAAAAAAAAAAAACTTAGACTAGTATAGTACTGGAGAAAGTAGGTAAGCAAAGAGCTTCATCTATCTGTAACCACCGCTGCTACAATGAAGAAATTGGGCAAGCAAAGAGCTCCTTGTAAACCGTCACTAAAAATTATGATTGGAGTGAGCAATAAACATATTAATTGCCCAGGTGAGGCTGCGTTCTTTTAAATTTGTCTTAAAATAAGTTGATTTATCATTATTTGAATTTTTTTTGCATTTGTTAGTTTTGCGGTTCTTGCCGCCCTCCTCGCGTCTTTTCTACTCTCTAGGACAAACTCCCACCATTCACCGGCCTCCCCGACTAGCTGATTGGCCACAATACCCACTCTGATATTATCTTCAGTGATAATATCACTGAAGAGTTTACGAATTTGGGCTAGCCAATGGTCCACTACCAAAGGGTCGCTACTAGTCCCATCGAATACTGGAGGGTTTCTACGGCTAAATTCTCGCATCGCCACCATAGCTCGATCCTCAGCATTCTCTCTAGGTGCTTGGTTTACTAGATTTGCAGCTGTAAGTGCTGCGACGAGATCCCTAGCGAATTGAGTCTGATTAGGCGGTACTCCTGCACCCCGACCGGCCCCAGCCCCCGGATTCCCAACAGGATTCTTCCTGAGCTGACTAACCTCATCCTCCGGAGGTACTCTACGGCCACGACCACCCCGGTTCCCGGCTGCACCCCGCCTAACGCGCGACTTCGGAGGCATCTTACTACATGATATAAGAGGAAAAACTATTAATCACAACATTATTACTATGAGGTCAAAGCCACAGACTTCCCAACACAGGCAATAACGACTCTACTCCACTCTACAATATCGAAAAATGCAATGTCAAGTAGTCACATGAATGTTAGTCACACAAGCATGCACAAATTATGTTAGAAGGCGCGACATTTTGAACCCATGAGACGGAACGTCTCCCCACGATCTCTAGGTGTTCTAAACTCACGCTCTAATACCAAGTTGTCACGTCCTGCATTTTCAACTTAAATATAAATGATTTTCATAATAAAATACTCACAAATGTCCATACGGTACCCAAAATAATCTCCATTTTCTCATTTCCCCAACAAATACTTCCAAGTTCACACGGTTCCAAAATATTACAATATTGGCTCGACGGCCCCAAATTAGCATAAGTATTGAATTTCGAAAGAGAATTAATAGATACAATATTCCAAGTCAAAAGAATTACAATTTAGTTACAAATACATCTTTCAAAAGGAATTTACGAAGATGGACAAGTAACTCCTTGGTTAGCTTTCAAAAGAAATGCCCACACGTCAAGCACTCCAAGCAATGCAAGCTACGGTTCCGAATTAGCACCTGAAAATAATTTAAGGCTTGAGCTACACTAGTTTAGTAGAAAAGTCTACGCAAACTCTATATGCAAATGAGCGAGACAAACAAATTGAACAATGGAAGATCAAGACAACGAAGGAAGCACAATAATCATGAACGAGTGTCCCAAAATCTTCAATCTTTTCTTTATTCAACCCACAAATCATACTCGTCAAATTATGTCTCAACATGTCGTGTCGTCTTTGTGTCTGAGCCAAAGCTCCTGCCAGGTTAATTTTGGGACCCTGAATATCCCCTGCCAAGCACCCACCTAGAAGGTTAGACCTTGAATGGTTATTTTGAGCATTAGCTCCTGCCAAGCTAATTATGGGACCCTGAATATCCCCTGCCAGGCACCCCCACCCGTCGATGGTTCCCGAATGTTCGCGCGTTGTTCACGAGTTCAAGTATATCGTTTGTACAATTGCCGTGCAATTAAAAGCTCATACTTATCGTTCAAAGAGAAAAGACTCCACCAATTCGAATAGATCCAAATTGGATAATTCATTGTGCATGATGTCATGCCTGATTTTCCCTGGCTTTCATTGTATATATATAACAATCATTTTAAACTCATGGAAATGGCTTAAGGCTTGGAAAAGAAAAAGACAACGACACAGAAAAATCTGGCTTTTCACTGGTGGTCTACCGGTAGAAATAAAAATGGTATCGATAGGGGAGAAAAATTTGCAATCCTACCGGTAGGGAACAAGTCCTATCGGTACAAACACAAAACAATGAGTACACGTTATCACGAACACAAGGTTCTACCGGTAGAGAGAATCGTCCTACCGGTAGGAATCCAAAATTTGGCGATTTTTCATCAGATAACAGATTTTCGTCCAGACCAAACCACAGTCAATATAAGCTCAAACAAAGCATGGAGGTACTCAAATAGGACATAGGAGAACCTAAATAACATATAAAGAGAGGTAGAATTCCCTACCTCGAGCACCCAAACCGGAATCGAAAAGATGGAGCAAGCCCTAACTTTTGGAATCCAATTCAAGCAACAATACACCGAACCAAGCTTTGTCCAACGCAATACGAGCTTCAAAATGCGAGTAGAAAGTTGTTTGGGAGTTGATTGTTGTGGGTTTTGGGTTTGGAGATGAATTTTTTTGGTTGAGAGAGCGAGAGATGGAGAGAGCCGAGAGAGAGAGAGAGAGAGAGAGAGAGAGATAACAAATTAGAAAGAAAAGGAAAAAAAATGTGTCTCCTGGTGATATACACGATGCACACATGCACTAATCACAATAACACCCCACGACTTTAAACTTCTTTCACATCGACCTCCAATTCTATTTTATTTTATCTTTCATTAATCCATCACTTTTCCATTTATAGGACAATAAAATTATAAAATAAATTTACGGGTCTCTACATCAATAAAAGTGAACCCTCATCGGATAGTTTTGATAATTGGAAATAGTTCATGCCTTGTTCGTTTAACTTTTGAAAAACATTTTTCAAAAGATTCATTCTACTTTCAATTGTTTCTCTCTCTATTTTTTTCCACTTATTATCCCTACTACTCTGATAATTTTTTCTTTCAAAAACTCTTTCAAACGAATTATTAAGTTCTCTCCTGTGTTTGTGTATCTATTATGATGGGACAGAGTGGTTATTTATTTGACAATTTTACTGTTGTGAACTTTACAAGTCTGAGTGTGGTCCCTTGTTGATTATCATGCTGAATCATTTGTTGCAAAAATGTCTTGACCCAGTAAGGTGCCGTTTCCTTTCTTTTTAAATTTTTTTTTATAAAAAGAATATAATTTCAAGCTCAAATATAATAAAAAAAATATTTTTTAAAATATTTTTTGCACCGTATAAAATATATTGATGAGATCTATCAAAAAAGATCTATATTGGTAGGAAAATTAATTACGTAAACATATAATTTTGGAGTTTGAAATTACCTTCATTTTCTAAAACTTTCTTTTAAAAAAAAAAAAATGGAACGCCCCCAAAGCTTTCCGTGAATACAAGGGTTCAAACAAGGAAATAGATTTTCGCACTTTAAAATTTACCATCTGCACCTCAAAAGTGAAGCGCAAAAATCAGCTGCACGTAAGAATTGATTTTTTGTATTCTACTTTTGGAGTGTAGATGGTAAATTTTAGAGTGTGAAAAGCACGGGCCTTTAGACAAACACCAAAGAAAAGGATTTTTGCCCACATCTAGGCTTTCTTTTCCTATAGGACAAAATGCAATTTGCCTCGTTGGCATATCACCTCCCTATCATGTAAACTGGCCAATCCATCTCCTCGTGGTTTTGGATTTTTTTGCAATACAAACTCCTCATCTATCATAAAAACAGAAAAAAACTTGTGCTAATTGCAAAACACTTTACAGAGCTAATATTCATCTGTACATGTATGCTACTATACATAAACATGAGTTTGTGTGTGTTTTGCTATGTATATCCACTTACATGTAGAATTCATGAAGCCAATCCCCACCCAAATCTGAAACACTTAATCTGTTCCTTCCCCTACGGCGTAGTCCCACCAGCATTCCAGAAACTTCATTAGTGGGGGCACATGCACAAATTAGTAACTTAATCCGTACATTTATAATTCTTTAATTAATGAAATACACTTTTTTCAGGTAAAGTAACAAATTGGTATACATATGCTTGTGGCCACCTATTCGAATTCAAGGCACATACTCGAACATTGCGGCCACGCACTTGAACCTTGTTGCCATATATAATTGAGGTTTGAAAGTACCATTCAGAGTCCGAGCTCCATACAAACTGGGCTTATCCAAAACGGTCTACAATGGTCCTACTTTCGGGCAGAGGCATAGCCATGGATTTTGCTCAAGCAATTGTTTAGGTTTATAAATTATAGGCTTGGTTATATGACAGAAAGTGATCGTAGCACTTTGGAATGATCTATTAGACTGTTTTGTCGTTTGATTTTCGGTTGAAGTTTAGGTGCAGAACCAGATATTGACTGAATATGTGTACCACTTTTGTCCCAAAAAAAATTATCCGGTCCGCAAAACGAAAACTTAAAAAGGATTTATTTATTTTTCAAAAAAATTCAAACCTTTTGTCACTAGTTACTAAATATTGATGAGTTCTTTTAATTTATATATATAAAAAAAAAAGGTTGGAACTTTTCTTGGTAAAAAGGCATTTATTGTTAAAGTTATCTTTTGCGAAATGAAACATCTTTTTGGGAGGGAGAGAGCAAATTTTTTTTGAAGGACCTGAAATGAAGTCTGTTTAAGAGCGCGTGTAACATACAAACAATCAAATTGGATGGAAAAATTCCTGGAAGCACTTTAGTCCAAAACCAAAGGGGGTGAATTGGTCATTTCTAATTGATAGAGAGGTGATATGCCAAAGAGGCAATCCATAGGAAGGTAAATTGCATTTTGCATTTTGCCCCCACTCCCACTCCAAACTTCACTAATTTTCTTTTACTGTTCTGAAAATCTGAAGGCTTCTTTCTCCCCGAATATGATAGATAGCAGTCGGCTCAGACCTTCACTTAGTTTCACCCAAGTTTCAAGCATAGTGAGCAAATAAATGCTTCAGGTAGTGGAAAATTAGCATAGATTCGGGGATTTTTGAAATTTTCAACCTTCCGAAGTGTTGCTGAATTATTGGGCAGACAAGAGACAATCTGGCAAACTGAAACATCATAGTGGAAAGAGAAAAAAGAAAGCGAAAGCTAGTCCCATGGTAGCGGCGAGCGAAATGGGAGCAGCCTAAACTGCAAAAACGGGGTTGTGAAAAAGCAATACAAGCGTTGCGGTGGAATCTGTTGACAAACTAAAAGATTTCCGCTTGCAGTTGTGAACAGCCTAAATAAATTCCACCAATGTTGCAGTCTCTTTTATGCTAACCCCTATTCATTCATTTACATTCGTTGTGGGAGAGCACTACAAGCGTCGGGATGGAATCTGTTGACAAGCTAGCAAGGGAAACAACCTAAATTCCACCAATGTTAGTAGTCTCTTTTATGTTTACCCCTATTCATTCGCATCCTCATTACGGTCTGCTAAATAGCTCAAATAAATATTCTGGCCCATACAAAACGAACTTTTTCGGAGCAGTTTTTCCCAAATTTAGTTGTTCAGGTCCGCAAACTAATATCATTCACAAGCAGAAACAACTTGAGTTACACAAAGTAGAGAATTAAAAAAAAAAAAAAAGGGAAAGCACAAACAGAAAGAAGTAGCAGCAGCACGACGCCTGTTCCTCCAACCTCTCACGCCAACTGCCGACTGTCGTTCCGTTCATATTTCATCAAAATCCCTCTCCTCTTTCTCACGGTACCAGTTCAATGGAGAAGGTACCAGTTCAATAAAGTATCTCGCATACGTGATGAATTAAGCACTTCTTAAAGCCCTTCAGCTGAAACGTTTTTAGAACCAATCATTTTACGTTTCGCGTGGTGACTTTTTGGGTTGCAATGCTCTCAAGTCTCAATGTGTTTTCAGAGCTCAGAATGTATTCAATTGAATGGACAAAATATATCTATGTGTTCATATTTGCGTCATTAGAATTCAAGTCTTGTAGTGACAAACTATAAAGGTAAATTGTCGGTCATGTGGTGCCTAAATATATGCCTTTGTTTCTGTTGTTCTTCCTAAAAAAAAAAAAACCTGGCTTCAATGCAGAAAGAACTGAAAAATCCAATCTCAAGTTCATCTTTTCCAATCATTTATAATAGAACAAGTTTAATAGAACAAATAATTCTATCGTGCCAATGCACAAGGCACTAAATACAACAGGCTCCCTCCAGCGAATTACATTATAAAAGAATGCAGTTTGGTAACCATTCATGAGTGTCTGGAGGGTTATTCTGATACAGCAAAATAAGAACCACTTGAAGAAGAACTTCATTTCAAATAGTGAAATCCGAGATCAGGACAACAACTAGAGTGTGATCCTACCATTGTGCTTTTAAGAAGTGGTGTCAAGAAATGGATAATCAGTGTAGCCAATAACAGGTTCAGGAACGTAGAAAGTTTCTCGGTCGTATTTGTTAAGCGGCGCATTGAGCTCAAACCTACGAGGCAAATCTGGGTTGGCCAAGAACGAACGGCCAAATGCAACAAGATCCGTGCGATTCTCTGCAACAGCTTGGTTACCATCTTCTCTATCATAACCACCCGCGGAAATGAAAGTGCCATTGAAAGCCTTCCTCATGGGCACAAGATTGTGGGGGCTTTCAGATTTTTCTCCAGCCTTATTCATTCTAGGCTCAGTCATGTGACAATATAGTACACTGAATCTATTCAAGGATTCTGCCATATAAAGACCTAGAGCCCTTGGATTTGAGTCACCTGATTCTAGGTAATCAGCAAACGGATGAAGCCTGATTCCAACTTTAGCTGATCCTATTTCATTGACAATAGCTTCAACGATTTCTAGGGCAAATCGGCAACGGTTCTCCAAAGAGCCTCCGTATTTATCAGTTCGGTCATTGACTTGGTCTTTTAGGAACTGGTCTATTAGGTAACCATGGGCTCCATGGATCTCAATCCCATCAAAACCTGCACGTGTCGGCAAGTCGAGAAAGAGTTGAACGAGTCAAACTAATTTTGTTTAAAGCTCCACATTTGTCAGTGGGTATTGTTATGGATGTGCTATTACTTTCGAACATTACACAAAAGGTTTCTACGACATATGTGGTGTTACAAATCTGGCATTGGTTTTGATTAACAAGATTGTTGAAATATGGTAAGCTTGATTTGAATGAGAAAAACATGTGGGTACTTTTGGAAATTCGATCTTCAAAATGATGAAAGTGATGGGAGCGTCTCTTCAAAATCTGAAAATGACAGAAACCATTCAAGTCGCGTTGAAGAACGCTGTCCTAAGATAGTATTTGCCCCCACCAGAAGGTGTGCACTGGGTTACAGCAAATCCACCTTTAAGATAAATAGAATCCGAACTCTAAATTCTTTTTGTTTGTGTTTGCACAAACGAAGACAGACAGAATATCCGCTAAGCAAATGTAAAAGAAGCAAGGACTTATATTCGATTCATGTGGAATAATAGAATATTGATTTGCCATTTTAGGAAGAGAATGTGTAAAGAGAAAGAGAGCAATTCAGTATGGAATTTTCCGATCCATTGAATGGCTTTACAAATGGCTTACTTATAGACTTATAAGCACCCTTGTGTGAAAGGTTGTGTCTCTAGTAAACAACCATAAGAAATAGTCATGTCTATTGAAAATAATTAATGGAAAGAACATACCTATTAGTAGGCACCCTTTAAACAAATAAGTAGGAAGGGTCATGCCTCTTTGGAGGCACCCCATGATTCATATTCCTTCTTACCAATCACATCTTTTTCAAATGAACACATCCCAATTTAATGGGTGTCACAACCATTTACATATAGTCACAGCTCATGTAAAAAGGTGTAGCAACCTTACGCAAAATTCTCACTTAGTACCTTTCCAAACTAAAATCCAATTTTATTTTGAAATTCTCCAATAGGTACTGTTCCAATGTTAGGCTGGAGCCAAATAAGACTTTTTGAAGTTGCTTGATTGAGTTGGGGATTACAAGTTATCCAAAACCCTTTGTCTGCTTCCCCCATCTATATCTGTATATGGGTAGGAGTTTTGATTGTACAAGTAGGAGGTGTGGGGAAATAGAGCAAAGAGGAAGAGAGAATTAAGGAGCCCCTGCGGGGACTCCCCACCACTGGTGGGTGTGAGAAATAGAGATGTGAGGTGTGAGTGTGAAAGGTATAATTTTGCAAGTGTGTTTGTGTTAGAAATCAATAAAATTGAGATTGTACAATGCATGAATTTGTACCGCTTCTGCTTTTCAACAATTTGTATTAGAGCATAGCCCAGCAATCTTGGACGAAGCAACTCGAGACGAGGAGGACGGGTCAGACGGGCCAAAGAAATCAGAGCTAGACGGGCACACAAGATTGACGGACTCCGACGAATCAGATGACGCCGAAGTTTCTTACATGCCGGCCAAACAACCGGAGGAGAAGTTGCAGAAAAGAAAAGAAAAAAGGTGTTGCAGGATAAAAGAAGAAATAAAGAAGCAGAGCAATCAATACGGCGCCAGCAATCTATTATTGGCGTAGAGTCATCAACACCAGCCATCGATTACTGGCATCAATTATTGCCCCTCAAAGCAATGTTATCCGGTGTCGAAGGCACCTATGGAGGGTATGTTGCAACCGTACATGTGAACAGTGGCATTCGGATGAACGGTACCGTATATGTGAATACTGTCATATAGGTGAACAGTGGTGGATATTGAGTTGACGAGAAAATCACTCTCCAAGTGATTTGTAGACGAAGTTTTGGCTACCGAAGGCCAAAAGTGATGAGAATTTGATGGAGTAAACGAGCTGATGTAATCACGGCTAGACGAGAAAGAGACGGAGACAAAGCCAAGTGATGGAGCGAAATCAGACATGATTTTGCCAATATTTGAAGAGAGATTTTGGACACTTCATGCCTAAAATAAAAGAGGACGAACGAAAACTGACGAGGAGGGACAGACGAGACAAGACGGGACGTGACATGATGAAGAGATAACGAGACGAAACATGACGCAAGTTTTGTTTTGGCCAAACAAAATGTTACGAGAAGACGAGATGTGATCAATCAGACAAGAAGCTCCAAACCTGACGGGTTTGTGAAGAGAACTAACGTGAGACGTGTCACCCAAGCACGGAAGATGAAACGTAGATGAGAGGAGCCCACCAAGCTCTAGAGACGGAGGAGAAATACCAAAATAACACGAGATTTTGGTAAGATAGATGAGAGAATCACAACCAATTCGTGATTGGAGGCCAATATAGACGAGATATTGGCTATAAAGACGAGATGATGAGGATTGACTCGCCAAGCAGTTCAAGCTATGTTCGGACCTAAGTTCGGCATATAAAACAAGGAGTGACGTAGTCCTTGTGTGACGAGATCAACCACCAGAGTGGTTGAAGAAATCAGAAGAGAAGGAGCCTAGACGAAAAACATACGGGTGTTCAGCGAGACAAGGTGTTGAGACAAAGAGACTGATACATTGGACGAGAGAATCAAGCTTAAGGGGGGATGTTGAAATATAGTAAGCTTGATTTGAATGAGAAAAACAAGTGGGTACTGTTCCAATCTTAGGCTGCAGCCAAAGAAAACTTTTTGAAGTTGCTTGATTGAGCTGGGGATTACAAGTTATCCAAAGCCCTTTGTCTGCTTCCCCCATCTATACCTATATATAGGTAGGAGTTCTGATTGTACAAGTAGGAGGTGTGGGAAAATAGAGCAGAGAGGAAGAGAGAATTAGGGAGCCCCTGCGGGGGACTTGATCCCCCCACCATCAGTGAGTGTGAGAAATAGAGATGTGAGGTGTGAGTGTGAGAGGTATAATTTTGTAAGTGTGTTTGTGTTAGAAATCAATAAATTTGAGTTTGTACAGTGCATGAATTTGTACCGCCTCCGTTTTCCAACATTGATGTCACCGTATAAAGTGAATTAGCCCCAAACTTACCAGCTTCCATAGCATTCCTCGCAGCAAGTCTAAAATCATTGACTACTGAGGGAATTTCATCAGTTCTTAGCCATCGTGGAGGTGAAAATTCTAATACATCAACAGTATTATCTCGAATTTGAGGAGTCAATTCCTTGTCTGTAGAAGAGATTGGAGCCCGGCCATTTGGCTGGAAACCTACATACAGTATAACCACAAATAAGTAAACAGAGAGCCAAACTGCTATAGGGCCTTAGTATCTTGATCTAGAAGAAGAGGCGCATACAAAAGATAACAATGACTAATGAGTCATTTAGACATAAATTTGAAATGAGAGGTCACACTCACATCAAATGTTTACAAGCCATGCAAAAGGCTATTCCAATTCCTCAAAATCTAGGTAGAATGACCTAAATGTGTTTCAATGAACCTAGTCATAGATGCCCACGTCAAATGTGTCATGTCATAAAACAAGTTATAAATGTGTACAATGAAAAACAAATGTGGTGAATGGACCTAACAATAGCTACATGCAATGAATAACCATGTAGTTAATGTATCTAAATGCATAATAAATCCAACCAGCACATCTACACATTGATCCTTGAGCGACCCGCAAAGCCATAGACCAGAACATTTGACATGAGAAAAATATCCTTGGCCCTTCTTGTTGATTTCATCAATAGTTGCCCTCTGTACATATATTGAGTCCATGCAACATTGTCAAACATACAGAGAAATGTAAATAGAAAACTAGCACTCATAATGCTGGCACAAATACCACCACACATGTTTTAGTATTTTGAAAACAATTGAAGTGGAATCTAAACATTATCTTTCGATGAAAGATAAAGGATGGAGGGGACAGAAATGTAAGCAATATACCATGGTTTGAAACTCTTCCCACATGCCAAATTTGACAGAAGAAGATACCACCTTTTGCATGAACAGCGTCGACAATAGGCTTCCAGGCTTCAACTTGCTCCTTTGTCCAAATACCAGGCGTATGAGGAAACCTTTGCGTAAAATAAAGATCAAGTAGTTAACGAAACTATAAGAGAAAGAGACAATCATTTTTCGCCACAAATACACTCACCTACATAACTTCCTCAAAACCAATACAAAAAATACGAACTTGGGAAATGCTAATGTTAGAAGTACCCTTGTCCAGTATCAGAAACCCCTGTGGCTTCTGAAATGAGAAGACCACCTTTAGTGGCCCTCTGTGCGTAGTACAAGATAGCATGTGGTTGAGGAACGTTATTGAAAGATCTCTGTCTAGTCATTGGTGCCAAGACAATTCTGAAACAATATGGAGGGAAAATAGTTATCATCAAGAAGGAAACAAATTGTATGAATCCCAAACTCCGCTACACAGTCCTTGTAAAGTCTAAAAGAGAAAACTGAACACCATAACTAGATTTAAGTAATTTAACTAATTGAATTAATGGCTTCTTAAGTTCTACCAAAATTAAATAGCACAAAACTTTCAAAAGGTTGAACAAAAGAACCACCACTAAGGAAGAATGACTAACCAAAATTAGCCAGAACCTTAAGATTCCAATGAATGATCATAATGGGGTGTTAGTTAACAAAAAAAACCTAAGCTGTCAAGATCAACACAAACTTAAAGACCGAATCTAGTGTGTCAACTATATGCTATGTTTTGACAAGTCGATCTACAAGGCAAAAATGAGACGGATTCTAATAGAAAATAAAAAACCCCCAGAACAATATCAGGTGAAGAAAGTCACAATATGGAAAATTAAAACTTAAAAGGGAAAGCCATAAATTGGAAAAGAGCACAACATTCTTGACATACGGAGTATACCTACAAAGGAGATTGGATCTTCCCAATTTTCTACCTCTGGCACAACATTATGAAACATTTGTTTACATGCATTTTTCTTCTTAATCCAATGAATATTTTCTCCCTTTCGTTATGTTTTAACATAGTACTTGAAAAAGAGTGAACATCAACATAAACATGGCATAGAAGCAAGATAAGGAAGTAGGAAGCCTGCTAGATTCAATATCAACATGGCATAGATAAAAGAGCTGAAGGAATGTTTAGTTCTTCACTATTGAGGTACCCTTCACAGGTCATTCGATACATTAATTTTCAAATTGCAATGTAAGGAGCATCTTGTTGGAAAAATGCTTACCTTTTGTGATAAAAACCGATAATTTGAGTGCAATAAAATCGCAACTTAAAACCTGGAAATTGATGGAAACAAATTGGTGATCAAGGCGAGTGTTTGTGTGTGACACTCTGTACTTAAGACAGATTTTGCCCCCGCTACGGTGCTCACGGTTTGCATTGGACAACTGTCTCCCAGCACTACTTGATCGGAATCCCCCCAAAGCAACACTTCAATTGGAGGGCCTAGCGAACGATCTTGTGTTTGTAACTCTCTCATATGAATGGACTTGAATGAAGGAAAAATCAATTTTTTTGAAAATGAATGAGGGCATTGATATTTATAGGCTAACAGGTAACTCTACGAAAAGTCACCAAAGAAAGAGGCACTGTTCGTAAAGGACGCATCCGTCCACGGCGAATTAGTGCCAATGAAAAGATGCAAAACAAAATAAATCAAATTTCATTCACACTTAAAATAAAATATTATATCCTATAATATTTTCCAACAATCCCCTGCATGAATGAAATTGACTCGATAACCAATGCAAAACAATGCAAACAACAGAGAGAGTACAAGTAGAAATTTCTTGCATTGGATAGGTAGCTTTTGGCTTTGAACCTTCCCTTGTGAAAGACTATCGGATTTACTTGCTAACCAGTGGACGCGATGCCTTGAACTGTTCAGCGTCTTGTGTAAACCAAGACAATAGAATTCACACAGAATCTTTCCGAACACAATTGGTTCTTACGGTTGTGCCCATTTTGGCCGTGGAACACCGACTGGTTTCAGAGAATGCTTTAGAGAATTCAGCCATAGAAAATTCTCACAGAAGCGGCCCCTTCACACTCACATAGGTGATCTCTTATTAAGAGTATCCTGCTAATACCCCACTTAGATTTACCAAGGTATAAGAATCATTAAAAGTTAAACTTAACCTAAAACGCTGTAGGCATCACTGTTTCACCATAGGAATGAGTTGGAGAGATATCTCCTCTGTGATACACTTAAGTCTCATACAACTCGGTTGTCCCATTGAACCTAGATCTTGGGATCTCCAGTCAGCTAGGTTGGGTTGCCGTTATAGAAACTTTTAATTAATACGCTTTAATTTCATTCCCCTCGATGATCATTTGTTCTCTAATCAAAACTCCAAACTCAACGGATCCGTAACAAATTTTTTGACGTTTCATTCTCAAGTGAGAACAAATGTTTAACGGTTCAATTTCTTTAATATCGAGACTTACTGTTACACATGGTCTTCTATGCCTTTCTAACGACTGATGGCCATCACAATATAACTTTGGCATAGAATTGGACCCTGGTTGGAACATCCTCTAAGAGATGGCACAGCCATCTGCTTATTAGCCTCTTTGTCTAATACAATGAGTTGATCAGACTCCATTGTAGACCTTGCTATACACGCACAAGGATTTCCAAATCATTGTTGCACTCCAATTGTATAATTAAATCCACCTTTGGATTCTAAAACTTTAAATTGGATACTCATATCACCATACTTTATTCTTTAAGTATAGTTGAACATCTCCCATAGTGCAACATGTAAATATTGTGAAAATTATAAATATTGTTTCCCCCACAATTCTGAAATTAATTCAGAATTCAACAAAATAATTTTCGTAGTTTATGACATGACACAAACATTTGCTAAACTTCTTTTCATCTCTCGTGTTCCAAGACACAGGAGCAAGAAACAACCCCCACATTGAGTGCCTCACCCAATATCGAGTAACTCTATACTCAAATTGAGATGATTTTATGTTAACTGCACCTTGCAATTTAAGTATCTTTGCCGATTCAACAGATACTCTTTATAGCATATAAATTGATTCAATTTTTTTTTTAAAGTATCTTGTAGGGTGTAGTTGTTGATAACTACCAACCGCTGTAAGATCATAGAAACTAAAATATTTCATTAATTTCCAGGTTTTAAGTTGCGATTTTATTGCACTCAAATTATCAGTTTTTATCACAAAAGGTAAGCATTTTTCCAACAATCTTAAGACAGATTTCGCCCCCGCTACGGTGCTCACGGTTTGCATTGGACGACTGTCTCCTAGCACTACTTGATCGGGATCCCCCCAAAGCAGCACTTCAATTGGAGGGCCTAGCGAACAATCTTGTGTTTATAACTCTCTCATATGAATGGACTTGAATGAAGGAAAAATCAATTGTTTTGAAAATGAATGAGGGCATTGATATTTATAGGCCAACAGGTAACTCTACGAAAAGTCACCAAAGAAAGAGGCACTGTTCGTAAAGGACGCGTCCGTCCACGGCAAACAAGTGCCAATGAAAAGATGCAAAACAAAATAAATCAAATTTCATTCACACTTAAAATAAAATATTATATCCTATAATATTTTCCAACACATCTAGCATTAAAGACCTGGAGGAATATCAAGTTCTAGTGAATGTATTTTGCCAATAGCTGAAATTTGGGAAATACCTGTAAGGAGGGAAAACTCCGGCTTTTATGTTAGTACTTGATAAGGAAAAAAGAAACGAAAATTCACTGAAACAAAACGAATGCTTCTGCCTAAGATGGTGTCCCATGATCAAGTTCCCATGAGCTATGGAGGGCTAAGATATTCAACAAAACAAGGTTATTAGTTGGAGAAATCACAGTGATTCGCAGAATCCCAAGATATTGTACACCTTGATAGAAATAAATATACCAACTAGCAATGCACATATGACTAAAATAAATGTGATATATATAGACAGAAGTAAACAAGAAAAGATAAAGAAAGAAAATTTTAATCTTTGATTAACTACCTGCTCAATGCTTAAAGAATAAAAACATTTCTTCGAATCAATGTCACAATTTTATTATATAAAAAAAACTTACATCGCATTTAATCATAGGATATTCATTAACTAAAAAGAAAGTGACTTTTGAACTCAAAGGAGAGCCCTTAACAAGAGCAAAATTTTAAAATCAAACACAAATATGTAAATATTTACACACGCTCACCCACGTGAAGGTGGGCCCATACACTGCACCTCATAAATGTGTAAGTGTAAGTGTTTATATAGTGTGTGGGGCCACCCTCATATGAGTATGTGCAAGATTTCTGTAATTGTGTCTCGGTAGCAAAGTTGGGGACAGCAACACAAGAAGAAACAATGAACGCGAAAATACCGACAATCAACTTTGGATTAGCCAAACTAATTAGTGAAACTACACTTGTTGGGGTACACCCTACTACCCTAGTGTGATGGGTGTGAGTGTAGGGGATCCCTCCCCCTTGGTATAAAAGTGCAGTGTGTGTCGGGGAACAAGGGGCCAATTAACACACTAGCGCTGTTAGTCGAGACCGAAAAAACGCTCGAAACAGATAAAACCAGATCGGATCGAATTTTTCAAATCGGTCGAATAATTTTGATCCTGTTCCAGTTATAAAATATTATAGACTGAAAAAATAATTTCGATCCGATCTATGTGTTTAAAGACCGATCGAAACCGGACCGGTTTCATATATGTATATTGGTCTAATAAATATATTTATTATATTAAATCAATCAAATCATATATATATATATATATAAACTATTTTTATAGGCTTAATTATATTTTTATAGGTTTTTTTTTTAATGTATTTGGCTCAAAATTGATCCTTTTTTGTTGGGCAAAAAAAAAGGGTTAAATTATGAATTTTTGTTTGATATTTTGTGGGTTGAATTGTAGATTTTTGATTTGTTGGGCCCAAAATATAGCCCATGAATAAAAACCTAATAAACCAGACCAAAATCGGTTGAGCCGGTCGAAACCGGACCGTATTATCCCAACCAGTTCCGGTTTCTAAACATTTCAAACCGGATAACTGGTTTCGAACGAAAAATATGCCAAAACCGGTCAAAATCGGACCGGTATCACCCCTATCACTCATGAATATCACCAAAAAACTGCCATAAACTAAGTAAAATCACAGCAGAAACACAACACACGAACTGGAATTTTCAGAGCACCAAAACAGCAACCGAAATGAGCAAATATCACATAGAAAAAACAGGGGTTGAGTGGCAGCTGAAAGACACTTATCTAGGCATCAAATTTCTGAAACTTCTTCACTAATCAAGAGCTTTTCAAAGCTTTCTCCTTCAATACACACAAGCACACAAGACCCAGTCTTTTTCTCTTCTCTGTTTTTTCCTCTCTGTCCACGTTTTTTCTTTTTCTTTTTTCCTTACAAAGTGTAAAGACACACACACACCACCACCACCACTTGATATTTCTGTACAAGATTCTAGACGCACACACTTCACTTATTACATACTAAGGACAAAAACATATATGTATTACATGAAAGCCCCCAAAAAGTAAAACAAAGAAATACCCAAATTGGGTTTACATATTTCTAACAGTGTGTGTGTTAGAATGTGAAGACGATCAATTTTTGTGACCTTGGTCTGGACCACTGTGAGACTGGTCCGGACCACCGCAGACAGAATTCAGTTTTTTGAAGCTGCTGGAATTTTGGTCCGGACCAAAGGTAAAGCTGGTCCGGACCAGCGGGACCCGAGAAACGTTTTTTTTTTTAAGGGTTTTTTGGTGTGCTAACTTGCTTGGACTATAAAAGCAAAGTTAGGGTTGCCTCCCATTATGTTGTTGTTCATCTTTTCATCATAGTGAAACCCCCCAACACCCCGTGGAGTACGATTAAGCAAATTGCTTAAGTCGGAACCACGTATATCGCGTGTCTTGTTCTTTCGATTGCTTGTTTCTTTTTCCTGTGCGTGTGTTCTCTTGCCCTAACAACTGGTATCAAAGCACCCAGGTTGAGTGGGAGCATCGATGGCAGGAGAAGAAGGAAAAGTAAACGGAATCGAAAAGTTCGATGGTTCAGACTACGGATATTGGAAGATGCAGATAGAGGATTATCTGTATGGAAAAAGCTTGAACGCACCGTTGGAAAAGAAGAAACCAGAAGGGATGAAAGATGAAGACTGGAAAACCCTAGACAGGAGAGTCTTGGGGATTATTCGTTTGACGTTGACAAAATCGGTGGCCTACAACGTCGCGAAGGAGAAGACCGTTGGGGATATGATGGCGGTCTTGTCAAGTATGTATGAGAAACCCTCGGCGAACAATAAGGTACATCTCATGAAGAAGTTATTTAATCTTAAGATGTCGGAAGGCGCTGCAGTTGCCAACCATCTTAATGAGTTTAATACTATTACGAATCAATTGTCTGCTGTTTCAATTGAGTTTGATGATGAGATACGTGCCTTGATTGTTTTGGCTTCGTTACCCAATAGCTGGGAGGGTATGAGAATGGCTATTAGTAACTCCGCTGGCAAGGAGAAACTCAAATACGATGACATTCGAGATTTAATCTTGAGTGAGGAGGTTCGTAGGAGAGATGCAGGAGAATCCTATTCGTCTAGTTCGGGTTCCGCTTTGAATACCGAGACTAGGGGTAGGAGCCAGAATAGAGGTTCTAATAGAGGAAGGTCGAGGTCGAGGAAGGGAAGGAGTGGGTCAAGGACCCCTCTACATGAGGTTCAGTGTTGGAACTGTAACAAGATGGGCCACTATAGGAGAAACTGTAGGGAGCCGAAAAAGCAAAACAACGAGTCTGCTAATGTTGTTGCAACTGAAAATCAAGATGCTTTGCTTCTTTCAGTTGACAGTCCGATAGACTCTTGGGTGTTGGACTCAGGAGCTTCGTTTCATACCACTGCACACCGGGAAATTATCGAGAATTATATTGCTGGTAATTTTGGGAAGGTGTATTTGGCTGACGGTGAAGCGTTGGATATTGTGGGTATGGGAGATGTTCGAATCAGACTGCCGAATAGGTCTTCATGGTCACTACAGAAAGTCAGACATGTTCCGAATTTGATGAGAAATTTGATTTCTGTGGGACAGCTAGATACAGAGGGTCATTCAATCTCATTCTTCAATGATCAGTGGAAGATTACAAAGGGAGCATTGGTTGTGGCTCGTGGGGTCAAGACAGGGATGTTGTATATGACACAGAGCACAAGGGATACAGTTGCAGTTGCTACTGCAAGTTGTGATGCAGACCTTTGGCACCAAAGATTGGGTCACATGAGTGAAAAAGGCATGAAGGTACTTCTTTCCAAGGGTAAACTTCCAGGGTTGAAGTCGGTTCAGTTTGACTTGTGCGAGGGTTGTGTTTTTGGGAAGCAGAAGAAGGTTAGCTTTCTGAAAAATGGCAGGACTCCAAGGTCAAGGAAGTTGGAGTTGGTCCACACAGATTTGTGGGGTCCCGCTCCTGTTGAATCGCTTGGTAGGTCAAGATACTACATGAGTTTCGTCGATGACTCAAGCAGGAAGGTATGGGTTTATTTTTTGAGAAATAAATCTGATGCCTTTGAAACTTTTAAGAAGTGGAGAGCTTTGGTGGAGAATGAAGCGGGCCTAAGACTGAAATGTCTAAGGTCAGATAATGGAGGTGAGTATGAGGACAAAAAGTTCAAGGAATATTGCGCTGTTAACGGGATTAGGATGGAGAAGACCATTCCGGGGACACCACAGCAGAATGGTGTGGCCGAGCGCATGAACAGGACCCTGAATGAGCGAGCAAGAAGCATGAGGCTGCATGCTGGGTTGCCAGAAACTTTTTGGGCTGATGCAGTGATCATTGCGGCTTACTTGATAAATCGAGGACCTTCGGTTCCTTTGAATTTCAGATTGCCCGAGGAGGTTTGGAGCGGAAAGGAGGTAAACCTTTCGTTTCTTAAAGTTTTTGGCTGTGTTTCATATGTTCATATTGATTCTAATGCTCGTAATAAATTGGAAGCTAAGTCTAATAAATGTTTTTTTATTGGCTATGGCGATGAGGAATTCGGCTATCGATTTTGGGATGCGCAAAATCGAAAGATTGTAAGAAGCCGGAATGTGATATTCAATGAGCAAGTTATGTACAAGGATCGTGATAGGACAGAACAGGTTGATTCTGTGCCAGAGGTTGAGAAAAAGGATGTGGTCGATTTGGATGAGCTATCTGAGGGTTTTGTGCCAGACAGCAGCCAGGAAGATGAAAAGATTGTTATTCCGCAAGAGAGACAGAGTACGCCAACTAGTGCTCTCAGAAGGTTGTCTTCCAGGGTTAGCAAACCACCACAGCGTTTTTCACCGTCTTTGTACTACATATTGCTCACTGATGCTGGTGAACCAGAGTATTATGACGAGGCTTTGCAGAATGAGAGTTCAATCAAGTGGGAATTGGCCATGAAAGATGAGATGAACTCTTTGTTGACAAACCAAACGTGGGAGTTGACAGAATTGCCAGCCGGTAAGAAAGCTTTTCATAATAAGTGGGTTTACAGATTGAAGGAAGAGCACGATGGTAGCAAGCGCTACAAGGCTCGACTAGTAGTCAAAGGCTTTCAGCAGAAGGAAGGGATTGATTACACCGATATTTTTTCTCCAGTTGTGAAGTTGACGACAATACGGTTGGTATTAGGGATTGTGGTTGCTGAGGATTTGCATTTGGAGCAATTGGATGTGAAGACTGCGTTCCTCCATGGGGATTTGGAGGAGGACATCTACATGCATCAGCCACAAGGCTTCGCAGTTAAAGGGAAGGAGAAGATGGTTTGCAAACTGAGCAAGAGCTTGTATGGGTTGAAGCAAGCTCCAAGGCAATGGTACAAGAAGTTTGATAGCTTCATGTGCAGCAATGGGTTCAAACGGCTGGAGGCGGATCATTGCTGTTATACTAAGGGGTTTGGCAAGTCTTATGTGATTTTGTTGCTATATGTTGATGACATGCTTATCGCAGGGTCTGATATTGGGGAAATCAACAAAGTGAAGAAAGCGTTGTCGAAACAGTTTGCAATGAAGGATTTGGGAGCGGCTAAACAAATCCTTGGAATGAGAATAATCCGAGATAGAGCAAAGGGGACTTTAAAGCTATCACAGGCCGAATACATCAAAAAGGTGCTCAAGAGGTTTAACATGGGTGATGCAAAACCTGTTGGAACACCTTTGGCTAGTCATTTTAGACTAACCAAGGATCAGTCACCGAAGACAAACGAGGAGCGGGACTACATGGGTAAAGTTCCGTATGCATCAGCGATAGGGAGTCTTATGTACGCTATGGTTTGCACACGTCCTGACATTGCGCATGCAGTGGGAGTAGTGAGTAGGTATATGAGTAATCCAGGGAAGCAACATTGGGAAGCAGTGAAATGGGTTATGAGGTATTTGAGGGGTTCTACAGATGTCTCATTGTGTTTCACGAGGGTTGGCCTGAAGTTGCAAGGTTATGTTGATGCAGACTTAGCAGGTGACATGGATAGTCGGAAGAGTACTACCGGGTTTGTGTATACTTTGGGTGGTACAGCTGTGTGTTGGGGCTCTAAGTTGCAGAAAATTGTTGCTCTCTCAACTACAGAAGCCGAGTATGTGGCAGTCATGGAAGCTGGAAAGGAGATGGTATGGTTGCAAGGATTTCTGGATGAGTTGGGGAAGACGGTTGAGAAAGGAGTACTGCACAGTGACAGTCAGAGTGCCATCTTTCTTGCCAAGAATCCGGCCTTTCATTCTAGAACGAAGCACATACAATTGAGGTATCACTTTATCCGTTCTTTGATTGATAGTGGACAGTTGAAACTAGACAAGATCCGTGGTGCGGAGAATCCAGCAGATATGTTGACAAAAGCTGTGACTGTTGATAAGCTGAAGCTATGCGAAGCTTCAGTTGGTCTCCAAGCTTGAGGGTTGTGGAGATGGGTGTTGTGGGTGTTGATGATAGATGGTGTTTGTTGACGACCATTGAAGTTTGGGGAGCGCCGTTGATCAGTCTTCAAGTGGGAGAATTGTTAGAATGTGAAGACGATCAATTTTTGTGACCTTGGTCCGGACCACTGTGAGACTGGTCCGGACCACTGTGAGACTGGTCCGGACCACCGCGGACAGAATTCAGTTTTTTGAAGCTGCTGGAATTTTGGTCCGGACCAAAGGTAAAGCTGGTCCGGACCAGCGGGACCCGAGAAACGTTTTTTTTTTTTAGGGTTTTTTGGTGTGCTAACTTGCTTGGACTATAAAAGCAAAGTTAGGGTTGCCTCCCATTATGTTGTTGTTCATCTTTTCATCATAGTGAAACCCCCCAACACCCCGTGGAGTACGATTAAGCAAATTGCTTAAGTCGGAACCACGTATATCGCGTGTCTTGTTCTTTCGATTGCTTGTTTCTTTTTCCTGTGCGTGTGTTCTCTTGCCCTAACAGTGTGCACTGTGGTGTGTGTGTTGAGAGATAGAGGGTGAAGGAGAGTTGAGCGGTGAGGGCTCCTTCTTCGGGAGGAGCAGTGCTCCTCGGAGAAACCCGAAGAGACTGTTGGAGAGCACCGGAGTGAGGGAGTGAGAGAGAGGAGTGGGGAAGCTGGCTTGTGGCTATCCTGGTGATATTTTTTCATACTTGTATATGTAATTTATACATTGTGGAGTTTTTCCTCGGACATCTCTTGTTCGTGCTTGGTTTATTTTCTTGCTAGTGCTTAAGGTGCGGAATTGGGGTCGGGGTCTTGACCCAATAGTGGTATCAAAGCCGGAGTTGTTGGTTCGGGGTCACCAGAGAAGCACGGACAACAAGGAAAGCACGGAGCATGGCCTAAGTTGGGTTCTGAGTTGAGCCGTATGAAAACTCAATCGGACTAGTAAGGGTTGTGCACCTCACTAAGACGAGTCTATAGGAGGTGACGGGGTGGAGTTTTGTCGCTGGATGAAGGCTCAAAAGCCATTCGATCGCAGCGAGTGGAGGCGGCAACGGGCGGAGAGGCTGTTTTGAAAAGCCCAAGGTAGTGGATGATTGAAGACGTGTTTTGAGCACTAAGTTGTGTTCACCTCAAGGAGACAATCACAAATTGGGGTAGCACGTGCCTGGAGGAGCTCAGAGGTGGCAGAAATGGCCGTTTGAACAACAGAGGCGCGCGGCGGAGAGCTAGTTCAAGGGTGGTTCGTACCAGGAGTCGTTGGATGCGAGATTGGAGCATGGGGTTGTGTTCATCTCGTCGAGACGAGCTCAGGAGTGGTCAAAAAATCACAAGGCGACGCTGGCGTGAGCTGCACGCTCGACCAAAAGGAGCGGCGTGTGGAGCGCGTCAGATCTACGTGTGCGTGTGTGGTGCACGCACGGATAGAAGGCAAGCACACGGGAGGCACACACTAGGCGTGTGTGGTCAATGCCACGAAAGCAGTCAACGCTGACTAGGCAATGAGTCAGCTGCCCAGTCAATAACCACGTGGCAATGCCACGTCAGCAGAATGGGGTCCATAGATGCCACGTCATCAAGCCACGTCGAATGGTCACAGGCCTCGTCAGCTGGTCAACGCTGATGTGGCGGTACAGTGGCGGGCCAGTTTGTGCCGGTTCTATATCTGCCCGTTCAGGCGGTACAGAGGTTTTCGGCCGATTCAATCCCGTTCAGGCCGGTTCTAGACTGTGGTTGACGTTCCGGACGCAACCGTTCACTCTGTTTTCAGTTTGGAGGCTCCTAAGTTGGTGCGATTGCTTAGTGGAGCAGAAAACACGTGTTTGGATGCAGTTTGGGTTGCGAGGAGGCTTGTTTATGCAGCATGGATGTTCGGGGTGATTTGTTGTGGAGCCAGTAAGCAGGGAAACATTACATTCGGGCTAGGTTGCTCATCTGGTAATGACACATGCGCTTATTGGAGTGATAGGTTGATTCCGATGAAGATCCTGGATGCTGGGGAAAGCCATGAATGGAATAAGGATGGACGAGTGGCTACGAGGAAACCCAGGGAGAGCTGACGGGAGTGTAGGGAGTTGACGGAATGTGGCAAAAAATGACGATTGACGGAGCAGACTTGCAGAGATTAGAGGTTGATCAGGGCAACCGGGTGCTTGCGGAGATGATCAACGGTAATCAGAGGCAGTCTAGGTCAATTGGGTTTGAAGCTCTATTATCCTGAGATGCAGTTTGTGATTCAGGCTGCAGGATGAGCTGATCGGATGTGACTTTTGGTCTAACCGATGACGGGCAATCTATATGGGCTTATGGAGTGTAGCGGCAGATGGAGCTAATGTCGGGCATGGGTCAAGCAGTGTGGATGGATGAACATAGTGAGCAAGATGAGCAGCAGTTACGGATGGACACGGGATAGGCACGGACTACGAGGGGTCGCGACCTGAGGCGTATGGATGTGTGTCTAGATACAAATCATGAGGTGTGTGGGATGCCGGTCGGGTGATGTTTGCTACTGCTTGTGGGGGTGTTCATTGGAGCTCCGGATAGGGAGTCATTGGTGTGAGCAGGCGATAGTTGTGGTGCTAAAGTGGCAGATTGCAACCGGAGAGCGCTGCTGATTCGGCGATTACCCCACTCAGGTGTGGAGGGTGATTGTTGGGGTACACCATAGTGTGATGGGTGTGAGTGTAAAGGATCCCTCCCCCTTGGTATAAAAGTGCAGTGTGTGCACTGTGGTGTTTGTGCTGAGACAGAGAGGGTGAGGGAGAGTTGAGCGATGCTCCTCGGAGACACCCAGAGAGAATGTCGAAGAGCACCAGAGTGAGGGAGTGAAAGAGAGGAGTGGGGAAGCCAGCTTGTGGCTATCCCGGTGAGTTTTTTTCATACTTGTATATGTGATTTATACAAAGTGGAGTTTTTCCTCGGATATCTCTCATTTGTGCTTGGTTTATTTTCGTGCTTGTGCTTGAGGTGCAAAATCGGGGTCGGGGTCTCGACCCAACAACACTAACTGAAACAAGTGAGCCCGAGGGCTAATCCAATTCGTTTGTGGGTGTTAAAAAATTATACTAAATTCATGTTTTTGTGTAATTGATTAATATTGAATTGTTATTTATTAATTAGTTTTATCTCTTTTTCATGAGAATCTTTTATGAGCAATATTTGCATAATATTATTGTATATTGTGCATGTGTGTCTTTTATTTTACAAAGTAAATGATCCAATGTGTAAAGTTCGGCTTATACACAGAAGATCGGATCATCTGTTCTTGTGAAATATAAGATATAGTTCACGGTCTTAGATGAAACTGGACATACCATCGGTAGGACTATAGTACAATATTTTAGTATGTCTATTTTGACTATGGAGAATGATCTAGTAATTCCAACTCATTGTGCTAGTACACTTTGTGTGTATGAAACGGGACCGCATTGAGGTAATTGTCTTTGTACTGACTATATAAGATAATTAGAACCTCATGGCTATTATGAATGCTTATGCTCTTAATTCAAAGATAATTAATGAATATATATTTAATGTTGTTGACTTTATTATAGAGTGAGATTCTCTTTAGGGTCAATAGTTTGATAAGTTGGGCCACAATATTATGTGTATGATAGCTATTAATTATTAATAAAATCTACGTCCCAGTAGGGATTGATGATACCCCTTGAGTAAGCTTATAAGTTTCAGTTATGTTAAACCCTGCAGGTGGATATTTGTATTCGACATATCAAATAAGTTAATTTAGTGGATAGTCTCAAGAAATTATAGATGTTGATTAAATATAATTGAAAGTAATTTAATTTAATCAATGGGTATATGTAATCTTAACGTAGGGAGATATTTAAGTATTTAATATCATGGAGCTTGTAATATAATTGAGATAAGGACATGAGTGCAATTTTAATTCCGTAGTGGAGTGAATTATAATTAGTGAAATAAGAAAAAGAATCCTAGTGGGATTAAGGTTTCTTATTTGCACTGGGAGTCCAAACTTATTACTCATTAGGTCCCTAGCATTATATATATATATATGTGTGTGTGTGTGTGTGTGTGTGTGTGATTACGTTCTCTAGGTTTTCACAAGAATTTCTATACATATGAAATTAGGCTGTGAGAAAGAGAACACAGAAGTTGCATTTGTAATCCACGCTCAGTAACGTAGTCGAGACGTAAGAGAATACGCTAGAAGATCATAAGGTACAATCGAGTAGAATTCAAGGCATACAACAAGGTGTGCTGTAACAAGTTCAACTAGCGATCGTGTCGCGAGAGTTGAGGTAAAACCCTAGTTCCGTCTTGTAAGGTTTTTACGTTTTTTTTTTGTTTACTTTGTACGCGTTATTACTGGGTTCTAAGAATCGTTTTCCGACACTGGTATCAGAGCGAGCCAATCATTAGTTATGGAAAAAAAAAATCCAAAATGGTATCCGGTACGGAGAAGTAAGAACAGATAGAATTTGATTGTTATGAAAAAAACAATCCAAAATCGTTGTAGACATAGCTAATCATTAGTTTCCACCCATGGATCAAATGGTATCTGGTACGTTTTTCCTCAGAATTCTATTTGTATCCATGAGCTCATATGAAATGCTGTAACCTGGCCAGGACACAAAGGCTAGGAAGAATTTTAAAGAGCAACCATTGGAATGGATTTATTTTCATCGCGATGAAAATTTCAAAGAGGGAAATCTTGAAATGAAAAAATAAAAACAAGTGGGTTGTGTTTTTACAGTACTATACCTGTGAGAAAGTTGGAAGTTTCCCATTTGGTAGGGCGTGAGAAGAGGGATTTGGAGGTGCGTAGTACTGTCTTCCTCCCCTGCTTCTTCTTGTCGTTCCATTTTTTCTTGTGTTGATTGATGCTCAATTGGAGAAGTTATTGTTGGAATGAGGAGTAAAATGATACTATGATTTTCCCTATTGGCAGGAACTGGAGTGGTATATAGGGGGTGGAGTACTATTATTTTGCCACAACTAGTCCAAAGGGGAAGTCAAAATTTGGGAGTTTGGGTCCCACGCGGGGGCGGCTGGGACAAATACCTCATTCGTTGCGCATCGAATCGGTGGTGGCCCCCTGCAGGACACAGTGGGTAGGACCGGCAGAGGGCAAAAGGTATAAGAGGTGTTTGGGAACCTATTTTTTGACTTTTTATTTTTAATTCTTTTTTTTTTGATTTTTTGAATTATGATCAGAATATATTTTAAATTTGATAGAGTGTTTGGATAATATGTGCAGAATGCATTTTGTAACAGAAATAGTATTTGGGAGACATGTAATGAAAATAAATTATGAATTATTTTTTTTACCATGTTATCCGTGGTTATTTATTATGGTGTATGATGGGCTTAATATAGGAATAATGTTTTAATCAATTTTTGTGAAATTATTTTTTGTTCGTTAATTGAAAGTCTCAAACTATTTTTTAGTTTATGATTTTTCGTTTGAAGTCTTTTATGGTCTTACTTTCCTCCAACCATATTTTTTTATTTTTTCATTAAACTAATAATTAAGTTAAATCGAATTAATTAAAAAAAAAACAGATAACGTTAACATGTGGAGGGTATTTTGGTTATTATCTAAATAAGTGGAGGGTATTATGGTCCTAACCACACCACATGAAATTGAGTTTGAAAATGAGAATGGGAAAAGGAGCTCCACGCCTCTTTTTGAGTTCTCCTCTAGAAACATGAATTTCAGGCGTGTTTGGAAGCTTACTTTTGGCTTCATTTTCAATTTTTTGGCTTTTTGATTTTTTAGATTATGGTCAGAATGTATTTTGAATCTAGTAAGAGTATTTGAATAATATGTGTAGAACACATCTTGCAACCGGAGTAGTGTTTGGAAGATATTATATGAAAATGAATTATGGATTATTTTTTACCATCTTGCCCCAACCCATGTTAGGAAAAGCTGTTGAATAGGATGAGGAGTGAGACTATTTTAGTAATTCATCGAAAAATGCAAATATCGAATAATGCGAATGTAGCTCTTGGCCTCTTTCTTACTTCTATTTTAGAATTGCAAAATTGGTGAATGAGTTTTTACCATGAACTAACCAAGCAACCAAAATGCAATAATGTGAATGCGAAAATGCAATAATGAACTAGCAACACACCCCCGAAATTGAAGAACTCATTCTCTGAGAACTCATTTTAGGGGAGTCCCCTAAACACCCAAAATGAATGTGGAAATGAGAAGTAGAGAAGGAAAAAAGCAAGGCAGCCAAACACCCCCTAAAATAGTTTACTTGTGGTTATTTTATGAGTAACGCTCCCGCTAACAAATGCCTCTAGGGTAATAGTTTAGCCCTAATAAATGTAGTAAATTATATTTACTATACTCTACCGTAATTGTTTGGCAATCAACAAATCGTTTGTTAAGAATAAATAAGAACATTAATGCATGATATGCATCATTGATTGGAGTTCTTTAAGTTCCCAATAGTACCCCCATACGCAACTCTAAAATTCATTGAAAATGATAATGTCAAAATTGTTTTTGTTGGTGTCAAAATTCTAGTGCACAAAACGCTTTTACCATGTGCAATGTATAAGACTTTTATGCATTGAAGTTTTGGTACCAACAAAAACAGTTTTGACATTATTACTGATGCATCTGCAAGTAGTACCAGATGAGCTCATGTGCCGGGCGTTCCCAGTTACTCTCAAGGGGAGTGCCTGAGCATGGTTTAATAAACTCCCTCCTAGAGCATACATAGTTTCAAAGAGCTTAGCATGAGCTTTGTAAGCTACTTCATTGCTAGCCAACGCTACGACAGACCAGCAACACACCTCTTGACGGTAAAACAAAGAAGATGGGAGTCATTAAGAGAGTACACTACCAGGTTCAACAAAGAGATGGTTCAGATAGATAATGCTAGCATGAGCATAACTGCGTATATAGTTGGACTGTATTCAGGACAGTTTCTGTACCTCTTATCTCAAGAACCGCCCAAAACTCTGGCAGACCTAATGCTCAGAGCTCAGAAACATATGAATGCAGAGGAAGTTGTCTATGCAAGACGCACACATGATAGCTTTGATCCCCAAGCAGGGCCATCACAGGTTGCTGAATTTCCTCCACTCGATAAGAACAGAAGAGATTCCACGTGCAAAACAGGAGGTGAACCAAAAAACAAGAAAGTAGGCTCAAGATCTTCCCCCAGTAGGGGAGGAACAGGAAGACCACCTTAAGGCCAGTATAAGTAATTCACTCTGCTCATAGCTACGGCAGAGCAAATCCTTAGCAACCTACAAGATGATCTGGACCTCAAGTGGCCCAGAAAATTAAGGACTGATCCTAATAGGAGAGCTAAGGATAAATACTATAGGTTTCACAAAGATCATGGTCACAACACAGATGATTGTATTGACCTAAAGCAGCAGATCGAGGATCTGATTCAAAGAGGAAGACTTCAACGTTTTGTAATGAAGAAGTACCAGAAACAATCTAGGAGGGAAGATACAAGCAAAGAGGGTAGAGATGGCACCATACCTCGGTCAGGTTGCATTGGAGATATCAAGGTCATCCATGGAGGATTTGCTGGAGGTGGAGAATCTAGCAATGCTAGAAAAGCTCACCTCAGGAAACTGAGAACCGAGGAACATTTGGAGGTCAACACAGTTGGCCGTCCAGGCAAGTTCCAAAAGAAGGAGGAGATACCCATTATTTCTCAGAAGAAGATATCAAGGGAGTTCAGATCCCTCATGATGACCCACTGGATATAACCATTGTTGTAGCAAACTACCTCACACGCCGGGTATTGATAGACAGCGAAAGCTCAGCCGACATCCTCTACCTCCATGCGTATGACCAACTAAAGGTTGGACGAGAAAGGCTAAGGCCTATGACGACACCACAAGTTGAATTTGCAGGTACGC
This sequence comes from Rhododendron simsii, assembly GCA_014282245.1. Lineage (NCBI taxonomy): Eukaryota > Viridiplantae > Streptophyta > Magnoliopsida > Ericales > Ericaceae > Rhododendron > Rhododendron simsii. Next base: position 15,796,189 of record CM024963.1, on the reverse strand, counting down.
TCGTTTACCCAGCTGGTCAGATAGCCCTACCAATCACAATGGGAGAAGAAGGAAGTCAAATTACACATATGATATATTTCATAATAGTCGACTGTCTATCAGCATACAATGCAATACTGGGGAGAACAACTCCGAATAAGATCGGGGCAATAATTTCCACCAATCATTTGATGATAAAATTCCCAACACCAGAGGGAATTGCTTGCATCAGAGGAGATCAAAAAGTAGCACGAAAATGTTATGTTACCTCACTCAGAAGAGCTAACATCACCATGAATATAGAAAGTCTTAACACACGAGATGAAGAGAAGCTCCAACATGGAGAGCCCGTGGAAGAGCTTCTAGAACCAGGGCAACTAGGAAAGACAGTAAGGATGGGAATAAGATTAAGCATGGTAGCAAGAGCAGAGCAGCTACAATTCCTACGAAAGAACAAAGACGTCTTTGCATGGTCCCATGAGGACATCCCAAGGATAGACCCAAGGGTCATATCCCACAAACTGAACGTGGATCCCATGGTGCGCCCTGAAAAGCAGAAGAAAAGGACCTTTGCTCCGGAATGAAACGAAGCTGCGGCAAACGAGGTAGACAAACTCATACAAGCGGGATCCATCCGCGAAGTTCTCTACCCCGATTGGCTAGCCAACGTGGTTATGGTGAGGAAAGCCAAGCATGCTAGCCTACAAACTCCTTGGATTGGAATACTACCGGCCAAGCATGCAAAAGGATTGCAACTCTATGGTCCAAAAATGTGAGAAGTGGCAACGCTTTGCAAATATCATTCATGGATCACCCACGGTATTGACTCCAATGAAAGGACCTTGGTCATTCACCCAATGGGGAGTAGACCTAATTGGCCCACTTCCTATGGCAGTAGGCCAGGTCCAGCATGCCATTATAGCTGTGGATTACTTTACGAAGTGGGTCGAAGCTAAGGCGCTGGCCACAATCACGGCAGAGGTTACAATTGATTTCTTATGGAAGTTAATTATTAACCGATTTGGATTACCACGAGTTATAGTCATAGACCGAGGAAAGTAATTTGACAATGCTCAGTTCAAAGCATACTCTATTTCCACGGGAATGCATGTACATTATGCGTCCAAAGCTCTCCCGAAAGCTAATGGGCAAGTGGAAGTCACAAATTGAACCATCAAAAAAGGGATTAAGAAGATGCTGCGAGAGGCCAAAGGAGTTTGGCCAGACGAGCTTTATAATGTGCTATGGGCATATCGAACAACGCCTCGAACTGCAATTGGGGAAACTCCATACTCTCTTGCGTTTGGGGCTGAAGCAGTAGTCCCCATTGAAATTGAATTCCTCAATTACAAGATTGCAAGCATCGACTACAAAGAAAACCAAGAAGATCTCAGGGCTGAGCTAGACCTCTTAGGAGAAACAAGGGAAACAGCACTGGCCAAAGTGGCCATTTACCAGCAAAGAATGGTCAAGTACCATGAAGCACAGGTTAGGCCAAGAGATTTTCGAGCAAGTGATCTAGTTCTAAGGAAAGTTGATCCCACTGGAAAAAAGGTGGGTAAGCTTGGCCCAAATTGGGAAGGACCCTATCAAGTCTTGCAGCTCTTGGCACAACTCTGAGATTCGCTTGTTGTTTGCCATCACAATTTGAGAATTAATTATGGAAGGAGGAGTAATTCATCACAATTGTTGGTTTTTATAGCACAACTTAGACAGTTCACTAACCGCTTGCCAAACCAATCAACATGATCATAATCAAAACTGCAATTAAAACTGCCACCTCAACTACTTAGAGTGATGGAAAGTTGCACATTCGATTACCTCGAGCAGTTGAAGCGACTGTTTTTACTTAATGCAAAAGATTTGGACCCCAAGGGCCAACCTCTCATGTTTTGATGTTTTGAACAAATATAATATTCTGCGGAAATAATTGTCAGACCTAAGGCATATCCTACGGAAAACTACAATAAGTATATTAATTGTTTGGCCGCAAATAATTTATATACTTAGGGGAATAGGAATACTACCACTCTCTCACAGACATAGCACGACTATGCATTAAAAATGAAGCTTAGGAAAAATTTCCAAACTCACAGACGCAGCACGCCTATGCATTAAAAATGAAGCTTAGGAAAAAATTTTAAGCTCACATACGTAGCACGCCTATGCATTAAAAATGAAGCTTAGGAAAAATTTTCAAGCTCAAAGACGTAACACGGCTATGCATTAAAAATGAAGTTTAGAAAAAATATCTAAACTCACAGACGTAGCACAACTATGCATTAAAAATGAAGCTTAGGAAAAAATTTCAAGCTCACAGACACAGACGTAACGCGGCTATGCATTAAAAATGAACTTAAAATTTTTTTCCAAGCTCACAGACACAGACGTAGCACAGCTATGCAATCTAAGATTTACCTAAATAAGTTTCTCAAATTGATTTGAATGAAAACAATTTACACACTTAGGAGAGTAAGACGTAGCATAGCTATGAAATCAAGCAAAGTTCAGAAAGGAATTTCTAACTTTATGACTTGGTACAGCAGAAGGATACATCCCTCACACTAAAGCACAAATGCTTGACACAACATTAACAAGGGCAAAAATTGGCAAAATCCACAAAAGTTAGTATGCATAACACAACATGCACATAGACTATTGAAAAAATGCCATAACTTGGCTCAAAATAAAAAGCATGCTATCATCGAACCTGTACCTGTTACGATGTCAAAGCAAACAGCCTTTAAAAGGCCCAAAAATATGATCTCATTGAGATCATTCCCAACAATTATCAAGAAAACTTTTAAAGTCATCCAGCCAGGCGGGAGTCAAGACCAAACCAATAGGCCACTCCTAGACAAACACAAGTCAAAGTACGAAAGTATGAAAATTTGTTCAGTTTACAGACCCCAATTGAATTAAAAGTTTCTAAAAGGCCATTCAAAGGCTTAAGGTGGAACTGTTAATAGTGTGCCCATCACCTAATGATGGACCACGAGGTGTTGCAGCTGGAGTTAGGGTTTTGAGATGGAGAGACACTTTTTCTGGAGTTTGTAGAAGGGATGCAATTGAAGAGTTTGGGATGGAGATGTCTTTGGATGTTGCGTCGTTGCCTTCTTCCTCCTGCTTTTAGTCCCCCGTCAAGACCGGAGGGCCCCTCTTCATCATCAACTTCAAATTTGGAAAAATCCATATTTGGAAAAGCTAAGGCTGCCCGGCTCCTCCTGGCTTCAAACCCATCAAAATATTGCTGGATGATGTCCTGACGGTACTAAGGGGACTGCAGGAAGAGCTTAATGGCTTCCCTTCGAGCATTCTTCACCATTTCTAGCATCCCCATACTCATGGTCCTATACTTCTCCATCTCCACGTCCCATTCAGAGATCTTCTACTCCAAACTCTGAGGAGTGGCCATGGCGGTGTCTTTCTCCTCCTTCAAGCCTCTCTTCAGCATCCCTTTCTTTGGTCACTTTATGGAGCTTTGCAGCCATGGAAGCACCCTGCTTCGTAAGCCTCAAATTGGCCTCTGTATTGGTGACCACCTGTTTCGCCAGGCTATGGCTCTGGAAGGTGAGATATCGGCCACGAGCCACAGTCTGGTAGAAGAGAAGGATCAGAAAAGGAAGCAATAAACAATCAATAAATTGCTAAAGCAAAAAAGAGGAGCATACCATGGCCAACTCGGCCAACATTTTCTCTCTGACTGCCTGGAGAGACATCTCCGCCATTAGCTCTTTATCAGTTGCACAAAAGCAGCCCAGAAGCACGCTCGAGGGCCTCCTGATAATTGCCCAACACAGAAGGACCAACAGAAGCCTTTGTCTTTTTGGCAGGAGGGGTACCCTCCACAACTGCTCCTTTCACCTTTCTCTTAGATCTTTTGGTCTTTTCTTCAGTGATACGCTCAACCACTAAGTTAAGGGCAGGTCATTAGAAAGGTTGGCATCTAGAAAGCTATCAATATTTACCTCCTTCTGAAGACGGGAGCTCTTTCTTTTGGGAGCTACGACCCCAGATGATTGCCTTGCTCTCTTAGCTTTCAATTGGGCTAGTAAGGCTTTGTCCATTTTTGGTGCCATTCCTTTGTCCTCACTTTCTTCCTCTGAAAAGAAAAGAAATGAAAGCAATGTGAAAAGTCAGCTAAAAGCATGACACCAAATAAAAAATAGAAATTACCTCTAGAGAGTGCTAAGGCCTCATGAGTGATCTATGAGCCAGTAAATACGCGGCCAATGACTCCGCAGTCACGAGCAATTCCCAGCCATGAACTGAATAGCTTCTGGCTTGCTGCAGCTCCGCTTCCAATGAAGGGCTTACAGGAAATGGAGCTCTAGCTACAAAAATAAAGAAGAAATCATAAACATATGAACAAATTCGTGAAGTTATTGGATTAAAGAAAAATAATAGCTCACAATTTGTGATGGGAACCCCCCACCTATTGGGAATCTGAGGGGTATACGTTCCAACCTCCAAATTAGGGAGCTCCCAACCATCACCACCAACAAAAAAGAATTTATCTTTCCAATTTTTATTCACAGCAGGAAGCTCTGTGACTAGCTCCCATCACCGGGCCTCCTCATGAAATAATACCACCCAGTGCCACCTGGGGCTTCCTTGACAGAAAATTGATTCAAGAGAGGCCCCTTCATCAAAGAAATTTGCCTATCCAACATTGCCTCCCACAGTGTTGCACAACCTATTTGGAGGAGCCAAGAATTGGGTACGATTTGGCCAGGTGCATAACCAAGAAAACTCAATATATCCATTGCCACGGTGGGAAAAGGCAGGCGCAAGCCTCTTTTTAAGGCACCAATATAGGGACAAGTCTCATTTTGAACAAAGGAGTTAGCCCTTTCAGAACTAGAAGGTTTCCTAAGGGAAACAGATGACGGAATAGAGTATCTAACCCTAAGAACAACTAAATCTTCATTCATAATCGTACAAGGGATGTTGGAAGTAGAAAAAATGAGAACCCTACGGGGACCCCTTGACAAAGAAGCAGGAGGCGACGAGGGCTTAACATTGCTCGACGGCCTTTTGTCAGACGAAACCCTAATATTACTGCCATGGTGCAATGATACCTCCTCATCTTCATATGACTTTTCAATGTTGAACGTAGAGGAAAAATTGATAAAGCCCTCACACATTAGGGTTCCTACGGAGAACTTAGGGTACAAGTTAACTTAGGAACCCTTAGACATTAGGGTTCCTACAAGTTAGGGTACACCTTATTTTGAAGTACAATAAAGTAAGGGGCAAAATCCTCAATAATGGGGGAATAAAATTTGACGGAAACAAACTCGACTAACCTCACGCAGATGAACTCCCCAGGAGCAACCCACGTTGGGCTTGAAATCTTTACACTGGGGGGAGAATCCAGTTTAAAAAAGAGGAGAAAGAATAGTGAAGAAAGAGGAACGTACCTAAACGAGAACGGGCTCTAGGATGATCAGAGAAGATAGGTCTCACGCAGAATATCGCCTGAGTAGATTCGAATGCCTCTCTGATAGAGTTTGATCAAGCCAATAAGAAGCTTAAACGATGAGCATCAATCCCGAGAACGGCTCCTTGATCTTCGTTGTCCACCTCTAAACAACAGAAGTTGTAGGGATCTCGACACCTGTCCCACGACGTGACCCATGTATTTAAAACCCTTTGTAAAAGGAAAAAGAGCGGTAACTGCCATCTGGGTCTTACCAATGTTCCCAACCTCCAGGCAAGAGCTGAAACTTGGGAACATGGGAGTACCTGATAAGTATGGTAGACCTAAAGAGCTCAGCATTACACAAACTATAGACCTGGGGAGTATAAGCTAACCTCACCAGGACCCTTCTAGGAACCTACCTGGAACAGAGCCAAGACTTTCCAGCTCCGTCCTTCAGACGAAGCTGGAAAGAGTACCAAGGACCAGCTCTGGCCCCTAGCTATAACGAGGAGGATAATATCCATAAATATTATCCACGAAATATACTTATTTCAATAAAGATACCATGCTGAGAAACTAAATCCTAAGGGATAAAGGAATGCCGACGATAAGATAAGCGTAAAATGATGCATGATCAAAGACGGGTAAAGATTCCTAGCTAAGATAGGACACCAATGGATTCCTAGCTAAGGCAGGACTCCACATTCCTTGACGAGGTAATCCAGAATCTACGAGATACAATCCTACGAGGACTTAACTTCCTATCAAGATGCCTATAAATACAAGGGTAGAACTCCAATAAAGGTACACGCAACTTATGACCGAGAATCTCAATTCTCTCACCATATAGCAAGTTCTCTACTGACTTAGGCATCGAAGGGTGGTTGGCACACCACCACATCGGTGACTTGAGCTTTTGCTTTGTTTTGCAGGATCAGGTTGGAGCTAGAGACAAAGTTGTTTCATCACTGTCCTTTGGACATGCTTTATTGAGATCGGTGAAGTCTACACACATTCTCCATTTGCCGTTGACTTTCTTCACCATGACCACGTTGGCTAACCAATCTGTGTAGAGGACTTCGTGAATGGATTCCACTTGGATAAATTTTTCTTCCTCTTTGGCTGCAGCTTTGTTTCATTCTGCGGCAAATGTCCTTTTCTTCTATTTTACTGGACGCACTATAGAATCCACGTTCAGTATATGGGATATGACCCTTGGGTCAATTCTAGGGATGTTCTCATAAGACCATGCAAAAACATCTTTGTTCTTTATTAGGAATTGCAGCAGCTCAGCTCGTGTCTCCGTGCTCAATCCTGTGCCAATTCTTACTCTTCTTCCCTGTAGTCTTGGGTCTAGGGGTTCTTCTATGAACTCTTCCACTGGTTCTCCATGCTGGAGCCTTTCTTCATCTCGTGTATTGAGACTTTTTATGCTCATTGTGGTTTTTGCTCCTCTGGGTGAGGTAACATAGCATTCCCGCTTGCTTTCTGATCTCCCCTTATGCAGCCAATTCCTTCTGGCGTTGGGAACTTTATCATCAACTGATATGTGGAGATTATTGCCTTAATTTTATTTAGGGTTGTTCTCCTCAGTATTGTATTGTAGGCTAAAAGGCGGTCGACTACTATAAAATCTACCATGCATGTAATCTGACTTCCTTCTTCTCCCATAGTAATTGGTAAGGCTATTTGACCAGCTGGATAAATGGGCGTACCTGCAAATCCAACTAGTGGTGATGTCATAGGCCTTTGCCTTTCTTGTCCAACCTTTAGTTGGTCATATGCGTGGAGATAGAGGATGTCGGCTGAGCTTTCGTTGTCAATCAGTACCCTATGTGTGAGGTAGTTTGCCACGACAATGGTTATAACTAGAGGGTCATCATGATGGATTTGAATTCCCGTGATGTCTTTTATGGGAAAATAATGGGTATTTCTTCCTTCTTCTAGAATTTGCTTGGATGGCCAACTTTGTTGACTTCCAAATGTTCTTTTGTCCTCAGTTTCCTTAGATGAGCTTTCCTAGCATTGCTAGACTCTCCCCCTCCAGCAAATCCTTCATGGATAACCTTGATCTCTCTAATGGGACCTGACCGAGGTGTCGTGCCATCTCTACCCTCCGTACTTGTACCTTACCTACTAGGTTATTTCTGGTACTTCTTCGTTACAAAATGTTGAAATCTCCCTCTTTGGATCAAGTCCTCAATCTACTGTTTTAGGTCAATACAGTCATCTGTATTGTGACCGTGATCTTTGTGGAACCTGCAGTACTTGTGCTTAGCTCTCCTACTAGGATTGGTACTCAGCTTCCTAGGCCGCTTGAGGTCTGGGTCGTCTTGTAGATTGCTAAGGATTTGTTCTGCCGTAGCAATGAGCAGAGTGAACTACTTATACCTACCTTGGGGTGGACCACCAGCTCCTCCCTGCTTCGGGAAAGATCTTGAGTCCACCTTCTTGTTCTTTGGTTTGCCTCATGTTTTGCAGGAAGCTTCTCTCATTCTTTTATCTACTAGAGGGAATTCGCCAACCTGTGATGGCTCTGTTTGGGGATCAAAACCATCACGTGGACGCCTTGCATAAATAGCTTCTTCTGCATTCATGTGCTTCTGAGCTCTAAGCATGAGCTCTACCAAAGTTTTGGGTGGTTCTTGTGATAAGAGGTATAGAAACTGTCTTGAATACAGTCCAGCTATATATGCAGTTATGCTCACATTATCGTCAGCTTCATCTATCTAAACCACCTCTTTGTACTAAGCTCTTTAAAACTACGTATGCTTCCCAGTTAAAGTTTATTGAACCATTCTCGGGCACTTCCCTCGAGGGTAACTGGGAATGCCTGAACACATCACTTCATCTGGTACTGCTTGGAGATGCATCAAAGATTTGTATGTTTCCAAGTGATCCAATGGATCCGTGGAGCCATTCAACATCTCTAACTGGGGAATCTTAAACTTTCTAGGGAGGGGTAGCCCCATGACTTTGGACGTAAAAGGTGAATCCATGTTCTGCGCTAACTCTTCTACCATAGCAGTAATTTGTGCTTTGATATGTTTCATCAGCCCTTCAATCTGGTCTTGCATTTTGAGCAACACCTTTTGGTCGGGGGGCAACCTTTCCAGGGGTGGTTTATTATGCATTCTTCGATTTTGGCTTTCCTTCTCACTGGATTCGCCTTCTTCCTTATCATCTTCTTCTTCATGTTAACTGTGCCGTAGGTTTAGGATGCTTGGTTCTGAGATTTGTTTTCGAAGATCTGCATTTTCCTGCATCACTGTTTGTAACCCTTGGGTTAATGTTTTTATTTGCTCTTGCATCTGAGCAAACACTTCTGGGGTCATTTGATCGCCTCTAGTTTTGATTGTAGCGGCGGCCTTGGCCACTTCTGTCGCCTTAGCGGCCTTTTCGGCGGCGACAGCGACCTTTTTGGAGGCGGTAGCGGCCTTGGTAGCTTTTGCTGCCTTGGCTATCTCGGTGGCCTTGGTAGCCTTGGCTACAGCCGCAGCCTTCGTGGCGTCGTCGATGCCCATTTGTGGGGGGTCTGAAACCATTGTTGTTTTGCTTGATCGAGTCTCTACCATACAAAACTATTCACCGTAAGGAAAAAGTCTCTTCCCACAGACGGCGCCAGCTGATGAATCGGCTTTGTTGTTAGCTTTGACCCAATCCTGCAAAATAAAGCAAGAGCTCGAGTCACCGATGTGGTGGCTTGCCAACCACCCTCCAATGCCTTAGTCAATAGGGTACTTGCTATATGTTGAGAGAATTGAGATTCTCGGTTTATATGTTGCGTACCTTTTATTGAAGCTCTACCGTCATATTTATAGGCATTTTAATAGAAGGTTGAGTCCTTGTAGGACTGTATCTCGTAGATTCTGGATTACCTCTTTGAGGAATGTGGAGTCCTGCCTTAGCTAGGAATCCATGGGCGTCCTGTCTTAGCTAGGAATCTTTACCCGTCTTTGATCATGTATATCTTTGACATTTTATGCTTATCTTATCGTCAGCATTCCTTTATCTCTTAGGATTTAGGTTTCTCTGCATGGTATCTTTATTGGAATAAGTATATTCCGTGGATAATATTTATGGATATTATCCACCTCGTTATAGCTAGGGGCTGGAGCTAGTCCTTGGACCTCTTTCCAGCTTCGTCTGGAGGACGGAGCTGGCAAATCCAGGCTCTGTTCCAGGTAGGTTCCTAGTGGGGTCCTAGTGAGGTTTAGCTTATACTCCCTAGGTCTGTAGTTCTTGTAGTGTTGAGCTTCTTAGGGCTATCTTACTTATCTGTCATTTATCGTGAAAATTACATACACTTATTGTATTAATTTTTACGAAGAATTAAACATAATCCTTGTCTTTAATTTTTAAAGCCAAACTAAATAAGTAGTAAAGAGCAAAAAAATAATGTAAAGCATTACCATTTGAAATGAAAACACTTTAAAAAATCTAGGGTAGATTTGACCCTGTAAATATTTGGTACTAGTTCAATTAATTCATGTGGTTGGAGACCCCTCATTTATCAAAGTAATTAACTACCCTAACAATTTTTTTTTTATATTTTTCCCCAAAACAAAGTTGGATATTATTAAGAACTAGAGTCTGAAAATCTAACATTAGCAAGAGTAAGGCTCGCCAAATGGTGAGGGACATGAAACACCACACCCCCCCCCCCCCCCCCCCCCCCCCCCCCCCCCCCCTCCAATTCTCTAACCTAGCACCTAATAGGGATTGTTTAACCAACGAATGAGCTACCCTATCGCAAGAGCAATTAACATGTTTAAAAACACAAGAGGAAAATAAATGAAGAAGCTTTAGACAATCCAAAAGGATAGAGCTACAATTGGAGGATGCTTTTCCTATTTCAGTAAGTGCTCGAACAATCTGAACTGAATCACCTTCAATAATAATACTTGCGAAACGCTTATTCGCAGTGATAACCAAAGCTTCCCGAAAACCAAATGCTTCAACCATTCTTGGGGAGAATGAACCGTGAAAAGGAATGGATACTGTTCCAAGATAAGGCCGGAATGATCGCGCGCCACAATAACAACACCAACAAGACCACTGTTCCTGCCTATAGCGCCATCAACATAGAGTTTTATTACACCATGTAGGCATGTAAAAATTCTAGTCTATCACAAATTGCCAAGTGTTTACTAGGGCATACAAATTGACCAATCAAATGTTGCCATGTGCCTATAAGTCAAAGTCAAAGTTTCATGGATGAGCCAATCAAGTGATGCCAAGTGTCTGTATTCAAAAGTCAGAGACATGTAAATGGATTAATCAAATGATGCCACGTGTCAAAATGACACCGTTATTATTTTATCAAGTCCGGCCAATCAATTAGGCTACTTGATGAATAATAATATATCTTTTATATATAATTACCTTTTTCTAAAATAAAAAGAAAGAAAAGGTAATTATCAAATTATTATTATTCCTTTAAATTCATAAAGGGAAATAATTAAAGAGATCAATATGGAAGGTTAGGGTTGGAGTCTCCTTCCCACATCCTTATAAATAGAGGTGCTCCCTCTCATATTTTTTCATCTGCACATTAAAGCATACAAGCCCTAGAGCTCTGAAGATCAAAGCCCTCAAGCCCTTCAGAATTCTTCAAGGTTCTTTGAATCGAAGCTTTAAAGAACCGAGAAGATTCCGCTGTTCGATTCGAGATTAAGCATAAGCCCTCATTTCAACAGCCAAAGAGAAGAATCATAAGACTTTATTTTCTTTGATTAGAAAATACATCAGAGATTGTAAACCCTAATTCCATACATCGATAAAATTGACTTTTGTTCAATATTTTCCGTCTTTTTTCGCAGACTTGAAATTTGTGTTCAACGCCAACAGGTGGCAGATGCCACATTGGGGGAGGCACAGAGGCAGGAGCTCTTGAGGTAAACGTTATAGAAAATTTTGAGTCATATTTTTTCCTTATGGATATAAGAGAGACATATATCAATCATATCTCTATTATAGAAACAATAATAATTAGAGGAGTCTTTTATTTACATCTTTTTGTTTTGTATTTATTTTGAATTTATATACCTTTGACAAATTATGCTCTAGATATATGGGGGAGATCCGGTTAGAAACATCCACTGTCTTAAATTTAAAACAAATTGCAATAGCTTTTTCCAAAATACTATTACTATCCCAGCCATGGCCTTCAATATGCGAATCATTCCGAGCCATCCACAAGAACCAATAGATCGATTGATGTAAGAAGTGCACCCTTATCAATCTCATCAACAATTGAAGAAGGGGTAAGAGAGAGATAAGACCACCACTCAAAAAATTGAAACGAATCCCATGAATTAGAGAAAGCCGATGCAAAGGGGGATTTATGCCATACGTCTCTTGACAATTGACATCGGAAGAGCGTATGTTCCAAGGTTTCATGCTTGGAATGGCACCTTGGGTAATATGGAGAGATATCAATACCCTTCCGATTTAAGTTAGCAAGAATCGCGACAACATTATGGGAACATCGCCACAAAAACATCTTAATTTTATTGGGAATAGAGAGAGACCATAGAGATTTCCAGAAGGGGTTTGCTGGATTACCTAAGCTTGATTCACCTCGCTCACGTGAATGGCGAGGGGTAATGCTCCATTTCGCCTGGTGGTATGTCGACTTAATTGAAAATATGCATGTCATTGCTAGAGAAATGCCACACTCCTTTATCACCAACCCCTTGCGAGCTAATCGGGATCAAGATAATTGACTCTACATCAAAATCTGAGAAGAGAGACTGAATAAGAGGAATTTTCCAGCTATGGAATGATTCTTGGCTTCCCCATTCTTTATCGATTACCCTAACAAGTTAAGATGATGTTTTCCAACCCTCTAAGCTCATTTAATATCCTCTAACTTATGCCCAAGGGTATCAACTTGCATTTGCCTATGAGTAATACTGTAGATGTTTATTTTAGTAGTAATAAAAGAGAATATATTGATAAATTTTTCGATTATGCTATTAATAGCTCAATGGGTTGTCAATAAGGTGAGAAGAATTCTCCCTTTATTGAAAAGTGTTTTAAATTATCACAAATACCCTTTTACGTGGCTTTTGTTGAACTTATAATTTTCTTCACCTCAAAACTCAATGGATAAAATTGAAATTTTGGCCTTTTGGTGGTTGCTAATTTTGAAAAGTTGCAAACAATTTGAGATAGCTCAAAAAGAAAGTGTGAGGAAACAAAATGGGAAGAGTGAATATATATATATATATATATATATATATATATATATATATATATATATATCTATCGTTTTCCTATCTTATTGATAGCCCAATGTGATGTTATTATCATTTTTCATTTGTATTTTGTCCTCCTCTTTAGAACTAGAGTAATAGCTCGTATTTTAAATACATAGAAAATATAAAATTGTAGCTTTTGAAGTATAGAAAAGTATGTCAATAGACTCTAGCTCATATACTAACACGTCGCTATCCTCCATTGATGTATATATACTGTTTGACAAAAAAAAAAGACTCAATATGTCGAGAAAGACTAGCTCATATGACTCTCCAAACTAAGGGGTTTTGGGTTCAAATCTCTTTGTAAACTAGGTAATGCTGCATTGGTGGTTTATACTGCACTCTGTGGCGATTAGTTTTATACCCATGTTCCCTTGCCCTTTCCGCTAAATACAGAGGGGGAAATTGCACATCAGTGGACAAAGGGGTAAATAATGCCCAAGTGATGGAGAGGTTTTTTCAAAATTGCATAAATATGGAAAGGAGGAAAAAAAAATCCCAATACATGAAACGGAAGGAAAAATATTCCCCATACATGGAGTCGGTTCTGGGTTTCCTAAGTTGCTCCGTCTGTGAATTTATGTTACCCCTTTTATGAATCTAAGTTGCTCCTTCTATGAACCTAAGTTGCCCATTCTATGAATTTCTTGGGTATTCAATTTTTTGAGCATTTTTTAAATTTCCTTACCATTTCTATTATTTTTTGAGAAATTTGGGATCTGGGTTACTTGTAGATTTGCATGAAACGGACCAACTGAAATTCTCCATGCATGAAATGGCGGGAAAAAAAATTCCAAAAGATGAAGTCGATTTGTAGTCAAATCTGAATTTAAGCCTAAGTTACTCCTTAGATGAATTTAAGTTGCCCATTCTATGAATCTAAGTTGTCCTTTCTACGAACTTCATGAGTATTCAATTTTTTGAGCATTTTTTCATTCTACTTACCATTTATATTATTTTCTGAGAAATTTAAAATCTGAGTTACTTGCAGATTTGAGCTTTTAAAGTACTTTAATATTAGTGTATTTTGGGTAATTTTTTAGAAAGAAAAATAATAGAGAAAATAAGATGTATGTATCAAAGTATTTTAAAAACTCAAATCTGCAAGCAAACCAGATCTCAAATTTCTCAAAAAATAATACTAAATGGTAAGTAGATTGAAAAAGTGCTCAAAAAATTGAATACTCATGAAGTTCGTAGAAGGGGCAACTTAAATTCATAGAAGGAGCAACTTAAATCCATAGAAGACGGAACTTAAATTCATATAAGGAGTAACTTATGTTTAAATTCAGATTTGACTACAAATCGACTTCATGTTTTGAATTTTTTTTTTCTCCATTTCATGCATGGAGAATTTTAGTTTGTCCATTTCATGCAAATCTACAAGTAACCCAGATCCCAAATTTCTCAAAAAACAATAGAAATGGTAAGGAAATTAAAGAAATACTCAAAAAATTGAATACCCAAGAAATTCATAGAATGGGCAACTTAGATTTATAGAAGGAGCAATTTAGATTCATAGAAGGGGTAACATAAATTCACAGAATGAGCAACTTAGGAAACCCAGAACCGATTCCATGTATGGGGAATATTTTTCCCTCCGTTTCATGTATGGGGATTTTTTTTTCCTCCTTTCCATATTTATGCAATTTTGAAAAAACCTCTCCATGGCTTGGGCATTATTTACCCCTTTGTCCACTGATTTGCAATTTCCCCAAATACAGAGTACCTTACGATTATCTTAATATTTAACAACAAAAAAAGGGAAATGATTTTGCCACTCTCTTTTTTGTTAACGGCACTCCCCTGCAAGTTTATTTTTGCACCAAAAATACATTTGCATGGGATGCCGTTAACAAAAAAGGGAATGGCACAATCATTAGCCAAAAAAAAAAAAAGTACTGCGAAGATATCTCTTCAAATAGTTGAATGTTCAGAAAGACACTTAAATTATGGGACGGGTAAAATACACGAATATTCTAATAAGGGCGCCCTTAACTTATTAAGTTAAGATGTCCCTTTTCCGATCAATTTGTAATGATCTAAACCACTCAATATGTTCAGAACATGATTTTAAAGAAATCAACAAAAAAAAAAAAGACCAGAAAGGGCTTGATCCGAGCAGTTTTTGTTTGTATTTTATCTAAAGGTTCAAATAAAAACTGCTAAAAAATGCCCTTCCCAGTCATTTTTTTTTTTGTTGATTTCTAGAGGGTACCCGTAAAATCACGTTCTGAATACATTGAGCGGCTCGGAGCATTGAAATTTGATCGGAAAAGGGGAGAAAAGTGGATGTCCGTATTTTATTTAAAATGAGGGCGCCCTTACCCCTGAAGGGGACTCGGGTAAAATATTAGTTTATGTGCATAATTTTTGGATGAACCTAGACGTAATTGAGTCTTGATTCAATTCAACAAATAGGAGTCCCACTCTCTGTAGGTAAATACCAGTCCTCACATCCCGTAGATATAGGTGTATTTCCAACCTAGGAGTATTGGGTGTGTTCCGCTAAAATAAATAAGTACTTATTTTTTATATAAGTATTTATTTTTTGAACTAATGGTGATGTATTGTAAGAAAATGACATGTCTTTTAAAGCGGATAATAAATACTTAAAAAATAAGAGCCTTGATGGAACGGAGATTGATAAATATCATAAGCTTAAATAGATACTAGCTAGGTTTGGGATCCTTAATTTCCTTAAAAAAAAATTGGTTTCCTTCAGTGAAAGGTGCAGTAATATTCCAGATTGAAAAAAAAAAACCAAGACTAGTATAGTGGAGAAAGTAGGTAAGCAAATTAAATAGCTTCATCTATAACCACCGCTACTACAATGAAGAAATTGGGCAAGCAAAGAGCTCCTTTTAAACCATCACTAAAAATTATTATTGGAGTGAGCAATAAACATATTAATCGCCCGGGTGACAAAAGTGTGTGACAACCCGTTTTTAAGCTTTTAAAAATCCGGAATTCAATACAGATTTTTGTTTGGAAAACTGACTTCGCAGTTAATCTGAGATTATTATTTTAAGGTTACGGTGAATTTTGAGTATTTTTGGGAAAAAGAAATTCGGAATGCGTGGACGGAACGTTACTCGTTTTCGCGTCCGCTTGGGGGTTTTCTCTCCCGACGGTCCATTTTGGTGAGCTTCTAGAAATGGGCTAGGCTCGGCTAGGAAGTTCTATGGTACACCCCCCTTATTAAGGGTTGTACTGTACACACCATAATTTTGAACCCTCGGATTTAAAAGTGAATGATTTGAACCATCCATTTATTAAATCAATTAATAAAATGAAAAAAGGGCTGAGCAGGTAACCAGTTGTTCTCTCCTCCCTCACTCTCTCTCCCTCCCCCTCTCCAAAAAATGACCGCAAGTTATATAACATAACCATAACTTTTATAACGACACCAAAAATTGGCATTTGCTTACCACAATTGTCGTACCCAAAGAAATTAATCCAAATAGTCTGTAGCAAGACTAAAATATGTCGTACCACAATTAGCAATAGACTTTAATGCATTCGGACACTTTAAATGTCGTTTGGTTACATATTTGTCGATATCCCATGATTTCTAATTTTGGTGACAATGTTGAATATTGTAGGACTCCACATTCTAACGGTTCTCATCAATCAATAAATAAATATACTCGGTAACAATATTTAGAATTTTTTCTTAAAAAAAAACAACATATAGAATTTATACATTCAATATACTTTATATGAAACTAATTTCTCTATTGTAACTGAATATACGGTAGACTTGTGACCGTGTCACAATAATAACAATCAAAATCATTGATTTTGTTATGCTTGTTGATTAAATAATTCATGTAATTTTTTTGCTCCATCGGGTTTTGAAAACCCTTTCATCGGCACCCGAATTCAATCATAAAATGATATTTTCATTTGATTAAGGGTCAAAAGATAAGTGATCAACTCTATTCTCGGTACATATGATTTTTTTCATATTATGCAAAAGAGAGATGGTTCCAATCGGGGAAAAAAATTCCTTAGATGGGGCTCGAGTGATGCATTATTAGACTTTAATGTATCTGAATACCTTAAATGTTTTCTGATTATGCAGTTGTCAATATTTGATGATCTCTGATTTTGGTGACAATACTGGATATCGTATAACTTGATATTCTAACAATTTTGATCAATCATTCTGGAAATATACTTGTTAACAACATTTAGAATGTACATTTAATTTATATTTGTTATAAACCCTAGTCCTCTTCTATAGTTGGATGTAGAGTAGCCTTGCCACCGTGACACAATAGTAATGATCAAAACCGTTAATTTCGTTATGTTTGTTGAATAAAGTCATTCACGCAAATTTATGACTCAATCAGGTTTTGGAAGCTCCATCATTGGCACTCGAATTAATAATAGAATGATATTTTTCATCCGATTAAGTGTCTACTATAAGCTTTCTCTCTCTCTACTATAAGCTTTCTCTTCGTTCAACTTTTCAGTGAGGTTTTTTCTGGCTTGGGGGGCGGCTCCTCCTCCCCCCTGGGCTTCCCCTTTTCCACACCCTTTTCCTCCTCTCCCCGTCGATCCTTTCTCCTGTTTCGATCTGCTGCTGTCCCTGTTTCGGATCGCCGGGCAGCCGTCGGTGGCTGTTGTTGGACATCACCGGGGTTGCTTAACGGCGGTGGCGGCTTGGTGGTCCTCTCCTTTCTCCCGCCTTGGTTCTCCCGCCCTCTCTTGCTTCTGGTTTCTTACTGGTGGTGGGCTCATCTCGCTGGCGATCAGATCTTCTCTGATGGGCCGAGGCTCCGTCCAGTTCCTTGGTGGCTCGTTTGGAGATGTGGTTCGGCGACGTGGTGGTCGCAGTTGGCTTTAGATCTGGACGATGTGGTGTGGTGGGAGCTGCTGGTGGCTACGGTGGTGGCTGCTGGTGGCTTTTGGGAGGCAGGCGGCTGCGGCGGTGGTAGTGTGGAGGTGGGGCTGGCGATTCTGATCTGGAGTTGAATCTGGTCATGGGCGGTGGTGTAGTGGGTGTGGTGTAGCTAGATGTGTTTTTCTTAATGTTTATTTTGCAGGTTTTCCGTTATCAAAAATCGATCGGTGAAGATGGCGATCTTGATCGGTGGTGGTCCAGTCCAGCGGTGGTGGGGTGGATGCGGCTCCCATGGTTGTTTGCTTTGGTCATCTTTTGTGTGCCGAATTCCGGTCGGCGGCCTTCCGAGCTCTCAATCGGGTGTGGGGCTGGCATTCCGTTGCTCTGGAGTGTCCGTTGCTGATGAAGATTTGTTTTGCAGGGGTTTGTTTGGGTTAGCTGCAGATGGTGGCAATGGTTGGCCCTCAGGCCCTGCCTGCTTCGGTTTTCATTGTCGTAGGCCGGTTTCCGCCGCCGGTCTCTACATCTGGGAGAGGCCGGCTCGGCTTAACGGCGAGGTTAGGGCTCCGGTGTTTTGTACAGCGGTGGCTGCCTGTTGTTTACATCCTAAAATATGCCACCCAATAGGAAAGTTACACGTGGCACCAAATAGTGTGTTGACCAATCAGAACACATCCTGGTTGAACCTGAGATACAGAGGATTGCGGGGTTAAATGGTGATGTTGTTTTAGTACT
Organism: Rhododendron simsii; assembly: GCA_014282245.1. NCBI lineage: Eukaryota > Viridiplantae > Streptophyta > Magnoliopsida > Ericales > Ericaceae > Rhododendron > Rhododendron simsii. Next base: position 15,777,933 of record CM024963.1, on the reverse strand, counting down.
ATACGGTATCGTTTTGATTGGAACCGACAACGTTTAGACTATAATTAAGGATGGTTTTAAAAGCAGTCTGATTTAAACCGTTGATTGATCTTTGGAAACATCGAACGGTACCATTACTGTTTGGTTTATAATGAATGGTGGACATGATTGTAGGGGATTATTCTGAGCCAAACACTAACCCACGTTGCTTGGAAGTGTGAACCGTTATTTAAGCATGGAGCCACGAACACCACGATTGAAGCAAGCAGGAGAAGAAGGGATTCTGGAAATATCAGGATAACCGTTCGAAGACCCCCCTCAACCGTTTTATGTGGCCAACGTGGATATCAATCGAAGACGTGGGGGTTCGAAGGCAAGTTCAGCATCTATAAATAGAAGAAGCAATTGAAGAGAAAGGGACGACAAAAATCCATATCATCTGACAATTCATACAAAAATGATTGCTCAGAGATCTATCTTAGATTAGTTTTAGTTTAGAGTAGGGTCTTTTTTTGTAAGTTGAAGGCTTATTTGCATGTAAGACTACTTTCGATTAAATTCAAGTTTTCTTATTTCCTTTAAGCTCTTTTCTTACCAAAGAATAGTTGTTTGCAAGTTCGCTTTTGATTAAATTCAGTGTGCTTGCATTTCTTTATTATTCTTGATAGAATCTTAAGAGTGTTTGTATACAAACTTACCTTTGATTAGATTCAGGTTTGTTTGTGTTCAATCATCTTTTCTGATTTCGAAGCGCGTCAATCTTTTATTTGGTTGATACCTTAAGGAAAAATCCTCTTAGTTGAGGTAATCGAACGGATAACACAATTGCCTGATTGAAATTAGTGGTTTCAAATCATTTTGAAAAGAGTAATTTCTTCTTTGAAGTTATTTCTTTTCTGGCACGCCCGCACACAATTATTTGCCAATTGATTTGAGTTAATTCAGCCCAAACAATTTTTGGCACGCCCGGTGGGACCTCGAAGGTACCAGAATGCCAAGGCTTCGAAAGCAAATAGGGACACCTGTTGGTGGTCAAGTGCCAGAGGAACAAGCTGTGCTAGAACAGGCCGCAGAACAGGGAACGCCTATGAATCATGAGTTTCCCCAATTGGCTTCCGAAATGGGAGAGCTCCCTTATGAGGGGCCTTCTTATGAAGTACCTCCTTATGAAGGGCCTCCAAATTCCCAAAAGGGACAAGCCAGTGGTAAAGACCATGATAAGGAGGAAATGTTCAGAGAAATGATGATAGCTTTTCGAGAGATGGCTCAAACCCAAAGAGCCATGATCAAAAGCATAAGAAGTAGGTTGCCCAACTTAGAGGTAACAAGAAACAGTCCAGGGAATATTGGGTTAGATGATCATGCTAATTCAACTACTCACCAAAGTCCCTTCGAAGGAAGGCTTGGAGAGGATGTTGGTCAGGGTAAGATAAGGTCTAGAAAGGGTAAGGAAAAAATGTATCCAGAGGAAGTACCACAATCTTGGTATGAGCCTTTAAAGCCTACAAAGCCTGTCTTCGAAATCCCAGATCAATCTCATGGAATTCCTATTGGGATTCCAAGAAATGCCAGAGACAGGCAAAGCGTTAATCCTCTTTTCGAACCCACACTCGGGGGATGGGAGGATGATGTAGAGATAGAACGAGGTTATAGACCTGAGAAAACGAGGGATAACGCACAGCCTTCCCGTCAAAGTCTCCCAAATGCCAAAAATCCCACCACAGCGGTTTATGGAAGCCATAGGCCTGCTCGGGTGAATACTACGGCTGACCCAATGCAGCAACCCTGGTATGGGAGACTTCCCAGAGAAAACCAAGAGGATTTTAACGCTATAAGGGAAACGCATAGAGATGATTTGGTAGAACCAAATCCACCGGTAGGAAATCAAGAACAAAATTTCCTTATAGGCAACCCAATACTAAGAGACCAAGTTATGGATCTCATACAAGAAGTTTGTGGGCCTCGAACTCGGGGGGTACAACCTCAAATCTATAGAAAACCATATCCAGAATGGGTTGACACAACATTTCAGATCCCTAGAGAATTTAAGATCCCAGACTTTACTTTGTTTTATGGGGATGGGAGACAATCTTCTATAGAACATATTGCTAGGTTTTCTGCCCAATGTAAGAACTTGGCTCAGAATGGTTTCATGAAGTTGAAATTGTTCCCAAATTCTTTGTCTGGGCCAGCTTTTGCATGGTACACAAACTTGCCTGCAGAATCGATAACAAGTTGGTTTCAAATGGAAGAGGCATTTCATGCACAATTCTTTAATGCTGAGCCTGAAGTCTTTATGGCAGATTTGGCTAGGCTAAAGCAGAAACCAGATGAAAAGGTAGCAGATTTCATATCTAGGTTCAAAAGGGCTAAGACCAAGTGTAAACTCCATCTGCCAGAGGCAGAGTTTGTGAGATTAGCACAGGATGGTTTAGAAAGAGAGCTTCGAAAGAGGTTTGATTCTACAGAGTTCAGGGACTTTGCAGACCTAACCTATAAAGTTGCTAGATATGAATCATTGTTAGAGGAAGATATGGATAGGCATAATTCCTCTTATCCAACATACTATAGGGATCCTAATTATGAAATAGATGCTGCTGAAATTATAGAACACGAACCTTGTGTTTGTGAGCCCTTAATTCAGAAGAATGTCTCTCTTGGGCAGAAGTTCAAACAAAAGGAAATTACTAAAGTATATTCTTTTGATATATCTAAAGCTGATGAGATCTTTGACTTCTTGTTAAGAAAGAAAATCATTAAGCTGCCTTTGGATGTGAAACTGCCCACAGCGGAAGAAAGGAATGGAAAGACCTATTGCAAATGGCATGATTCTTGGTCTCATTCAACTAAATCTTGTAATGTTTTTCGTGACAGGATTCAGGAACAAATCAAGAAAGGAAGAATCAAATTCCCTGAAAAGACTATGGGGATAGATGCAGTGCCCTTTCCAAAGGTAGAAGAGGTCAATACCAGTGTGCCCTCCTCACTGGCTCGAACTGTCAAGAAATATTGGCAGGACAAAGAAGCACCAGTGAACATGAATACTGTTCAATATGGAAGGGGCAAACCATACACTGGCCACCCTCGAGGCATGGGAGCGAGGCCAAGTTCCTATAGGCGAGCCAATGATGGTTTTTCTTTGCAGAAATTCTCAGGTAATAATCACCTGCCTATGCTAGAAGCCTCATTTTTGGAGTGCCTGTGTGTAGGATGCAGGGCCAACTATTTGGTCTTCAAAGACTTGGATAGAAAGGGCGTAAGTTTTTTCCCAAAAGAAATGGGGATGAAAAGAATGGCCCCAGTTCAAGCAAAGCCAAGTGACAGCAAGTCTTGGTTGGCACCAAAAAGGGACATGCCTACTAGCCCTGTTCCAGCTATTCACAGAAGGGAGCTGCCACCTTCGAAGAAGGCTAATGTTGGCCAGACATCGAAGGCGCAAGAAGAGGCCAAACAAGAAGAATTCACCTTGGTGAAAGGGGTTCCTGACTGGTTTCTGAAGCAAGTTAAGCCTGACTTGTTTCAAGGATACAAAGGTTCAAACAGGAATGCGAGCAGAACTTTCAAGCCGCCAATTTCGAACTCTGGAAACTGGGTGTTGATTAGGGATCCCAAGTCTCAATTACCACAGATGGTTCCATTGCTCTCAAGAACTCAAAAGAGAAAGCTCCAAAGGAAGTATACGCTCTTCCAGTCAGGGGAATCTTCAACGGGAGAAGAATCAGATAGACGAGCAAAACCTAATCCAAGGTTCGACAGGATTGAAAGGGACCCAGAGGAATTTCGAACCCAGTATCACGAGAGGGAGACTTTGGAAAAGGTTGCCTCTGCCATGCTCGAAGAGGATCTGGATCCACCTTCTCCTAACTCGCTGGCTAGTTATCAGTCTGGTTTGCTCGAGGCCATGGTGGTGGAACAACAGGGGATGGAAGAAACCTTTTCCCCTATGGAGGTATCCACACAAGAATTCGAAAAGAAGAGTGCTGTGGAGACCGAAGCAGTTAAACCAATCAAAGAAGTGGCTTCGATCCAATTTGGAGATCAGCCAGAAGTACAAGTTAATATGGTTTATCCAAGTTCTATGAATTTCTTCTCAAATGGTCAGACGTTCAAAGATCAAGATGCTGCTTGGTCAAGCTTGAGCGAGCCAGAGAATTCTGAAGAAATTCTGAGTGATAAGGAGCTAAATATCATATGCAACGACTGTGACTTAAAAGATGTATCTCAGATCGAGATGGGTAAGAACCTGGTACGTGAAATTGAGCAGAATCAAGAAAGTTTAGAGGTAAGCTCAAAAGAAAGTGCTTGTTTCGTGTCAGATTCCATGTCCGACGTCGAATACCCCCTGGTAATAGATTTAAATTATGTGGAAATTTCATATCCATTTAAATTACCTACTAATGCAATGAGACAACATTTGCGTCCATTGTATATCACTGCACACTTTGATGGAGTCCCACTTAATAGAATCTTGGTGGATAATGGGGCTGCGGTGAACATTTTGCCTTTCCAAACTTTAAAAAAGTTAGGAAAAGGAAAAGCAAAATTAATCCCAACCAGCACATCCATTGCAGGATTTACTGGGGAAAGCCAACATGCCAGGGGAATCATTTCCATTAGATTGGCAGTAGGTGGAATAGAAACTGATACCGTTTTCTTTGTAGTTGACACATATGCTAAATATAATGCGTTTATTGGGAAGAGACTGGATTCATGTTAACGGATGTATTCCTTCCTCTATGCATCAGGAATTAATGATTGTTAAGTATGACAAAGGCAAGGAAGTGGGTGTCGAAGGAGTCAAAGCTGATCCACATCCATTTGCTGCCACGGCAAATTTTGCTGAAGCAGAAATGTACAAATCGGATGTAGTTCCTCTGAGTGAACTACTTCAAGCAGCCACCCATCCAACCAACGAGATGGAACTGGGGGAATTGGCAGAGCTAAAATCGAAGCTGAAACAAGCTGTTGACTATGAATCAGACACCCCAAAAGATGATGCTGCTTGGATGTGAATCCAAGAAAGAGGCTGAAGAAAAGGCCAACTCATTGGCTTTAGTAAAGTATGTTGCTCTGGGGGTCGAACAGAAGATCCAAGAAGAGAACATATGGGAAGAGGTTATGCAGAACAATAACCCTCATGTGCACGAAATCCAACTCACTTCTGAGGAACGGGTTGAATCACAAGATCTGTTGGAAGAAGTAAGGTTGGGAGATGCACAAAACCCCAATCCAGTGCTTATTAATAAACAGCTTGAGCCTGGTACGAAGGCTGAATTGGTGGCACTATTGAAAGCCAACAAGGAATGCTTTGCATGGAGTTACAAGGAACTACCTGGCTTGGACAGGGGATTGGTGGAGCATAGGTTACCTATCAAGCCACAATTCAAACCTGTGAAACAACCAACCAGGAAGATGAGTCCAGAAACTATTGCAGGTGTTAAAAAGGAGATGCAGAGACTTCTAGATGCAGGCTTCATTAGAACAGCCAGGTATGTCGAATGGCTATCTAATATAGTTCCAGTCCCTAAAAAGAATGGAACTATCAGAATCTGTGTTGATTTTCGAAACCTAAATACTGCGACTCCTAAGGACGAATACCCAATGCCTAATGTGGATACACTTGTAGACAGTTCTGCTGGCCACAAGATATTGTCCATTTTAGATGGGCATTCAGGGTACAATCAAATCTGCATAGCAGAAGGAGATGTGCACAAAACAGCATTTGCCTGCCCAGGTAACATTGGCATCTTCGAATGGGTCAAAATGCCATTTGGGCTAAAGAATGCTGGGGCCACATATCAAAGAGCAATGAATACTATTTTTCATGATTTAGTGGGAACTTTTCTGGAATGTTACATAGATGATATCATTGTGAAGTCAAACTCTGATGAGGATCATCTACAACACTTGGAAAAGACATTCCAACAAATGAAACGCTATCAGCTGAAGTTAAATCCAGAAAAATGTGCTTTTGGAGTATCAGCTGGGAAGTTTTTAGGGTATCTAGTTCACAGTAAAGGAATACAGGTTGACAAGAACAAAGCTAAGGCCATCATTGAGGCTAAACCACCTTCTTCTAAGAAGGAGTTGCAAAGGTTTCTTGGTCAATTAAATTTCCTTCGAAGATTTATATCTAATACTGCAGGAAAAACTAAAATCTTCTCTTCTTTGTTGAAACTGAAGGAAGGGGAGGAATTCAAATGGTCAAAGGAGCATGATGAAGCCTTCGAAGCCATTAAAAGATACTTAGCCAACCCTCCTGTATTGGCGCCTCCCATTGAAGGAAAGCCAGTAAAGTTGTATTTAGCTGCAACACAAGATTCAATAGGTGTTCTGTTGGCTCAAGACAATGAGGATGGCAAGGAAAGAGCAGTTTATTATCTTAGTAGGTTTTTAAACTCTTGTGAATGCAAGTATGCTGCAGTAGAGAAACTATGTTTAGCTTTATTTTACGCTTCTAAGAAACTCAGGCATTATATGTTGCCTAGAATAACTTATGTTATTTCTCAAACTGATGTAATTAAGCACATGCTTTCTAAGCCAGTGCTTAGTGGGAAGATTGGGAAATGGATAGTGTCTTTAATTGAATTTTGTCTTGAGTATGTGCCTCAAAAGTCAATAAAGGGCCAAGCATTGGCCAATTTTTTGGCCGATCATCCAAATGAATACAAAGCACCAACAACATTGGAGGCTAATACAGTTGAAATCAGGCCATGGAAATTATGGTTCGATGGATCAAGAACTATTCAGATGGCTGGAGTGGGCATAATTCTGGAATCCCCCCAAGGCTTGAAAACCAAATATGGTTTTAGGCTCAGTGAGGGACAATGTTCCAATAACCAGGCAGAATATGAAGCATTGATTATTGGACTAGAAATTTTGCTTCAATTAAGGGTTAGTGTTGCTGAAATCTTTGGAGATTCTCAGTTAGTGATTAACCAGCTAAATGGACAGTTTAAATGTACTAGTCCAGCGCTGATAATTTATTATCAGCATGCTAAAGAGCTGATGGATCAATTTCATATGCTTACTTTAACTTATATTCCTAGGTTCTTTAATGAAGAGGCTGACGAAATAGCTCAAAGAGCGTCCGGCTACAAAGTTTTATCAGAAGTTGAAAAGGAATTTTGTCAATTAACTTTGAGGAAATCCCTGCCTATGTTGCACAATAGGTTGACAGACTTCGAAGTATTAAACGTCAATGCTTTAACCCATCGAAATGCTGATTGGAGGCAAGCATTGATTGAATATTTAACCAAGCCAGACAGCGTTGCAGACAAGGCAACCAAATTGAAAGCAATGAACTATATAATGTATAATAATGAGCTATTCAAGAGAGGAATGGATGGTCTTCTTTTGAAATGCTTGAGCAAGGTAAATGCATTTAAATTAATGGCTGAAGTGCATGAGGGAATCTGTGGAGCACATCAAGCTGGCATAAAAATGAGATGGTTAATAAGGAGATACGGGTATTATTGGCCCACCATCCTCAAAGATTGTATAGATTATGCAAAGGGGTGTCAAGCCTGTCAAAAAACAGGTCCACTCAAGCATTTACCAGTCACAGATTTGCAATATGTAATAAAACCTTGGCCCTTTAGGGGATGGGCTATGGACATGATTGGGATGATTTATCCTCCTTCATTGGAAAAGCATAAATTTATCCTAGTAGCTACTGATTATTTCACAAAATGGGTAGAAGCCCAAGCCTATCAGGAGGTCAAACAAACCCACGTAATAGATTTCATAAAGGGAATCATATACAGGTTTGGGAGTCCTCAAACAATAACAGTGGACAATGGTTCCATATTCGAAGGACGATTGGTAAAGGATTTTGCCACGAACCATGGAATTTCATTAATATATACTAGTACTTATTATGCTCAGTCCAATGGTCAGGCAGAATCAACTAATAAAATTATCAAGAAGGGGATCCAAAAAATGGTGGATCAAAACCCAGAAATTTGGCATGATCTGTTACTTGATGTGTTATGGGCATATAGGAATACAAAAAGGACTAGTACAGGTACCACACCATTTGCATTAACATATGGGCATGACGCTGTGTTACCCATGGAGATCACTGTAAGATCCCAGAGAGTAGCATGTCAGAATGATTTAGACACAGGATCTTATCATCAGGCCATGCATATGGAATTGGAAGATATTGATGAGGCTAGAATAAAAGCCTTAAACCAGATTATGCTACAAAAAGCAAGAATAGCCAGAAGCTATAACAAAAGAGTGGCTCTTCGAAGCTTCGATGAAGGAGATCTCGTATGGAAAGTTATCCTCCCTATTAGGGATAGGAGAGTTAAAAAAGATGGATTAGGAAAATGGGCACCAACATGGAAAGGGCCTTTTCAAATCCATAGGGTTTTGAAAGGGGGAGCTTATCATTTGAGAAATTTGAATGGTTATGTTCATCGAAGGAAAATAAACGGAAGACATCTGAAAGTTTATATTCCTTCCATATGGGAGTCCTTCCACAGAGGTAGTGGAAATAATTTGGTTACACACATCGATGGTTCTGACTGGCTGATTTAGTGTTGAGTGATTTGATGCTAAAAACTTTTTTACAAAAAAAAAATTACTTTTTAGCATTCGAAGACACAAACGAGTCCCCATACTACTAATCGAAGCTATAAAGAATCGAGAATAGCCAAGCAAGAGTTTCATTTCATTAGTAAAAAAAAAAAGACCCAAGCAGGTCTAAGTACAAAACAGACCCAAGTAGGTCTGAACAAAAAAAAACAGGACCCAAGTAGGTCTGAACAACAAAAAGACCAACTCTGGTCCAAAAAGCAAAATGAAGACCATTGGTGATCTTCATAGTCCCAAAGGAGAATCTTCAAGAGGATCCTCCCTCTGGGGGACTTTTTGCCTCATGAGCCGAGAGGACGGTCGAAAGATCATCCCAGGTCCTAGCCAAGCAGAGGCGTGAAGCTGTTTCCACACACACCAGCTGGCTTCGAAGCTGAGCGATCTCACTTCGAAGGGCCTGGGACTCAGCGTGGACGTCTCTCTTCAGCTCCATGATCATGTTAGTCAGGTTGGCCAATTGACTAGTGAGATCATCAAGATTTGGATGGTTTTCAGCCATGTTGTTTGTTTGAAAGAGATGCTGTGATCTATCGACGTCTAGGGTATTTATAGCCCAAAGAAATACGGGGAGTCCGCCTCATTTATTACCATTATTAAATGGGTTGCAGACGCATGAAGCCCGGAAGGTGAAGGGTTTGAGAGCGTTAGGCGTCATACGTCAAGTATATGATCTTTTACAACTTACGAGGAGACGGCTAAGAAACTACTGGAATTAAATAAGTTAGTTGAAACGATGGAATTACACTAGATTAGTTTTCGAAGTATCAAACATTTCGAAGCAAAAGTAATAAATAGACATGGAATAAAGGAATACAGCATTGGAAGGAGGATTTCTGTTTGTATTTTCCTTCATGCTATCATGTTTTCATTAATAACATAAATAGAAAGGGATGGCTAAGAACACCAGTTTATTGGTCAAAGCCATTAGAATAAAGATCGATACATTGGTAAATAATTTCTTTGCTCATAACAGTTACACAGAAGGTTACATTGGAGAACCTATCTAGAGCATAATAGTATCATGGAGGAGGATCTCTAGGGATCAACCAACTGAGATCCAAAGACTTGAACCTAGCTTCATTGGGACTTGATTCTATTCTCCCTACAAAGCTCCATTGGTAGGGATATAGAGCTCAAAGCCCATTCTTGTCTTCGAAGCAACAGCCAGTACAGGCACATCATGAGTGTTGAGTGTCTATACCTAAGGGCTTTAGGGTTCAAGGGAAATATCATGAGGGTTGATGTGGCTATGTTTCGAAGCTTTTCTTCACAAATACAAGATGAGCTTCATGATAGTTATCTTTCTTGTAGCTTTACTTGAAAGCTTGGTTTGAATGATACCACAGGAAGGAGAAGTGGAGAAGATGATCTGTAAGTTTTTCTTTTCCCAGAGACCTCTATTTATACTAGTAGATAGTCATTTATGACTCTTTAAGATACGGTAGGTGAGAAGTTGCACAGTAAGCTTTAAGAAAGAAAATAGGAACTAGTGTCAATCTTAATTACAGTTGTACTTATTACCAGAATTGAATTGAATAATAAAAAAACGTTTACAAGCTGTGGTGATAGTTACAAAAAGGGGCTTA
>CM024963.1:15498556-15767671 GCA_014282245.1 Rhododendron simsii | reverse complement strand
AAATTAATGGCTGAAAGTGCATGAGAATCTGTGGAGCACATCAAGCTGGCATAAAAATGAGAGGTTAATAAGGAGAATACGGGTATTATTGGCACCATCCTCCAAAGATTGTATAGATTATGCAAAGGGGTGTCACGCCTGTCAAAAAACAGGTCCACTCAAGCATTTAACAGTCCATATTTTGCAATATGTAATAAAACCTTGCGCCTTTAGGGGATGGTCTATGGACATGATTGGGATGATTTTATCCTCCTTCATTGGAACAGCATAATTTATCCTAGTAGCTACTGATTATTTCACAAAAAGGGTAGAAGCCCAAGCCTATCAGGAGGTCAAACAAACCCACGTAATAGATTTCATAAAGGGAATCATATACAGGTTTGGGAGTCCTCAAACAATAACAGTGGACAATGGTTCCATATTCGAAGGACGATTGGTAAAGGATTTTGCCACGAACCATGGAATTTCATTAATATATACTAGTACTTATTATGCTCAGTCCAATGGTCAGCAGAATCAACTAATAAAATTATCAAGAAGGGGATCCAAAAAATGGTGGATCAAAACCAGAAATTTGGCATGATCTGTTACTTGATGTGTTATGGGCATATAGGAATACAAAAAGGACTAGTACAGGTACCACACAATTTGCATTAACATATGGGCATGACGCTGTGTTACCCATGGAGATCACTGTAAGATCCCAGAGAGTAGCATGTCAGAATGATTTAGACACAGGATCTTATCATCAGGCCATGCATATGGATTGGAAGATATTGATGAGGCTAGAAGATAAAGCCTTAAACCAGATTATGCTACAAAAAGCAAGAATAGCCAGAAGCTATAACAAAAGAGTGGCTCTTCGAAGCTTCGATGAGGAGATCTCGTATGGAAAGTTATCCTCCCTATTAGGAGATAGGAGAGTTAAAAAAAAGATGGATTAGGAAAATGGGCACCAACATGGAAAGGGCCTTTCAAATCCATAGGGTTTTGAAAGGGGGAGCTTATCATTTGAGAATTTGAATGGTTATGTTCATCGAAGGAAAATAAACGGAAGACATCTGAAAGGTTATAATTCTTCCATATGGGAGTCCTTCCACAAGAGGTAGTGGAAATAATTGGTTACACACATCGATGGTTCTGACTGGCTGATTTAGTGTTGAGTGATTGATGCTAAAAACTTTTTACAAAAAAAAAATTACTTTATTAGCATTCGAAGACACAAACGAGTCACCATACTACTAATCGAAGCTATAAAGAATCGAGAATAGCCAAGCAAGAGTTTCATTTCATTAGTAAAAAAAAAAAGACCCAAGCAGGTCTAAGTACAAAACAGACCCAAGTAGGTCTGAACAAAAAAAAACAGACCCAAGTAGGTCTGAAAAACAAAAGACCAACTCTGGTCCAAAAAGCAAAAATGAAGACCATTGGTGATCTTCATAGTCCCAAAGGAGAATCTTCAAGAGGATCCTCCCTCTGGGGGACTTTTTGCCTCATGAGCCGAGAGGACGGTCGAAAGATCATCCCAGGTCCTAGCCAACAGAGGCGTGAAGCTGTTTCACACACACCAGCTGGCTTCGAAGCTGAGCGATCTCACTTCGAAGGGCCTGGGACTCAGCATGGACGTCTCTCTTCAGCTCCATGATCATGGTAGTCAGGTTGGCCAATGACTAGTGAGATCATCAAGATTTGGATGGTTTTCAGGCCATGTTGTTTGGTTTGAAAGAGATGCTGTGATCTATCGACGTCTAGGTGTATTATAGCCAAAGAAATACGGGAAGTCCGCCTCATTTATTACCATTATAAATGGGTTGAGACGCATGAAGCCCGAAGGTGAAGGTTTGAGAGCGTTAGGCGTCATACATCAGAAGTATATGATCTTTTACAACTTACGAGGAGACGGCTAAGAAACTACTGGAATTAAATAAGTAGTTGAAACGATTGGAATTACACTAGATTAGTTTCGAAGTATCAACACATTCGAAGCGAAAGTAATAAATAGACATGGAATAAAGGAATACAGCATTGGAAGGAGGATTTCTGTTTGTATTTTCCTCCATGCTATCATGTTTTCATTAATAACATTAAATAGAAAGGATGGCTAAGAACACCAGTTTATTGGTCAAAGCCATTAGAATAAAGATCGATACATTGGTAAATAATTTCTTTGCTCATAACAGTTACACAGAAGGTTACATTGGAGAACCTATCTAGAGCATAATAGTATCATGGAGGAGGATCTCTAGGGATCAACCAACTGAGATCCAAAGACTTGAACCTAGCTTCATTGGGACTTGATTCTATTCTCCCTACAAAGCTCCATTGGTAGGGATATAGAGCTCAAAGCCCATTCTTGTCTTCGAAGCAACAGCCCAGTACAGGCACATCATGAGTGTTGATGTGTCTATACCTAAGGGCTTTAGGGTTCAAGGGAAATATCATGAGGGTTGATGTGGCTATGTTTCGAAGCTTTTCTTCACAAATACAAGATGAGGCTTCATGATAGTTATCTTTCTTGTAGCTTTACTTGAAAGCTTGGTTTGAATGATACCACAGGAAGGAGAAGTGGAGAAGATGGTCTGTAAGTTTTTTCTTTTCCCAGAGACCTCTATTTATACTAGTAGATAGTCATTAATGACTCTTTAAGATACGGTAGGTGAGAAGTTGGCACAGTAAGCTTTTAAGCAAAAGAAAATAGGAACTAGTGTCAATCTTAATTACAGTTGTACTTATCCCAGAATTGAATTGAACAATAAAAAACGTACAAGCTGTGTGAAGTTACAAAAAGGGGCTTATTACATCACGAATAGTGATTAATAGCTCTCGAAGAGAATTAGAGTTAGCATCCAAAAGTGAGGTATGGATAGCTTTTCTTCTCTGTTCCTTTCGAAGAAAAGGAATAAGCTGTGGAAGCGTTGATTCATCCCGTAATGCTTCGTCTTCAAGCTCTGGAAAGCCATTCGAAACTTCAGCTATCTCTTCCCTGACCTTCTTCATTTCTTCTTGTAACCACTTCATTTTCTTGTCAAGTTCTGAAAGTTTGTCCCTTCGGGCTTGATAAAGAGACAGACGAGAAGCAGTCTCAAGTGCTTTGGCCTCCAATTTGTTGGTTTTCTCAATAGTTGTGCCAATGCTTTCAGACAAGAAGTGATTATAAGCAATCAATTCACTAAATTGTTTGAGATGCTTTTGAAGAGTGAAGTTGATTGAAGAAGGGAGTCCTTGGGAAAGGGACAAGCCTGATAGCATACCTCGAAGTGGTAAGTTAAACTATGATCAATCAAAGTAGGAAGTCCTAAATGATTTAAAGATTTTAGAAAACTTTTTAGTGTTAGAACTTCTTCCTTTGAAGGAACATGTTTATCTTAAAGGAAGGTAAGTCAGAGGGCATGGAAGGGCTCAAAAGTTGTTGAAGGCTTTCGAGAGAATTCGAAGAGGAAGGAAGGATGGGATCAGCAATCTGATTACAAAATTTTTCCAATTGACTCTTAAAGAGGGATATATCGAAAACCACTAAGGGCAAGTCAATTGAGCAGAGGAAGATGTGGGATGATCTTCAGAAAAAGGGCCATGCCTGTTCCCTGCATAAGAATTATAAGTTAAGGTTAAATAGAATGTAAAACAAGAAAGGAAAGGTATGATTAAGTATCAAGAATACCTGATCTGAGGAGGAGATCAAACTGGAGCCTTGATCCTCAGCATTTCTAAGAATATGGCTCTTCGAAGCCAAAGTAGGGTCCATCCTTAAAGGTCCCTCCCCTGAAACCGATAAGGAAGTAAAGGGAAGTCTCCCTGAAGAATGGGAAGTGGCCCAGAGTCTTCGAAGGAGCCAAACTAGCCACTACCTGTGCAAAGGTTGGCTCAGTAAGGAATGACAGCAAGGCGTGCATGTCATATCCTTTGCAGCAAGTCTTTCTGTATAGAAAGAGCTTGAACAGGGGATGCCTGTAAAAAACAAAAGAAAGTTAGAGTAAATCCTTTCATAATTCGAAAGGCGAGTATTCAGAAGATACCTGTAAGGGGCATCTGCTGGCATTGGGATTAAGGGCTCTATCACTTCTTGTTGAGGGCAGGGAACAAGAGCTAGGTCCACCGCCTTAACAGGGGATACAACCTGAGCCTACAAAGAAGTTAGCAGCAAATCACGAGCACAGGGAGACAATGAGAATGTATGCAGTTTAAACTAACTTACCTCTTTTGGGGAGGAAGACTTCTTGGAGAAACAGGTCTCTTGGAGGAGTTGTTTTCCTCACATAGCGGAGGGTCTCCTTCATCTGTCTTGTTTCACCTGGTTCGAACTCAAGAATTAGAATTACAGAAATCCTCTACTGAATCGTAAATGAGGAAGGAATTTACCCCTTGAGGCCAGCATCTCTGTGTCCACTCTCTGTCTCTTCATCACTAGAAGAAACCTGAGGACCACGCTTCCTGGTGGTCCTTGTCCTCTTCGAAGCTGAAGGAAAGGGGGGTAAGAGGGTGGCTCGGATAAATGGTATGGGGGTTTAAAAGATTAATGGAGGGAAGGAAACCAACCTGGAGGTGCAGCTGAGGGCTCAAGATAGTGCTTAGTAGGAATTACTTCTGTAGGCTGAGAAGTAATCTTTCTCTTCTTCGAAGCACTTTCTGGAAAAGAAGTGGCACCTGTAGGATGGAATGCAATTAGGTTTGGTTTCAGCAAAAAAAGAAGAGATGTTCAGAGATAATTACCTCTTTTTTGTGTTACCCTCGTAGATGTCTTCTTGATGATGGAGAGGGGAACGACCATTGCTATTGGGGAGGCTTCGACTGGAGTCAAGTCTTTGTTCAACTTCGCCTCCAGCAATGTCTTCGATCCCTCCAGCCAAACCAAATTCATTGTCAGAGGAGAAAGATGACGAGTTATTTTTTCCTCCATGCCCAAACTCAGACTTCTCGAACCCAATGTGGGCTAGAAACTGTTTGAAGGGTTTAATCCCTGAGAGGAAGGAGCAGTTAGAGTGCCACCAGTTGTCAAATGCAGGGGTGGTGCGCACTTCAGGTTCCCTGAACTCCTGAGTCACTGTTCTCCTCAATGCATGTCTGGCTTGGGCCAAACCCCGTCAGAAATTGGTCAGCATGATCGGTGATCGTTCAGACATACAGATGTTGGCGAGGCACACAGTAAGGAGTGGGTATGCCTTGAACAAAGTCCCAGTTGCCTAGCAATTTGTGCAGGGCAATATACCTCTGCATGTGCTATGGACTTGAGGGTATTCGACGAGGAAATGAAGATCTCTCTGCTTGTAAGAATGTTGCCCCATGCTTGGAGAGCTCGAGAGGATCTTCCCCGTTTGTCTGCCAGAATGTCGAACAACCATGTTGGCCCAACAAGAGTAGGGTATGGATTGGGCCACTCCCTATCTGAGGCTAGACCAGCAAAAAAGCAGAGGTAGTATACCAAAGTCTGTGTTGTGCTATCCTCTGGGTGGAACGTAGTTGTCACCATGAACATTGGGGCCTCGACGACACCAGTAAGGGGATGGGGTGCTTTGAAGGGACCCAGCTCAGGAAAGTAAGCATGAAGCCAAAGTTGGATAAACCATTGGGGCCCTCCCTGCGAATGGTTCAAACCCTTCTGGTAGAAGTCGAACCCAGCTTTGTAGACATGGCCCAAGAAGCAGGAGGCGAAGTCAAACTCTTCTCCTCTAGCAAGTGCCAGTGCCAATGGAACAAAAATTCATCACTCATCACTCTTTCCCGGAGTGGCAGAAGATGTGTTTGCAGAGGGTGTAGAGAATGTAGGCAAAAAAACTCTGTCTAGTCACTTCTCCTACCAATTTCCTTTCTCTGTGGTAGAACTGGGAAAAAGCCCCGTTGGTGGCAGTCAAACGAGTAATCCCTCGGGAGGATGGAACTCCTTGGTAGGGTCGAATTGGGGGCCATACGGAATAAGCCCCAACATTTGGGTAACATCCAGAACTGTGGGTGCCATCATGCCACAGTTAAAGCGAAAGAAGTTGAAAGATGGGTCCCAAAAGGCCAAGGCGGCCTGAATCAGAGGAGGATTTTGTGGGACCCCCCTTCGAAGGAGGGTGATGATTCTTTTTAAACCCACCTTCTCTAAGTCATCCGACTTCGCAGCCAACATACGGGTGGTCCATATCTTCCAATCCTTGTCCAATGTGGGCCAACAGGGGAAGGATTTCTTTGGAAAATTTTGCCAATCCTGGTTCGAACAAGCCCGGATTTCAGCATCCCCCAATCGAGGATAGTAGAGAGAAAGGCTAGCAGGGATTTCTCCTATGAGTTGAGGGCCTAAAATGTAAGTACCTTCTTCGCTAGGGTTTGGAATGAAGATCCTGGAATCGAGATAGGGCTCTTTAGACGGTCCTGGTGTTTGTCCTGACACGAACCGTCTCAAGGCCAAAGAGGGAGTAACATGTTCTCGAGCTGCTGGATTGCTGGAAGAAGCCATTGATTCAGTTTGGATTTAGCGTTGATGACGAGGAGAAAGAGAGAGGGTTTCTGTTCTTGGGAGTTTTGAGTTTGAGAAAACTTGAACGAGTAGAGTGTAAGGGGTGGTTTTGAATCAATTCCGATTTTATACTCCTGCAGGTGGGCCAGGCCTGTAGTGGGCCCGTATTCTGGGGTCCGCTGGGGTTGGTTTTTCTCTTTAGTAGAGTTTCTTATTATTAGAATTTCTATTTTAACAATAAACCCAAGTCCAGCGTGTTGAAAAAAAAAGAAATTTCATTGAACAAACCTACTGGATTACGAAATTGAAATTTACGTATTTACAAAAGGGAAAAAAGCAAAACAAGGGAAATTCTAGTTCCTATGAAAGAAGCACAAATTAGGCCTTCGAAGGGCTTGGGTGCTGAGCGGTTGCTTTTTTATTCTCAAAGTAATGAGGAAAGGACCAAGTAACAAGGCTATGGAACTTGTTCCATGCAAACTGGAGGAATTTCAGCTCCATTTTCCTCATGTCTTCTTTGGAGTCTGACTCCAATTTCTTCTCCAGCAGGGGCCTAAAGCGGAGCACCAAAGCTTTGGCTTTCCTTCGAAGCCGAGCCTCTTTTGTTGGACGCTTCATTTGTTGCCTTTTGAAGCGCCTTCGAAGCTTTTTGTCAGCATGGCCAGGCACCACTTCAAAGGACTCAGTAGTGAAGTTATGGATTTGGTCGTGCAGTTTTTCAATCCTATCCTTAGTAAGAGCATAGTCTTGAAGGGATTGATCGAAGCAATACGCAGCAGTATTGGCTTCGAGCCATGACTTGATCACTGGTAAGAAGTCCAGGAAGCAGTGGATTTGATAGGAAACCGCAGAAGGGATGGAACATAGCACCAGTGTTTCACAAGCCCATTTGAAATTGGTGAGTGGGACTTGTTCTTCCAGAATATGGATGTCCAGAAAGGAGAAAGCTGCAAGAAGCTGCAAAGCTTTGCTCTTATCAGCAGAATAGATGGAATAACCATATTGCCATTGGAAATGAGGGGTGTTAATGGCAAGGTTATTCACCTCATTGAACCAGTCGGGCTCTTCAGGAAGAGGAATTAACTTGTTGGTCTCTTCGAAGTCAGCTGGGAAGTGTGGGGTTTGCACCTCTGTGAGCCAGAGGGTTTTTTGGGCTTGGGCCATACGTTTGAAGTCGCAATAAGGGGCCGGCCCAAGATAGTTTTCTTCCTGTTTGAGGAAAGGAGAAAATTTGAGGGAAGAATAAATGGATTCGAGCATGCCCATGTGAACGGTATCGTTACCACTCAGGGGTAGGAATTGACTCGCAAAAATGGTTCGAAAGTGATGGAATTTATGCGGTATGGGATCAGGTTGATCGAACCGGACCAGAATGGTGCCGGTATTGGTATTGGTAGGGTTTTCTTCCCATGAGCCCCAGTTGGACCCATCGAACGAATTCGAACGGGTTAAAGAGGAGTCCCAACCTGTGGTAGATGGGTTGGGAGTATGGAATGTTCTATCCGAAAGGATTTTGCTTGCTAACATTCGAGGAGAGTTTGGAGGAGACATTTGAGGAGAAGGAGTTTGGCAATCGAGATTGTCCAAGATAAGATTGATTTCTGGAAGAGAGTCCATAAACTTAGGATTTCTTAATAAAAGAAAACTCAAATTCGAAGGGGTTTATGAGAGGTAATGTAATTCGTTAAACCCTATCATTAACTGCCATTTATAGGGAAATTATTGTAGCTATCTTTGGGAAGCTCAATAGACGTGCATGGGAATGAAGCCCTGTCAAGCTTCGTGCATCCGAAGTTGAAGGGATATGGGCAGAGAACGTGTGCCATTAACATTTATTTAGCATAAATAAAATGTTAATGCGGGGGGTGTGTTTACATCCTAAAATATGCCACCCAATAGGAAAGTTACACGTGGCACCAAATAGTGTGTTGACCAATCAGAACACATCCTGGTTGAACCTGAGATACAGAGGATTGCGGGGTTAAATGGTGATGTTGTTTTAGTACTATACGGTATCGTTTTGATTGGAACCGACAGCGTTTAGACTATAATTAAGGATGGTTTTAAAAGCAGTCTGATTTAAACCGTTGATTGATCTTTGGAAACATCGAACGGTACCATTACTGTTTGGTTTATAATGAATGGTGGACATGATTGTAGGGGATTATTCTGAGCCAAACACTAACCCACGTTGCTTGGAAGTGTGAACCGTTATTTAAGCATGGAGCCACGAACACCACGATTGAAGCAAGCAGGAGAAGAAGGGATTCTGGAAATATCAGGATAACCGTTCGAAGACCCCCCTCAACCGTTTTATGTGGCCAACGTGGATATCAATCGAAGACGTGGGGGTTCGAAGGCAAGTTCAGCATCTATAAATAGAAGAAGCAATTGAAGAGAAAGGGACGACAAAAATCCATATCATCTGACAATTCATACAAAAATGATTGCTCAGAGATCTATCTTAGATTAGTTTTAGTTTAGAGTAGGGTCTTTTTTTGTAAGTTGAAGGCTTATTTGCATGTAAGACTACTTTCGATTAAATTCAAGTTTTCTTATTTCCTTTAAGCCCTTTTCTTACCAAAGAATAGTTGTTTGCAAGTTCGCTTTTGATTAAATTCAGTGTGCTTGCATTTCTTTATTATTCTTGATAGAATCTTAAGAGTGTTTGTATACAAACTTACCTTTGATTAGATTCAGGTTTGTTTGTGTTCAATCATCTTTTCTGATTTCGAAGCGCGTCAATCTTTTATTTGGTTGATACCTTAAGGAAAAATCCTCTTAGTTGAGGTAATCGAACGGATAACACAATTGCCTGATTGAAATTAGTGGTTTCAAATCATTTTGAAAAGAGTAATTTCTTCTTTGAAGTTATTTCTTTTCTGGCACGCCCACACACAATTATTTGCCAATTGATTTGAGTTAATTCAGCCCAAACACCTGTGTAGGTAGGGTTTTGTGGGATGGTTTGGGTGGGCTGGTCCAGGCTTGGCCCGGGTCTTGGTTGCTTGGGCTATATTTGATAATTTGGGTTGGGATCGAGCTTAATGTTGTTTCTGTTGTGGATCCTATAGACCTTTAGGTGTTTTGGACTTTGCTGAGGTGTATTATCCAACTATTTGTTGGATCCATTTCCCCTTTCCCCCTTTTTTAATAAAATTCATTTTTGCCGATCAAAAAAAAAAAAAGTGTCTACTATAAGCAATCAAATTCGTTCCTGATACAAATAATCTAATAGATATTGTGCAAAAGATAGAAGGTTCTGATAAAAAAATATCATAGGTGGGGATCGAATGGTGCATTAATATATTTTAATGTTGTATTGAATTTGAACAACTGAATTTGCCAAAGTATAAAACTTCAATGACTAACTATGTATTTTAACTAAAAAAATAAAAAAATCTATAAAAATTAGAAACGAATAAAGACAAACGATCAAATTAGAGACATATTACACATCAACCAAGACACGGACTACGAAGCCATATCTTTCTCATTTAATATTTTAATATTTTTGTTTGACATATTTGACAAATACAATATTAGGAGCCTATTATATGTACAAGGTCAGTCTTATATTTTTGGAAGCCCTAAGCGTACAAGCTACACGGAGCTTTTCAATTATAATTATTGAATCTCAAGCCAAATCATGAATAATTCTTGTTAGTTTTAGCAAATTAAATATTGTAAAAAATCTTAAATGAAACATAGGGATAAAATATTTACAAAATGGATGGAATAAAAAAAACATCTGTATCGTGTGAAAAGTATAGCTAGTAACTTGTATATCATGTATTGTGTTGTGTTTAGTGGTTTTGTGGTACAAATGCCATCGAAACTTATTTTTTTAGCTAGGTTCAAATCTCAATAGGTGAAATTTTATGATAAAATATTTATAAAAAAAAAAAGAGTAAATGAATGGCGCGAGACTTGAACCCTTGATCTTGTAGGCAAATGTAAGAACTCCAACCACTTATCGCAGCTACACAATTAAGAATATGTAATTTTAAATGCTATTAATTATATAATACTCAATCGTATGTGGGGGTCCCATTTTTGGGCTAAGAATTTAAGAAAATTTGTACACGTTGTGAATATGTAACGTTGCTTCATAATTTTCTTAAAAATAATTGTGGTTATATTATTTAATTTGTGATATTTTATACTAGTATGGTAGAAATTTTAAAATTTGAAAAAATTATGTGGCGGGAATTGAAAATAATTAGGTTAAATTTTGTACAACACATTCCGCTAAAGCAACGACAATCTATGACATTGTTATAATATTTGTGATTATTTAATTGAATATGTGGTATTTAATTTACGTATATATTTTGCTTCAATATAACTATTGTGTATTTTTCATGACATATTTTCATTATGTTATGAAATATATCATCACAAAAAAAAAATACGATGGGTTGTAGTAAGGTTACCCCACTTTATGATTTTATTATAACAATTGTGGTTATATTATTTAATTATGGTATGGTATTTTGCTAATTATAACTACTATTAACTGAACATTCTGATTGAATTTTTTTTTATACGTCACATTGTGGGTATGAAAACATCTATTTATGGTATGACAGTTTGTTATATAACTTGTGGTATTTACATGTATTTTCTTTTGATATGACACCTTGTTGTAAGAACATGCAATTTTAGGTGCTGTCATAACAATTGTGGTTATTTTATAAAATTTGTGGCATTTTACAAATATTTTTGGCTTGGATATAACAATTTTTGATTCTTGTAATATCCGACCCGGATATTTCGTTATTTCAACTACTTTTAATTGAACTATGTGTTTTAAGGGTTTAAATTGTAAACAATAGAACTTGTGAGAGTCCTGTGTTTGATTTGTGATTGAAACATAAGTTAGCAATTGGTCTTGCTTGCATACGATAATTTTTCTATAGGTTTACAAATATCCACAGGAGATATTTCTCCCCATTCTTATTACTCGTACAGAGAGAGAGAGAGGAAGGGAGAGAGGGAGGGAGGGAGAGAGAGAGAGAGAGAGAGAGAGAGAGTGAGAGAGAGAGAGAGAGAGAGAGAGAGAGAGAGAGAGGAGAAAAACTATGGTCTGCTTTTCACGAAATTATTGAAGGTACCTAGAGATCTTGTGAATTTTTGTAATTTTTGCTGGATGTTCATTTATGTGTCTAGTATAGGGTGATAAATTTTCAGAATTTTTCGAGAAGTGTAAGAAAATATAAAAATCATAAACCTAGTTGTGCTCAGGATCCTATTTTTGAGTAGACAACTTACAGAGCTACGTCTTTCATCAAATTTTTTTATAGTTAAATGACCCTCTGGTTATAGGTCCTTATGAGTCTCAAAGATTGATAAGTTGGTGATATTTTGGCATTGGAATCACTGAAAAGTATTGAGTATTCAATTTTTAATGAATTTTCGAACACAAACTATTCTTCTGGAAATTGTGCTTCACCGCACAGGATTTCTGAGTTTGGAGGTGATTTTGACTAGGTTTCTTTATTGTGAAAAATTTGAGAAAAACTTAGAGTTAAACTTTGATTTGTGATAATCATGTGTACCAAATTTGGGGTTTATTAGATACATATTCTAAGTTTGGTGGATTTTAAAAGTTGGTGTGTCCCTATTGAGTTTTGTATTTGCGGCACTGACACATTTTGGGAATACGGTCATATCTTTTAGCTCGATTATTGGGTTAGCATACGAGTTGTTGATTCTAAAACTAGACCTGTATACCTTTTGGAAAATGTAGGGGTTGTGGCTTAGCTTAGTTTGTACTAGGTTAAATCAATTTTTTATTTGAAATTGGTGGACGTACAAAATCTGCACTTTTGGGCGGTTGTGTGTGAAACTTTGAACTGGTATAACCTTTTCATCCGGACTCTGTTTTAGACAAATTTTATATCAAAATTCATGTACCGGAGGTGTACTTTCTAATGGTGGTAGTCTCATAACCTGGTTCTAAACCATTAAGAAGTTATGGCCAGAATACGATAGGATGGTTATGGTTTTCAAACTGATTTTAAGAGTTATGGGACATTGTGTTTGTTTGCCATTTTACTTTAGTTTTAGTTTTATTTTCCAAACATTATTCTATATTTTTCTACAGTCATTACCCTATATCTCCAATTATTAATTTCATTTCTCTCTTTATCTTTCTCCAATCATTACATCTCTCTAATCATTACCATATTTCTCTCTCCACCCACTACCAAAACTAAACTAAACTAAAATGCCAACCAAACAAAGCTGTCAATATATTTATACTCTTAGGTTTGATTGGGGGCACTTCTAGGCCTTAAGATGGACATATTTGTATTCGTTGGTTATCGTCTAATACCTTATTAGTTTTATAATTTGGTATCAAATGGTTGTTAAATGGTTTAGGAGGTGTTGGTGGTCTTCTTAATCTTTTTGACACTTGTTAGCATGGTAAATATATTATGGGGTGTATCATATATTTACTTAAACATTTGAAGGGATTCGTATGCTAATAGGAGTTAACCTTTGACTAGGTAACGAGCTGGTCAGATAGGAGGTGCCGAAACCGTAAGTTTGACGTATTTCGGTTGATGCAAAGGTGAGTGTATTTGATATGGTTTTTCTCCATATGATATTATTGTGGTGGTGATCAGTATATATCTTGCTAATCGTGGCTAGCTTTTGATATGGTTATCTTTGACGAGATATTGTTGTAGCTAGTGAGGGGTGTATATTATGTTATTGTTATTTAGCTTTTGATATGTTGTGAATGTGTGCGTGTGAGGCACACCATGTCGTAAGCCATATCGTTCAATGGATGATGGTTGGGAGCATGGTATGTGAGACATGAGGTTTGGTTGTGATATACATGTTTGATGAATATGCATGCTGATAGGTGTTGATTGAACCACCGAAGGTTAGCGTGTGAGTCATACCATGTCATATGCCATATCGGCTAATTGTTGGTGGATGGGAGCATGGTATGTAGGACACCTCTTCTTGGGTACATGCGATGTGACAGACATGTCACTGCATATGATGTGATTATATTCATATTGTTGTGCATTGAATATTACTGCTCTATTGGGTGGACAGGTTGGTTATAATGTTGGTATACATTCGAATATTTCAGTAATTGGTGATGTGTATTCTTGTTGATATTTCTTCGGGTATTGTAGTATTATATTGAGCGTTTCTATATCTTACACGCTCTGGCTTTCCTTTTTGGATTGCTAGGTAGCAAGTTGCTTAGAGTGGGTCCACTACTGGTCATCATGTTGAGGCGTTATGAACGAGTTGGTTGCAAGTAGTGAATTAAGAAATTAATTTATTTAAATTGTTATTAAGTTGTTTGTGGACATGTTGAAGTATGAAATTTTCTAAAGTATTGTAAATCGTGGTTAAAGTTGTTTGGTCAATACGTTGACTTTATTTTTATGTTAGGTGATAAGTCTTTCATTGGGTGTTTATTTCTGACAGGTTGTGAGGTATGATGTGGTCTTCTGTGTGGAATGCCACGTGGTCGCGCCGATTTGGGCCCATTTGTGGGTGTCGTTTGCGGGGCAGGGCGTGACAATTCTGGTACGACATATTTTGATGCTGTTACGGAATATCATATGAGTCAAAGAATTTTTGGTACAACTCACACTACAACACGGAAGACCTATTGCGAGGAAATATGGCGAGGAAAAGAGATTTCGTCGCTAAAAGTACACAATCTGCGAGGAAATTCAAATTCATCGCTAAAAAGTTACATTTAGCGAGGAAATTAAATTTCCTCGCCAAAAGGGTTTCATTTAGCGAGGAAATTATTATTTCCTCGCAAAAGGGTTACATTTAGCGAGGAAATAATAATTTCCTCGCCAAATGTAACCCTTTTGCGAGGAATCTGTTTTCCTCGCTAAATGTAACCCTTTTGGTAAAAACTATTTTGTCACCTTTTTTTGGACTCATTAAATTTTTTATATGTAAGTCATTATTAATTATGTTCATGTATATTTAATATCACGTGGTAAGGGATAATCAACTACATAGTTAAATATCATAAGCAAATTTATTAAAATAAAAAAGTGATAAATGGAAAAAAAAATAGTTTCATCGCCAATCGCATTAAATTGATGAAATCAAAAATATGTTTCACACGAATTACATGAATTCACTTTTCCCCAACTAAAATTAATTATTAACAATGTCAGTATGTTCAAATTGTACTAAAATTTATTGTTTGAATACAAAAAATTTTAAGGACATGCTAAAAAAAAGTTCATCCCATAGTTATTGTCAACCAATCAGTGCAAATGATCAGTTGATCAAGAAAAGAGGTCCTTTCGCAAGCAACGCACTGTTGCTCGCTCTTCAACTAAATCCAAGTACAAGGCTATTGCGGATGTGGTCGCCTAATTAACTTGGCCAGGTTCAGTCATTCCTCTTTGAACTTGGTCTTTATATCTGTGCCACTCCATTTGGTGTGATAATATATATTGGTGCAACATATCTTACAGCCAATCCCATCTTCCATGCCCGCACAAAGTATGTTGAAATTGATTATCATTTTGGGCATGACAAAGTCGCTCGTGGTGATTTAAGCGTCCAATATATTAGCACCAAGGATCAAATTGCCGATATTTTTACACAAAAGGACTTGCGTCTTCCCGCATTCGAACACTGCGTTTCAATCTGAAGGTCATGCCTCGACCATCAGCTTGCAGGGGGTGTCAACCAATCAGTGCAAATCAGTTGATCAAGAAAAGAAATCCTAATAATGTTAGCCATTTCAGTGGTTATATTTTATCATTTGCAATAGCTTTTGTAAAGCTGATCACTTGTAACCGTATTTGTATATAAATACCCAAGGAATAGAACACTCTAGGTAACAGAGTGCATTCATCAATTCTATCGTATTGTTCCTTTGACTGTTATAAATCCAAAAAAAGGACTGGACATAGGGATAATAAGTTTGTGGATGAATGATGTGCTTTTCAAAAAAAGAATGCAGGGGATATATGGATTGCTTTTCGTAGAGAAAACTAATTATTAATTCATACAAAAAAAATTAATGAAAAGCTAAACAAAAAATAAAGTACTCAATAATTGCGAAATGTATCTTCAAAATGTCACTAATCTATTTTCAAAATATGTAAGGTAAACCCCATTTAAAAAAAACATAACAAATTATTACTATTGTAATATTGTAGTTGAGTTAAAATTGTTATGGGCGCATATACACAGTAAGAACATATTGACCCACCAAAAAAAATATCGTATTTGCAGAAATTTAAAGTGCTCAAACTAATTTAGGCACTACAAAAGGTTACTAATCTTAGAGAGAAATAAAACGAAGTATAAAATAAACAAATTTAGAAAGGTATAAAGATTTATTAAAGATATATAACAAAACATTAAATTATAAAAAAAATTCAATAAAAGCGAATAATGTTAATGATTTAAAAAACAAGTTTAAAGAAACACTACGAATGGACTAAAATTAGAGAGAAAGGTTTAAAGAAACAAATTTAGAGAGGTGAAAGAATGAACAAAAAGTTTATATATAGAAAAGGCAAAGGTTTGAACTGAAAAGGAAGTTGGTGTGATGGATGGAGTGAATGCCTCCATACAGGAGGCCACGGTTCGAGTTCGCGCAGAAGCAAATGATCTGGAGAACTCTCTATTTTTTAGTTTCAAGAGTTTTAGCGAGGAAAAATTTCCTCGCTGAAACTATAATTGGCGAGGAAAAAATTAGTCTAGCGAGGAAAAATTTCCTCGCCTATTTTATAAACAGTGTACTAGTCTAGTGAGGAAAAACTATAGCGAGGAAAAAATTCCTCGCTAATTGGGTCAGAATTTGCGAGGAAATTTTTTGCGACAAGCTTTTTGCGAGAAAAACGGGCGGGGAAAAATTCCCTCGCAAATGCATTTTGCGAGGAAATCAGCCTTTTAGCAAGGAAATTAAATCCTCGCTACAAGCCTTTCGTGTTGTAGTGTCATTGTGCTAAGATAATGCTAATTTCTGGTGTTATTATAACATTTGTGGGTAGTACATATTATTTAATTTTTGATATTCTACGCATATATTTGGTTAGGATACACGTAATATGAATTCTGGTACGAATAATTATGATTACATAATAACAATATTTTGTAATTATGGGTAATCTGCTAATGACTTTTTCAACTGGTAAATTTTAAAGTATAAGTCGTAATTAGAATCACAAATATGCATGAGAAAACCAAAAATTGGCATAATAAAAATCACATATATATTATCATAATTTAGACATACGGTATACCCTATGTACCATAGTTTCCTCCTAATAGTTATAAGAATTCACAGAATATATATTCGAGCACCCATTTTTTCTGCACAAATAAATGACTATGGACAGTTGCCTGAAAAGTCTGAGTGCTTTTGTCAACAAATATATATTCGTTGGTGTGGGGGTTCGATTTAACGGGACCTTGACTGTGGTTCAGATTAGGTTCTTCCCTCCGTAGCTCCGTGCTCCTGCCGTTGGACCTACAATAAGTCACTAGGGCTAGACTAGCCCAGTGACCCTCCGATAATCAAGTTAGATCTCAGGATAAGAAGGTAGGTCTAGAGTTAGGGTAGAATGGCACTAGGTGAATAACCTTTTGTATTTATAGAACTAGGTTTACTTAGCCTTTAAGTCAGCGCGTGGAGAGTACACTCGGGTAACCGCCTTGAGTGACATCATATATGACGAAAGGGATAAAGCGATTGCAGAGCATATGGCCAGATATGATCCCAATGATTACGCTTGCTGTACAATTATTATGGGGCCCATCTAGCGCAACAATTTCTCTTCGCCATCCTCGGGAGCTCCGAAACAGACGCCCTCCATACTGTCGAAAGCTGCCGAAGCCATCACCGAGGTAGTGTTACCGACCTCCAAGCTGAACAGCAGAAAGGGGTCCACCACTTGCACCTAATTGTGGGCTAGACCCTTACAGGACCCCGGTTCACGGCTCCTAGGCATGGTTACCGAGCGTGTAACCGAGGCCACCACAGTTGGGGATACATAATGTTAAAGCATCCAACTCCAAACCAATTGGCAAAGAGTGGAGGTTCCGCCCAGGCTCATATATTAGTTTTTGGAGGAGATAATTAACCGATGTGGGACAAATCCCAACACTCCCCCGCACTTGCGACCCCTGATTCGCAAGTGGAGAGGTTAACAAAGGATCCGGAACACACGGATCACAATGAAACAAAGTGCAATTATGGCACAAACAAAGGGGAAAAGCCTCCAAAAATCTAGCTCTGATACTATGTTGAAGCATCCAATTCCAAACCAATTGGCAAAGAGTGGAGAGGCCGCCCAGGCTCATATACTAGTTTTTGGAGGAGATAATTAACCGATGTGGGACAAATCCCAACACATAACAGCAAAAGACAACTTTATTGGTTGATAGAAATAATACATTGCATACGATAAATCTTACCGAGAATCCCTAACCTAGCTTTAAAAGGAACAAAGACATGCATTCCGATGAATACATGCATGTTTCATCAAAGACAAGGCCATCGCTTAGAAGACTCTTTTTATTTCTTTAAGCAAATATAGTAAGCATACATATGTATTTCCATGATGATCTCTTTACTTGATCTTTGGACTCAATTTTGCGAGAGAGATTTCAAGTTGGCACAGGATCAACGAGTACTGAGGTCACAAATCCCTTGAGCTTGGTTCCAGAATGGGTGTAATTATCTCCATCCTTGTATAAAACATAAATAACTCGTGCAAGGTTGAGAGGTAGCCGGAGGAGAGGCATCGGGACGGGGGTTGGGCGGAGGAACTCTGAGTTCATGTCTTTCCATGCATTTGTAACTCGTTTCTGGAATTCAACGATAGCTTCTTCTTCTGTTGCGCTGTATTGTTTCATGTAGCATTCAATTGAGGAGGCTATGTGACCTCTTTCTTGCTCAAACTATAATTTCACCACAAAAACTGTTAATTAGCATGGAAAAGAGGTAGCTACGTAGTAATTTGTTTTTGTGTCCTAATTCATTGACAGCATTTAACATGCATGGTTGGAATCTCGAATCTCAAGACATGATCGGGTGTCATCAGAATTCATTAGAGAAGCGCTTATGTATATTTGGACACTAGGGATCGAATGTCATGGATTCGCAACCTGTTACCCGAAGGTTATAACGTAATACCACATGTTGGGAGGAGTAGCCATTATAAGGAATGTCATATCACATCCCGCAATGGAAGTCTACATGGGTGATCGATCTGGGGCATATAACAATCCCATGTAAGATATTATTAGTACATTGGGCTTAAGTATTTTGGGCCATATGGTATGGCTTGTAGGTCAAAATCAAGATACTAAGCTAGTGGTTACGTGGAATAGAAGACATATATGAATTTATGATGAATAATGATATTTGTACATTGGACTTGTATATCTTACCTTGTGGCCAACCACGTCATCAACGAGCCTGCAAATCACTGATGAACCTTGAACAATCAAAGGATTACTAGACACCCAATCAAAGGCCTCTTTGGTCGCTAACTCTCCCATTCCAATGAAGGAAATGGTTGAAATGGATTGGTGGCCACAACTCAATAGTGCAACTGGCCAGTGCTCGTCCATACTTGGAACATAGCCTTCATGATACCATTTTGCTTCTTTACAGTATGCTCCAACCAAATCCTTCAACTGGAATTTTGAGGATAATGAGTTAGTATTGGGCGAAATTTCAATATTATTACTAATATAAAAAAAAAATAAGTTAGTTCGAGGCAAACTGCAGATTTTGCGTATTCGACTCCATATGATCTTCCTTGCTTGGCCATTTCATCCTCAATAATGTTGAAAGTATCCAAAACCGTTTGACAAACAAGTTTCATATAGTCCGGAAATTGATCCAAGGCACTGACTTCCCACCTGAAAATCAAATAAGTTACGGGAAATGACTTAGGGGTATAGCGATAGGCAGTGGCAGCTCTAGAAATTTGTAATAGGGTGTTTAGAAATTACCTTAACTTTACTAGCTGATATATTAACCAATAATATATGTGTACACAATCTCATATGGTTATATAAATAGTACGGTCAAAAAACATATTCTATTCTAAAAAATTAACTACGAGGCGAAATGAGAACTTAAAAATATATACTATTTTTTTAACGAAAATTTAATTTTTATGAAAGTTCTATTTCAATTCGTCGTAGATAGTGTGTTTTGAGATAGGAGGGGGTAAAATTTTTAAAGGTATACTAAATGAGTTTTCATATTTTGTGCCAACGTTTAACCAGCATATTAATCTACTAAAATTCTTATGAGTACGTTGGGATTGACCTTCTCAAAAATATGTTCTTTAGAATGACATGATGAGATTTTCTATCGTAATCTTAAATTCGAAAGAATACTATTCAAGTTAACGGGATTTACAATAGAGTTGAATTTTTTTTTAAGCTTTGTCCGTAATTTTATAAGCTAACTAGACCAAAAAAAAATAAAAAAATAAAAGTTATTGTCATGAATGCGAAATTAACACATTTAGACCATCGACAATAAAGATGGAGAAAAAACGTAGAGCACAATACTTACTCTGATAGATTCTTCTTTTCACTTTCTTTGTACAAGCTTTTTATTATGATTATGAGCTTTATTGACGTAATGTGTTAGGTCTTCAAATATGAATTACCTGAATTGATGGGCTATAAATTGGGTTGTCATGGAGTGTTCAATTAGTTTTGGGTTAGATGCTCAATTCTTTTTGGGTTAGGTGTTCAAGACTTTTAGAATTGAGTGTTAATTCATTGATATTTATGTTGGGTGTTCAAAGGAAGGCTAGCCCATAATTTTTACACGTATTCTAAACAAAAATAAATAAAAAATTTTGTTCAAGTGTTCAGTTTACCATGGAATGTCCCATGTGGAGCCGCCTCTGGCGATAGGTATGGAAACCAAATTTAGATTACAATACATTCTACTTTTAGATTCACTCTAGCATAAGTCGATATCAAATATGTTAATAGCTATATATAGCTGTGTGAGAACTCAGTAGCCCCAAGTTACCTCAACTTTTAAGTTGCGTAATTATAATCTAAAATCTAGACCAAAAAGCTCGTCAAACTCAGCAGCCCCAAAGGTACCTCAAACTTAGCTTTTCAACAATTCGATATTGTTTTTCAGCTTCTTAAAATTAAATATCTACAATGTAAAGGTCTGTTGGTAACATTTTTTCACAATTAGCACTACTGATCAATCGACTTCTAAAATCACATTAATAACTAATCATCGAATTCATTTGTACACATGCACGTCCTTGCATTGGTCTTAGATTGTGTATGTATCTTCAATATATATATGATCCTTCAGAAATCAAACAGTTTCTTACATGTCTTGAGCATTTAAAGAAGTTACTATTTCCCCTTTTGCTTTTGCGAAATGATTTTTGCAGTCCAATATATTTTCATATAAATATATATGCTCAATAAAAATTTTAGAGTTGTATTGTGTAATTTGAAGTACTATAAAAGATAGTTTTTTCCTGCATTTATAAGAAAGTGGATCCATTTTTAGCTGTGAAGTCCATCAAAAACTCAAGATTCAAATCTTGTTGTCATCGAAGACATTTGCCGCGAAATTGATCGGTTAAGGGTTTGTAATTTTTTTTTTTATATTCGTAGATTGGCAAATGTAATTGCACGCACTTTGGCAATTCCAGGTTACTGAGGTTCTAATATTCATACTCGGGAAGTTAGACTTCTTGATTGGTTATCAGATCCCATGTGGAACGATAATAGACTTCTTTGATGTAGTGATATTCTTTTTTTAACAATGAGAAAGTTTCTTACCATATTTACAAAAAGAAAAATAGATTATTATCAAAATTAAGATCACTGCAGGAGTGGGGGTACAAAATTTTACCTTTGGATTGCATCATTGAAGAGCACAAGCTCTTCTATGGTAGCATTGCTAGCATCATAGATGTCATCAATAATGGAAATCAAGCACAACACCTTGGTTAGATTTCTTATAGCAATAATATAATGGGGCTCATACACTCCCAATATCCAAAAGTACATCTCCACCAATCTGTCCCTTGCAAAAGGTAGTTTCCTTGCAACGTCCAAAGCTTTCCACCACCTAAACCAAAAATTGTACCATGAAAAATATAAGGTCCAACGTGTAAAATTGTATTTTCTTCCTCTTCTTTTAAGCAAATTTTCTTTCTTCCTTTCTCTTTTTTTTTTTTTTTCCATTCATCTAAACTAGAGAATTGAATGAATTTTATGTACACTATGAGTTTCAGCTCTATCTCATTTGTTACAAGGAAATCAATCGATCGACAACTTACGTGCGTGAGGATTACCAGTTGGCAGCAATGGCCTGGTTTCCGATATTGTAGTTGCGTTGGTTCCATATGGGGAATCCGGATAATTGAGAGGGGTAGGGGGTGGAATGATATTGTAAAATTGTATTTTTTTTTTTCCTTTCATAAATTATGAGTTTCCTTATGAAAATGAAATGATAATGAAGCATTTTTTTGGGGATTACCCACCTTGTGAGTTCGCTTAACTCCTTCTGGTGTAATTTCTGCAATAAGTTGAAATCCAATTTCACAAAATCCAATAGAACTTTATTGTGGGAATCATCTTTTTGATAGAAGGAAATAAAAAGCCTTGACTCGAGCCTTGTCAAGCCCTTGTGGATGGGTTGATATAGAGCATGAACTACTTGTGCCGCAATTGGATTATTGCTCAAGTTCGGTAGTGCAGAATTGAGGTGAGTGGTGGTAAACTTCATTGCTTCATCTAGTATGTCTTCTTGATGTACACTCAGAAATGTAGCTTGGTACAAACTCAATAATCCTCTCATATCACCAATCAACGATTCCTTAAATTTCCCTTCATTGTCCTTGAATTTGTTGAATACATCTGCGTATACCATTCAGAAACATGATCAATTGAAAAACAATATATTAGAAATATGAAAATTACTATCAGCAATTGTTACAAGAATTAGTAGTTGCAGTTTCAGAAACTATCATGAAAGTAGTCATAAAGGCAATTATTTTTCCCAAACTAGAGAGGAAATATAATACAGTATTACCGGTGTCTATTTTAGTGGTTTAGTGGACAATAGTATATTATTTATATTCTATGCAATTATTATGGCCCATTCGACTATCGGTATTTAGTAGTAGTCAAAAAGAGCTTTAATAAAATCTTCCTTTTGCGGACCAAAAATAATTCACAAGCAAACGAACTAATTAAGTAATAGTAGTAACTAATATGTTTTCACGTTTCCATAAAAAGATTAACATTTTGAATATGTTTTCTTATAATATATGATTTCCAAGCTCTCCTTTTATCATCATGTATACACTCGGTTTTTTTTTTTTTGGGCGTACCGTGACCTACTTTTTAATACACCTTTCTCGATTCGAAGAGTAATTATATAAATGAACATAGACAAAGGCCCCGCGAAAAAGTGTATAGGGAATAAAAAGGTAATGACATACATATATATATATATATATATATATATGGTAACCGAGGAACAACCTTGTAGCCAAGCTGCTATTGAACCCAACTGCACAATCTAAACCTCGGGGGAGACTAGCACAGCAACCCACCGCCATGGCCCCCCACTTAAATCATAGTTTGTCTCCAGGGGGAATCGAACCTTACTATGTTGCAAGCGCAGGTTCACCTTTATCATGTTTTTTTTTTTTTTTTTGCTCAGCAAACGAAACTTTTATATTACTTGAAAGGATACATCGAGCAGGTTCGAACACAATAAGATTACACACTTACTAGTTCGCCCTTACCATGTTGACAACCCATGGGTGGGTATAATGACATGTTTTTGTTTCTCTTCTTGTTGCTTATTATCAAAAACTGTGGCTTAAGGGTAAATTGAGTTCTAGCGATAACAGCACTTAAACAATATATATGCATTCTCTGAAGCTCTCTCGTTTTTTTTTTTTTTTGTTTTTTTCTATTGATCCATCGTTCTCGATTTCATTGTTTATCTTTAATAACAATGTAATCTTCTGTTGCCGTTAAAAATATCACTTTCCTTAACCGTACAAAAGACAAAGGTGACTTACCGCAAGAAACACGATATCCGTGTTGTCTTAGTAATCGAAATGAGAGAGCAGTAATGTAAAGATCCTCATCATTGTTGACATTTTTGTGGCCACTTTGATGATAGTTTTCATTTATTTGATGTAATCCTTGCTCAATCTCTGTTTCGAAATGGTAGGCCACGCCAAGGCGCTGGATCGCATCAATAAGGTCTAGCTGTTGTGAAGATTTACCATTTGCTTCCACTAGCTGCTTTCTCACATCTTCTTTAAGCTGTTGATGTTTTTGCTTCGTGTTGATATCCACTTCCTACTCGACAAAATTTAAAAAAAAAAAAAAAACAAATATAACCATGTATTAACATTATTACGTGGACTAGAACATTAGAACTATTGGTTTATGATAGGCGTATGATATCACAGATATGAGCGCCTAAGTAGGGCGAATTAGCGCATTAGATGCGCGTTTTATCTCATTTTTCAACTTGATGCCGTTGTTTCCTTGGATTTTGTGTTAATTTCAAGAAATAAGGCAGTTTTGTCGCCAAGTTTGGTTGGCGAGATGTGGGAATCATTGGACGCGCGTGCATGGCAAGAGGATTCAGTCGAGACGAGCATGAAAGGGCTTGGAATCCCACGAAAAGAACGCGTATTGATACTAGGAATGTTAAGTTTGTATTGATACAGATGAGTTAAAATCTGTCCAGAGGAATTCAAATTGATACTGTACTTGGTAGTATCGATGCTTCTATTAGCATATGCATATTGATATAGAGTTTGTTAGTATCAATACGCGTCTGTTAACTCTGAAATTTCTTTTATCCGTTTTCATTTTAGAATTACTTTGTTTTTAGGAAAGAATAGTATAAATACTGTTAAGTTTTAGTTTAGTAGGGTTCGAACATTACGTAGCAGTTTTTCTTTTTACGTTCTTTTCTTTCCAGAGCTCTTTCCTTTGAAGTTTCAAGTTTTATTCAAGAACACATCCTTCGGTAACTCTTTTCAACTTTTGTTCTTAATTAAAGTTATTAGTTTGTGATTGCTTAGTCTAAATCCTTCGTTTATTTTCTCCATCTCAAGGAAAAAAGCATGATTAATTCTAGGGTTTTATTCCTTTCATTTTTAATAATGAGTGAGTAGTTTTTCTGAGATTTGGTCGCTGGATAAAGGTGCGCCGTGACCCAATTAGGATTCGTCTCGTAATTTTTTTGTACAATAATTTAATTGAATAATTTTAGTTGGTGAAAACTACGTCCGTTGGACAAATCCGAGGCATTACCGGGACTCATGTGAGTGAGAACGGGGGACCAAAACCTGTTCGCCACTGTGTACAGGACCGGCAACCTTAGGATTCACATCTTTCGGAGTTTCCAATTCTCCCTAAATTTAACCGTTTTTAGAATCTTGAAAAGTGAGCGGATTCTGATTGGATAGCGAGCGCCGGATTCCCTACGACCGTGCCTCTCTTTTTAATTATTTTGAGTAAGCTATCTGTTAGTATTAGTTAATTAATCAACCAAAAGACAAGGGGTGGCTACCTAAGAGCTAATTTTGATACTACAACCCGAGTTTCCACAGCACACATTTCACCGTCCTTAGTGGATTCGACTCCGGTCTTACCGGGTATTGTGTTATATCGGTCTCAGCCCTACGCTTGGGGCAAACCCATTATTTTAGGTCTAGGAATCGGTCAAGCATTTTTGGCGCCGTTGCCGGGGACGGTAACAACATCACTATTAATCTCATCTCATTACGAATCCCATCCCAATCCTATCTCATTACGAATCCCATCTCATCTATCACAGTTATCAAACGAGGCCTGAAGTAACAGACCAAATGTGAATTAAAATTAATTTACACTATTAGAAGGCTGGAATGATGTGGAGAGTATATACTATATATTAATTTACACTAACGTATTGCGTGATTTTCATTTAAATCTGATCGAAAAAAGATATTCATTCAAAAAATAATAATACAATTAATTTTACCATGTCAGAAGAAGCATAGGTAAGAAAATGATCTCCCCAAACGCTAGGATGAAAAACTGATTCAGGGCGACGTCGTGTGACCTGAACGGCTGGCGGTGCCTTACTTGATGAGGTTAATAAAACAGTTGGGATGGCAGAGAACTCCATTTTTCTGTGTTGGGTGGCTGTGAAACGGGAAGGAATATTAAGAGAAGAGGAGTATATGAACCAGAAAATGGGAATTGGAAGGAATAAGAGAAGTGGAATGAACCAAAAATTAAGAACAGTCTCTAATCCTTTCCACCCTCTGAGTAATGATGTGGAGTAAAGAGCAACAATGCTTGCTATTTATAGACCACCTGAATCTGTTGGGAATGCAAATTCTCGGGAGGCATTCTTGCAAAATACAATTCTCCAGTCAAGGATGCACGTGTTTTTAATTCTAAATTCAGAGCTACACCACGCCACCACCAACCTTTTCTGGACTTGGAAATTATGTACTGCACAGCTTGTAGTGCAGCCGATCTGGCCGTCTATTTTGTTACAGACGGTTCGAATTTAATCCGTCCTCCTAGTGATCAGAATTGTCTATTGCTCATCCATTACCGAAATGAATAATCAGATCGGCTGCATTACACCCCTGTAGGGCATCTCGCCCTACAGTAAGGATGGAGCCAGAGAGGGACTAATAGGGGCAGTTCCCCAATCCCCCACCCCCCTCACGATTTTAAAAAAACCTTACTATTATATTGCAAAAAGAAAAATTATCATCAAACTATATAGCCCCGCCCCCCTCCAAAGATATATCTCATCACCCAACCATTTTTTGTTAAAAAAGTTAATTGTAACAACTTTAATATATTTCTAGTCATGAAATAATTTGTAATGTCCTGAATTTTAGGAACGTTAGATAAACATTTTTATTGAAAACCTAAATAGAGTCTAGCTTATTATTACAGCATAATTCTCACAAGAGTACATTTATTCAACAAAGGGAGGGAAACTAGGGTTCTTATCTACTGCTCCGCCTACTTCTGCATCCTAGCAGCTCCTCAGCTCTGAAAGCCTCCAAGGTACAGAGTTCACCATGCTCATTTATAAGGTCTAACATATTATACCGGCATCGCCCCCAGTATAATATGTCAGGGTTACAATAGTAACACCATGAGCTACGAAAACTCAAGAGAATAATCTCATACCCACTAACCCATATTTACAAACAACTAGACATAGTAGCAACATACTATAGCAGGTAAATAGTTCGTGAGAACATAACAATAACACATGAGCATTCAAAAACTTCCAATTTAGAGGTTTACAACAACTCATGCACATTCACTATTCATCTAGCGATAGTATCCCTATAATCTGAGTTACTCCTACGCAACGTTTCCTAGATTAGGTCATCATTTTAACCTTTCATTTAATATCGATTCCACTTTCCATTTTTCTAAATCAACATTTCGAAAATCGTTTTTAGACATCCAACGTTGATTCCGTCTTTCCGGTCTCCTGAGTATCCTCATAATGGTTCCGCTATCCCGAGTTTCCATTGGCACAACACACAAAATTGTTTTTACACAAAAATCGTTTTTACACACCCAACCTCGGTTCCGCCGTTCCGGTCTCCCGAGTATCCTCACAATGGTTCTGTTGTCCCGGATTTCCATTGGCACATACACACAAAATCGTTTTTACACCAAAATTGTTTTTTACACATCCAACCTCGATTCCGCCGTTCCGATCTCCCGAGTATTCTCACAATGGTTCCGCTGTCCCGGGTTCCCATTGGCACACACACACACAAAAAAAAAATCGTTTTTACACCAAAATCATTTTTTACACACCCAACGTCGGTTCTGCCATTCCGGTCTCCTGAGTGTCCTTACAATGGTTTCACTGTCCCGGGTTCCTATTGGCACACAATTTGCATTGGCTCCTCCCCGCGGATAACCAAGCCACATTATCAATGAGGCTACCAAGTCCGGCCTCATTGGCAACACACACAATGGGTTTTCAAGTCCAGCCACATTGCGGTCGCAAAAACATTTTTCTTTCTTGACTTCCTCTCCGCGGATAACCAAGTCACACCTCGAATGAGACTACCAAGTCCGGCCCCATTGGCAACACACACACAAACAATGGTCTACCAAGTCTGGCTACATTGCGGTTTCAAAAATATTTTTCTTTTTAAACACGTCTTTTCATTTTCAACACCCTACGTGTCATGCTTCTAACTTTCTCTATTTTTGTGTCTGTTTTCATGCAATGACTTCGCGGCAGGACTCTGTATATGATGTCTCGTAAACATGCATCATTGATCGTAATCTTGAAACTAACCTAGCAATAATTAAAATGACAAGATCATCCAATTCTATATTACTTTATCATGCTTATATTACCCATGAGTTCGCAAGATCATATTCAAACATTTGTCACACAACATAAAGCATAGTGTCACATGGACGGACACCTTTGGAGTGGGAAACCACTTATGTTTTCTCACACATCAAGACAAATAATACTAACTAGAGGCCGAGGCACACGCGATGCATGTGCAAGTTCAAATTTTAGCAATTTATCACATTTTTGTCAAATCCGATTTGTACATGTACCGCGTGTGCTCCAGCCTCTAGTACTATGCTAACGCCGCACCCGTATCGTGTGTGGCTCAGCCAACTATGAAATAAAGTAAAAAGAAATAGTAAGAAAACCGAATCAAATCGAACCGTACAGAATTTTGTGAACCTACGCTCTTGGTCACCGACCTGAAATTTCCCCAAAGTGTTTCAAATCCAGGGGTTTTTTTTTTCTTTGTACAAAGGTTTGAGGGGTTTTTTTTTTTGTCTCATCTAGATGGAGTTTTTCTTCTGAGGAACTTTTGTCAAAACATTTTTGGCAAGGAAAAGTAGAAAAATTAAAAGTGAGAATACGGGCAAGTAAGAATTAAAGTTGGAGGAGAAAAATAGTAGTAAACAAAAGATAAAGCAGAATAGAAATTGTACCTTCTCCTGAATTCTACTCCTACGTTGCGTGTTTGGTTGGATTAGCTGACAACTTTTTGGCAGCCATAGTTTTTGGTTTGGTTTTTTCCACTGAGAACGACAACAGTTCTGTGCAAATTAGTGCAGTGTGCAGAATTGTGTAACTGCTAGGGCTTAACGTAGAGAGGAGAGGAGGAGACACGGAGGGGAGGGAGAGGGTCATTCGGTTTGGTAACTGCCATGTCAATTTACATATTTGCCCATGAATTTTTACACATTTTGTTCACACATTTGATGGGTATTTTTGGAAATGAAAATACATAATAGGGAGACACAAAGCTGGTGCTCTCCCTTTATATATTAGAATAGATTTTTTTGCCACTGTGAAAAATTGTCGTTCTTCAAATTTGGATCCCTTATTTGTCTTCTTATTGCAATTTGCAGAACCAATATGCCCCAGCATTGAGTAGTTTTGGGTTTGAATTTTGTAACCGCAAGAAATCACCTTCTTTTTTTAAAAAAACAATTTTCTTTTCTGACAAACCACCCAATAAATTTGATTGATAGATTTCGATGAGATCTATTAAACCCTGCAAAAAAATTAAAAAATTATTTTCGTAAGCCCATTATTTTTAAGTTTGAAAATAGGTACTTATTTTTTAATTACTTATTTGAGAAAGTGGAATAGGGCCTCAGTACTCTCCTTTAATCCTTTAAAGCTGGAAGAGAAGAAAAAAGGATGGATAAAGGGGACTCGGGAATCCTGTAGGGCAGGGACGGAGCCAGGATTTATACTTACGAGGGACGAGTAAACACAATAAAACAATTATTTAGTATTTGTTCAAATGACAACAATATTAGTAGTTGTTCTAATGACAATATTAAACAATTACTTACTCTTTTATTTAATTTTAGCCCATAGCTTTAAGTAATTATTGTTGGTATCCTTATTTTGTTTAAAAGGGTTGGAATGAAACCTCTTTAAGACTAATTTTAGTATAAAGTTATGTAACAACCCTTTTTTTTTGGTAAGTAAAAATGTCATTAAATATTTGAATTTTTTATTAATTTATAAAATTCATTTTCTGGGCTAGGAATCCTACATTTTCTAGGATAATTTGATTCCAACCAATTAG
The DNA here is from genome assembly GCA_014282245.1 of Rhododendron simsii. Taxonomy (NCBI): domain Eukaryota; kingdom Viridiplantae; phylum Streptophyta; class Magnoliopsida; order Ericales; family Ericaceae; genus Rhododendron; species Rhododendron simsii. The sequence continues at coordinate 15,738,094 of CM024963.1, read as the reverse complement.
TTAGCAAAACCGATTGGATTCTAAGTCTAATTAAACCTCCCTAACTATTTTTGAACCTTCCAAACTTTTTTTTAAACTCTAGTTTTTCCTAGAAAGTCTATCTCACTCATTAAAGGGCTATTTCACACATTTTGGAAACCTTTAATCATATTTTTCATTGATAGTCTCGTCAATGGAAGCCATCATCACTTCATTTCTCCTTACTACAAGTAACCTTGGCATGCAAGTATATATATACATATATTACCCTAAAATTTCCTAGAAAAGGCTACTTTAAAGCCTTATTCATTCTTTTTGCATTGACAAGTCATTTTCAAAAGCCAAAGCCAACCATTTAATCATTTCACTTTTCATTGACTTGTCATTTTCCCCACTCATGTCAATCAAGCCCATCATTATGCTTTCTTAATCAAATCATTTTCCTAGAAATTACATTGTTCTTTCTCTCCGTTGAAAGGTCACTTTCAAATAGATATTTCTTCCAAACCATCCTTGAACCACATGAACCATTCCAAACCCTAGTTGAACCTTTTAAACCCATGGAAATAATTCCATAAGTAGTATTCCTAGACTTGTCATGCATGCAAGCCTAGAAATATTAGATTTGGACTTAATTACACTTCAAGGATAACTTTCCTAATTTTTTTTGTAGGTGTTCATTCATGCAAACCTAGAAATATTAGAATTGAACCTATTTACTCTTGAAGGATAACTTTCCTAGATTTTTGTAGGTGTTCATGCATACAAGCCTAGCTAAAAGTAATAGCCTTGAACCTAATATTGTCTTACAATTAGCTTTTCCTAGAATTTTCTAGGTATATATATACATACTAGCCTGCCATGATCATATCTATATACACATATATAGACTTTCTAGGAAAGTCTTAACCATTGGTCATTCTATTGCCTCTTGAAAGCCTTACTACTCATCATTACTTTTTCCCAAACTTAGTCAAGAGTACTTAGTTCTTTGTTCTTTCTCTAGAAATCCTGTGTTTGTTCTTTGTTCTTTCTTGTTCTTGGTGTTCTTGAGTTTTTTCTTGAGTTCTTCAAGAAACTCATCCAAGGCAGCCACTAAACCACCACTCGACCACCCTTTCGATCTAAAAAATTTAGTAGTTTAGTCAAGAATTAGTTTCGAGAGAAAAAGAAAGTCATAACTTTTCTCTTTCAAAGCTATTGTAAGTGTAACGCCCCGAATTTTGGGAAACATTACATAGACATTTTATTGAAAATCTAAATGGAGTCTGGCTCATTATTGCAACATGACTCTCACAAGAGTACTTTTATTACATACAAGAACGGAAACTAGGGGTCCCTATCTACTGTTCCGCTTCCTCCTCCATCCTGGTTAGCTCTTCTGCTCCAAAGGCTTCCAAGGTGTAAAGCTCACCCTGTTCATCTATAAGATCTGACACATTATACCGGCGTCGCCACCAATATAATATGTCAGGGTCACCAAAGATAACACCATGAGCTACAAAGGCTCAATAGATTAACCCATACCCATTAACCCTTAACTTACACGCATCAGATCATAAGTTAACGATTTTCAAAGGTACAAAGCATATTTAACAAAACGGTCAACAATGACACGTCCACATCCACTATTGAACTATCGTTGGTGTCCAAGATTCCGGAGTTTCTCCTATGCGACTCGTCGTAGACCGTGTCACCATTTTCCACCTTTCTTTTTCCAAATCAACATTTCCAAAATGTATTTTTAAAACACCCAACCTCTGTTCTGCCTCTCCGGGTTCCCGAGTATCCGCACAATGGTTCCGCCGCTCTGGGTTCCCATTGGCACCTCTCCGCGGTAACCAAGCCACACACCCTACCTCGGTTCCGCCGCTCCAGGTTCCCGGGTATCCGCGCAATGATTCCGCCGCTCCGGGTTCCCATTGGCACACAGAACACACACATAATGCCACCAAAGTTGGTCATTATGTAGTTTCAAAATATTTCTTTCTTCAACACCCATTTTTCTTATCAACCACACCCTAGGTGCCATGTTTCTAACTTTCTCGATTTTGGTGTCTCGTTTTCATGCATAGACTTCCGCAGTAGAACTTTCCACATAAACAAGCATTCAACGAAATCTTGGAACTAACCTGACAAGATCATCCAACTCCATACTATTCCGATGCTTGAAACACCATTAGCGAACATAAATTACTAACCTTCATGCATTTCAAACATTTTAACGAAAGATAACCTTATTTACTCTTAGAAAGAATGATCAAAGATACTTCTACTTGAACTGAAGACGTTCTATTCTCCAACATACGATTCTATACTATACATAAAGTTAATGGACTAGGATTCCTACCTTACTTCTTGGCGGTAGTCGGCTACGAAGATCTGATCGTCGGTTTTGTGATTCGGCGGCGTAACGGCTCCGGATTGCTTCGGAAGGAAGACAGATGAACTTTTCTCTTCTTAGAAACAACTTGCTAACTAAACTAAGCTACTTTAAAGATTTAGTGGTGGTTTTGGAAGTGGTTTGGTGGTTGCTCTCAAGAACTTTATGAAACTCAAGAAACTTTGAACTTTTGAACCAAGAACACTTAGAATTTCTAGAGAGAAGTGAGAGCAAAGTGTGAAGGTGTGAGTTCAAGCTTGAAGTGAGCTTGCTATTTATAGGCAATGCTCCCCCTCTCCCTCTCAAGGCCGGCCCTCTCTCTCTCTCTATATATCTCATTTTTTATTCAATTAAATCAAGCTTTCTTGGAAGATCAAAGTTTAGTTCTAGGCTTTGCAAGGCTAGGTTTAGTCCTTTGGGTTTGATCTTGGAAGATTTGTGGAAGAAAGGAGAGTTGTACAAATTTTAAAATTAGTAAATGTACAAAATAGGACAATGGAAGTTAAATAGGACAATGGAAGTTAGATTTTGCTTGTACAAGTGTATCTCCATGGATTTTAAGTACAATAGAAGATCAAGCCAAGGTACAAATCCAATCTCTTCCTCTTTCTCTTCTCTTTCTCTCTCTCTCCCTCCTCTCTCTCTCTCTCTCTCTCTCTCTCTCTCGTGCACTAGTACACACACACATACATATATATACATATATATATATTCTTATATGTACAAATGAACAAATATAAAAAATGTACTTAATGTACTATGTGATCTAATGAAATATCTATGCCAAGATTTTCCTATTAAACAAACCTAATATGCACATGTGTACTTGTAATATATTTATTTGTCCAAGTACCATATAATCTAGATGGATTTCCTAGTCAAAAATCCCTTATTAAACTAATCCAATTATGCACATGTTCTTATTAAACTATTGGATGATGTACTTTAGGAAATTTAGTGCTTTATTTAATATGATGTATATATACTCATGTCCACATAGTTAAATATATAGGTAGGTACCAAGTATTCAATAAAATAATAGGCTAGGATTCTCTTAAAAAAAAATTTCACAAAGTACTAGTACTAATTTATTCATTATAGTACTTAGCAATCTAGGATTTAGATACACTCTTTTTTTTATGCGAATAAGCACATGGGAAATCTAAGAAAATAGTTTATTTATTAAACCCTAGTACTTGTAAGGAAGACTAACTTCATTATCCAATGGATAATAATCTCCCTAGCTGTTATTGACCAAATGGACAAAAGGGTGGGGTACTATAATTATTAGAATAATACCATAAGTCCTTTAGACATGTGAATAAAAAATTATTTATAATAATATGATTGTACTTAAAAATCTAGAATATATACATCTTTTAATGGGAAACCTATTGCCCAATAGATAAAAGTTTCCCTAACTTTTATCGTCCAATGGTTAAAGATGAAAACTAAAATAATAAAAGAAAATAAATAATGATTTTCTAGTCTAGGGTTGGAAAGGTTCACAAGGCTCAAAGATGGTCAAAAAGGTCCATCTAGGGTTAAGGAATTGTAACTAGGTGAATTGGTAGTTAGGTATCTCTAACTAATTGGTTAGAACCTAACTATACTTGCCAAGTAGAATTTCTAGCCAGCAAATATAATTTTAAGGTTTTTATTTTACTCACTAGAAAAATATACAAGTGCTTCTATAAGCATACTTGTCTTTTAGAAAATGACTAAATTGTCCGATGTGAAAAGATGAAATTTTATAAGTTTCAAATCTAATTATGACGGATTATTAGATTTAAAAAGGAATTTTGTAAAATAAACAAAGTAATTAAAAATAAAATTTAAATATTTAACGAAATTCTTACTGACCAAAAATCAGGGCCGTTACAGTAAGCTTACCGTAAGAAGTCACACCGTTCGATAGTCACATCTGCCTTCCGTAAGCCGATGTACTTACTTTTTTCATAGCCGTACCAACCGCAAAGAAGAACGGTAGAATACCTCTACTCACTATCTCTAAGTATAAAGAAAATATATTTTTGTGATTGGAAATGCATGATAAGCTAAAGTAGTAGTTTGATTGGTAGTATAATTACTTTGATTTTGGGGATGGTTATGAGCATGAATATATGGTTATCTATCTATTCTAATATATCAAGGGAGAGCACCAACTTTGTGTCTTGATTGCAGCCCTTTCGGTAGTCGTTGAAGTTTACCAAACGGCCGTCAAATTAAATTATTTATTAACCGGACTACAACTAAAGATTTGCATAGTATAGTAAGGAAGTCCGAGTCGATCCACAGGGAACTCGAATATAGCTTAATCGGATTGTAGCTTGTAAGGGTTTTCGGCGTTTAGGCGGCCAACTTTTGGTTTTCCTTTGAAGGTGATAAAAACACTCTTATAGAAAAGACTAGAAAATGAGTTTTAACTAAGAACTAAAGGCGGCAAGGCAAAGAAGTTCATAACACCCGTAACTTAAGCCAATCAACTTTTCTCAACGAAAACACGGTTGAATTGCACGGCTTAGGCTATCAACCGGAAGATTTAACGGTGAAAATGGTTAGACTTGATATAGAGTTTGAATAACAAGCTAAACACAAGGCGTGACATCGCTCTCGAAACCATGTGAGCAAGCACATGATCACCGGAGATTAACAACGCCAAGACTTGAATTCAAACCAAATATCAAGGTCAAGAACTAGAAGTATAGTTTGGAAAGCGAGCAAGTTCTTTGGTTCTTTTGGCAAACACGAGGCGAGACATAGCTCACGGAACCATATGAGCGAGCATATGATCACCGGAGGTTAACATCGACAAGTTTTGTTACATAAAAGGCAAACCACGCACATTTCCAAACCAAACCTCAAGTCTTATGTTGAGAAAGGCAAGATTAACCGAAGTCACAAGGTGTTATTCACCCCATGGCCGAGCCTAAACGACTACTCACACATAATGAAAAGACTAGAAAGCTTGCTTAAGGAAGAAAACATGATTAACCGATAGAAATGAAAATAAACTTGAAATTAGTGAACATCTAAACCGTAGCTACAACATTAATGAACGAGAAAACAACAAACTAGGAATTAAACTTACAAGTTCTTAAGGATCAAAACTTGAAAAGTTGAAGAACAAAATCCTAGAGAGAAGGAAGACTAAGGCCTAAAAAGACTAGAAATGGCCATCCTTTCTATAAAAGGCATACAAGCCTATTTATAGGGCTCTAAAATTAAGTTACAAAGGACTAAAAAGTCCCCAAAAATATCCCAAAAATACTCCATAAGTGGAAACTTTCCATAAATGGAAAGTTGAGAAAGCTAACAAAAATCTGCAGATTTTCCCACCCAGTACCGGTACTGGGAATTCCCCGTACCGGTACCCGCTTCAACGGGCTGGAAAATTGATCTCTGGACACCCGGTACCGGTACTGGGAATTTCCAGTACCGGTACCCGCTTTACAGCTTTTTTGGGCAAACTTTGCAGGCTCGCTCCGGACACTCCCGAACTCGGATTTAGGCGTTCTTTGGACCGTTGGAAAGCTCGTCGAGTCTACTTTCTAACCCAAGTGGATTGGATTAAAAGTAGTTTGTACATCAAAAGTTATGATGATTCTACCTTCAGCTCTTCGGAAGATGAATTGCTTTGGTAAAATCCTCACTTCTCCTTCAATTCCCTTGACCCTTGGGCGACCCGAGCAACCTCCAAACCATCTCTTCATGACTCTTCGGGCACCATCATGGGGTGGCACGTGGCCTTGAGTACTTGGTTGCACCCGGAGCATTCCTTGGCGTTCAAAGGCGCCTTATTTATACGAATTACCTGAAAAACACAAAAACCTACCTTACGTGCAATATCGCTATAAAAGCTAAATAAACGCAAGTTAAACCAACATACTACGGGACTAGTTGCACCAAATATCTACAACATTGGGTGCTCATCACGCCCCCCAACTTGAGCTTTGCTAGTCCCTAGCAAACTAAAACAACATGTATTTAACTAAGCTATGCAACCTTCCCGAGATTCAAGATACAAAAACTATGCTCAACTACAACAACTAGGCAAGAGTCCAAAACATCCCTTCAAATCCGATCATATGCAATCCACGCACAAACATGCCATGAACTAGGATGAACAAACTATTCCATATTAGAGCAGCCAAGCACACATGCACCACATTGAGTTTGACTCCAAAACTCACAAGGATACGCTCTTATTCAACTTTTCACGCTTTAATATACAAGATACATCCCATGACAAGCGCTAGCGAGTAAATGCAATAGCCAGAGACAAAAAGCTATGCATGCTATCAAAAGAGCGCTAAGAAAGAAAGGAAAGCTAATTATTGACAAGTATGCACGAGAAAGGATAAATCATGCTCAAAAAGTAATAAATATCAATCATGCATCAAACGGAGTTAATTAGCGTACAAAAGATCAACGGAGGACTTTATTAGCTTATAATGACCTTGGATACAAAGAGAAAGGGACTACAAAAATGTAGTGGCCATATACTTGCATGGTTCATCTACCCTTGGCCACTACCAACCCTAAACTACCCAAGGCATGACCACATATCGGCCAAACACCAAACAAAATTACGGAAAAGAAATAAAGAAAAACTACTAAATAAATCCTACAAAAACTACTACCACCGACTCAAACACACATAATCGCCAACGTCATCCGGCTCCTCGAGTATTGAGCATCGAGCTCCTCCTTTCCATTGGACTCCTTTTTCATCCAGAATGTAAGCTAGCCCGGAGACCTCACCAATCCTCTCATCATGCTATTCAACCCTCTTTCGAATATGACTTTTGCTCTTTCATAACAATTCTTTGATTTTCTTTGAGGAATAGGGTCATTTCAGGTGAGATTTATAGTAAGAGAGATTGAGTGGCCAATTTCGAGGGCTTTGGAGAGGGAGATGAAAATTTGATGCTTTAGCTTTTGTAGTGGGAGAGGAGAGATAGGGAATCACGTATCAATTCTTCGCCTTTTACATCCCAACCACTTCTATAACATTCACACCACCTCCAAACCTCCTTGAATCTTTGAAAACCATAGACAAACAACCCTCCAAACATCCGGTTACCTAGGTTTAAACAATGGAAGAGACTCAGACTATGGTTCAAAACAAGGACTAGGTGACTTTTATGTGGTTTAATCAAGCAAAAATGCCTTGAATCATTTCCTAAGTACGCCAACAACTCCAACAAGATGCACAAGAGATATATACACTACTCAAGTATGAACAAAAGATATTATTGACGCAAATGCGGAAAAGGAGAACAAAAAACATGGGATGCTTAAAAAACGAATCTCTACTCTGGCGATGCACACTACTTAACTTGACTTTTAGGCTCAATTTGTTCATCAAAATTCATGTATATGCATGCGACATAGATTCGAACATATAACCAAATTCGACAGGATACACAACTCTTGCCATATTGACACAATTGAGCATAATTAAAGTATCTAGGAAGTGAAATCACTACTAACAAGGGAGGATTGCAAGCAAAAGCAAAAAAAAATTTAAAATTTTAACGAAAACAAAAAGAGATAAGTCTCAATAACATATATATAGCATATATATAACCCTCCCCCCAACTTAAACGATGCTATGTCCTCATAGCATGAAGAACAATAGTAAAGAGAGGAGAAGAACAAAAAATTGTACCTCCGGGGGAATGTCAACCCCCGTATACCTCGACCAAGTTGGAGGCTTTCGTGTCATTGCTTCCTTTCATCATTGGAACTGCTTTCCAAGGCTCACTCTTTCGGCTCCTCCATCGAAACCACAACTAGTCACACAAGGTCATCACTAGGGCTTTCTTGGTCTTACAACCGCGACACGCAATCGCACCCATGCTTAGGGCTCCTGAATGCCTCACTCACCCTAGCTCTTAGACCTAAACCACCAAGGCTGGTGCGGTAGCATGCTTACCCTGCAAAAGACTTAAGAACCAACTACCTACTAAGAAGCAAATGACATTAGTACCGCCCGGCTCGTGTTATCCAGGCTCAAAAGTAACCAAAAGTAAAACACAAACAAATCTTCACGCGATTACACGGGTACTACTTTTCTCCCCATTTTCCAAGCGAGAAACGGGTGGCTATACCAGACCATCAAATTAAAGAGAAAAAGAAAAGAAAAAGAGAAAGATTGAGTTTATGTACATTCAGCCAAACGCGAGCTCTGAATATTTAACATGATAACAAGAGCTAATAAAATGAACATAGCACTCCACTCCACCCTCTGCTTCAAAAATTGAATCCGACCATACCACAAAAATAGATACTTTGAGTAAAGCAATTGCCGAATTCGTTTCAAAAACTTAAGTTCCACCAAGTGCATAGCCCAAATAAAATCAATTTTCAAATTGTTGAGAAATTCTACTATAGAAGGATTGTAAACCAAGTCAATATCCTCAACACCAAGAAAATCAATTTGTTCTATGATTGGCAACTTCTCAAGATTAGGCTCACATGCATTGGGTTTTTCTAACAAAGAGTGTAAGGAATCTACCTCGCCATCCATTTCCGTAGCGGTGAGAAGATCAAGGCACGGAGAATTCAAAGGGACAATTGTAGCTTCCATGGGCTCTAACTCTTCAAATATTGGATCATAAGCATCCTGTTTAGCCAACAAAGAAGACAAGTAATCCACTTCGGCATCCATTTCCTTAATGGTGAGAGGCTTTGCCAACGGATCTTCATGGTAGACGCCCGATGTGTCAAGCAAGTTCATCTCATGAGCAAGGAGTAATTCCTCCGGGGAAGGATCAAGATACGGGAGATCAAAAGAAACAACCTTAGCAGTGAGGCATTTCTCTCCCGGATCATCACAAAGAGGGGAATCCATGAGAGAACTTTGGACCTCAATTTCATCAAAAGGCTCATCACTCCAAGCAGACTCTGAGAAGCTGTCACTATCTAAACTAACATCTTCAACAAAGATAGGTGGCTCAATTTCCTCTTCCATGGCATTTGAATTGGACTCTTGACAATGTTGAACAAACACCTTAGATTGCAAAGTGGCGGCCAAATGATCAAAGAAATCTAAGGCTTGTGTGGGTTCTCTTGCAAAAAGTTTGCCATCGCACACCATGTCTAAGAATCGTTGACTCTTTTGAGAAAGTCCATCATAAAAATAGTTAGCAATTTGAAAATTTTCATAGCCATGATGTGGGACCGCAATGAGCAAGTCCTTGTATCTTCCCCAACATGCATAAAATGACTCATTCTCTTTTTCAAAAAAAGTTTGAATTTGGTTCTTGAGAACCCTCGTATAATACATGGGAATGAACTCTTTGTAGAATTCATTTAGCAAATCAGCCCAAGTCTGCACAGAGTGAAGGTTCAAGGAATTGAGCCAAGTTTTGGCACTAGCCCTTAAAGAGAGAGAAAATAAATTCATCCATGCGGCCTCTGATTTCACAATGGCACCAAGGGTACCAAGTTTGCCTTTGAAAGCTGCGACATGTTTATAAGGGTGTTCGTGATCCATACCATGGAAGTGGGGCAATAAATTGGAAAATTTCATTTGTAACCTAAATAGATTAATAGTAGGAGTGGTGGGGGCAACTATGCAAGAAGATGGATAAGCATGATCGGGATAAGAGTATTCCCACATAGTCATGGGGACTATTTCCCCATTTTCCGCCACCATTCTATTAGATAGATAAGACATAAAGTAAACAGGCAAGAGGGGCTATGCCGCCACCTCTCTCAAAATAGTTCCATGGGGTTAAGCCACCACCACGGCTATATAAGCAATAAAAACAGTAAAAAGGCAATTGATGCTCAAGTTAGCTTCGTTACACCTCAAGTCGAATTGGTGGCTCGGTTAGAGGTATCCGCTAAGTCGAGTTCAAATTACACAAAGGAAAAAAAAAAAAAGGAGTACTTACAGTGGTTTGTCGAACCTCCAAATGAGCTATAGTAAGATTTCCCCGGCAACGGCGCCAAAATTTGATTGCAGCCCTTTCGGTAGTCGTTGAAGTTTACCAAACGGCCGTCAAATTAAATTATTTATTAACCGGACTACAACTAAAGATTTGCATAGTATAGTAAGGAAGTCCGAGTCGATCCACAGGGAACTCGAATATAGCTTAATCGGATTGTAGCTTGTAAGGGTTTTCGGCGTTTAGGCGGCCAACTTTTGGTTTTCCTTTGAAGGTGATAAAAACACTCTTATAGAAAAGACTAGAAAATGAGTTTTAACTAAGAACTAAAGGCGGCAAGGCAAAGAAGTTCATAACACCCGTAACTTAAGCCAATCAACTTTTCTCAACGAAAACACGGTTGAATTGCACGGCTTAGGCTATCAACCGGAAGATTTAACGGTGAAAATGGTTAGACTTGATATAGAGTTTGAATAACAAGCTAAACACAAGGCGTGACATCGCTCTCGAAACCATGTGAGCAAGCACATGATCACCGGAGATTAACAACGCCAAGACTTGAATTCAAACCAAATATCAAGGTCAAGAACTAGAAGTATAGTTTGGAAAGCGAGCAAGTTCTTTGGTTCTTTTGGCAAACACGAGGCGAGACATAGCTCACGGAACCATATGAGCGAGCATATGATCACCGGAGGTTAACATCGACAAGTTTTGTTACATAAAAGGCAAACCACGCACATTTCCAAACCAAACCTCAAGTCTTATGTTGAGAAAGGCAAGATTAACCGAAGTCACAAGGTGTTATTCACCCCATGGCCGAGCCTAAACGACTACTCACACATAATGAAAAGACTAGAAAGCTTGCTTAAGGAAGAAAACATGATTAACCGATAGAAATGAAAATAAACTTGAAATTAGTGAACATCTAAACCGTAGCTACAACATTAATGAACGAGAAAACAACAAACTAGGAATTAAACTTACAAGTTCTTAAGGATCAAAACTTGAAAAGTTGAAGAACAAAATCCTAGAGAGAAGGAAGACTAAGGCCTAAAAAGACTAGAAATGGCCATCCTTTCTATAAAAGGCATACAAGCCTATTTATAGGGCTCTAAAATTAAGTTACAAAGGACTAAAAAGTCCCCAAAAATATCCCAAAAATACTCCATAAGTGGAAACTTTCCATAAATGGAAAGTTGAGAAAGCTAACAAAAATCTGCAGATTTTCCCACCCAGTACCGGTACTGGGAATTCCCCGTACCGGTACCCGCTTCAACGGGCTGGAAAATTGATCTCTGGACACCCGGTACCGGTACTGGGAATTTCCAGTACCGGTACCCGCTTTACAGCTTTTTTGGGCAAACTTTGCAGGCTCGCTCCGGACACTCCCGAACTCGGATTTAGGCGTTCTTTGGACCGTTGGAAAGCTCGTCGAGTCTACTTTCTAACCCAAGTGGATTGGATTAAAAGTAGTTTGTACATCAAAAGTTATGATGATTCTACCTTCAGCTCTTCGGAAGATGAATTGCTTTGGTAAAATCCTCACTTCTCCTTCAATTCCCTTGACCCTTGGGCGACCCGAGCAACCTCCAAACCATCTCTTCATGACTCTTCGGGCACCATCATGGGGTGGCACGTGGCCTTGAGTACTTGGTTGCACCCGGAGCATTCCTTGGCGTTCAAAGGCGCCTTATTTATACGAATTACCTGAAAAACACAAAAACCTACCTTACGTGCAATATCGCTATAAAAGCTAAATAAACGCAAGTTAAACCAACATACTACGGGACTAGTTGCACCAAATATCTACAACATTGGGTGCTCATCACGCCCCCCAACTTGAGCTTTGCTAGTCCCTAGCAAACTAAAACAACATGTATTTAACTAAGCTATGCAACCTTCCCGAGATTCAAGATACAAAAACTATGCTCAACTACAACAACTAGGCAAGAGTCCAAAACATCCCTTCAAATCCGATCATATGCAATCCACGCACAAACATGCCATGAACTAGGATGAACAAACTATTCCATATTAGAGCAGCCAAGCACACATGCACCACATTGAGTTTGACTCCAAAACTCACAAGGATACGCTCTTATTCAACTTTTCACGCTTTAATATACAAGATACATCCCATGACAAGCGCTAGCGAGTAAATGCAATAGCCAGAGACAAAAAGCTATGCATGCTATCAAAAGAGCGCTAAGAAAGAAAGGAAAGCTAATTATTGACAAGTATGCACGAGAAAGGATAAATCATGCTCAAAAAGTAATAAATATCAATCATGCATCAAACGGAGTTAATTAGCGTACAAAAGATCAACGGAGGACTTTATTAGCTTATAATGACCTTGGATACAAAGAGAAAGGGACTACAAAAATGTAGTGGCCATATACTTGCATGGTTCATCTACCCTTGGCCACTACCAACCCTAAACTACCCAAGGCATGACCACATATCGGCCAAACACCAAACAAAATTACGGAAAAGAAATAAAGAAAAACTACTAAATAAATCCTACAAAAACTACTACCACCGACTCAAACACACATAATCGCCAACGTCATCCGGCTCCTCGAGTATTGAGCATCGAGCTCCTCCTTTCCATTGGACTCCTTTTTCATCCAGAATGTAAGCTAGCCCGGAGACCTCACCAATCCTCTCATCATGCTATTCAACCCTCTTTCGAATATGACTTTTGCTCTTTCATAACAATTCTTTGATTTTCTTTGAGGAATAGGGTCATTTCAGGTGAGATTTATAGTAAGAGAGATTGAGTGGCCAATTTCGAGGGCTTTGGAGAGGGAGATGAAAATTTGATGCTTTAGCTTTTGTAGTGGGAGAGGAGAGATAGGGAATCACGTATCAATTCTTCGCCTTTTACATCCCAACCACTTCTATAACATTCACACCACCTCCAAACCTCCTTGAATCTTTGAAAACCATAGACAAACAACCCTCCAAACATCCGGTTACCTAGGTTTAAACAATGGAAGAGACTCAGACTATGGTTCAAAACAAGGACTAGGTGACTTTTATGTGGTTTAATCAAGCAAAAATGCCTTGAATCATTTCCTAAGTACGCCAACAACTCCAACAAGATGCACAAGAGATATATACACTACTCAAGTATGAACAAAAGATATTATTGACGCAAATGCGGAAAAGGAGAACAAAAAACATGGGATGCTTAAAAAACGAATCTCTACTCTGGCGATGCACACTACTTAACTTGACTTTTAGGCTCAATTTGTTCATCAAAATTCATGTATATGCATGCGACATAGATTCGAACATATAACCAAATTCGACAGGATACACAACTCTTGCCATATTGACACAATTGAGCATAATTAAAGTATCTAGGAAGTGAAATCACTACTAACAAGGGAGGATTGCAAGCAAAAGCAAAAAAAAATTTAAAATTTTAACGAAAACAAAAAGAGATAAGTCTCAATAACATATATATAGCATATATATAACCCTCCCCCCAACTTAAACGATGCTATGTCCTCATAGCATGAAGAACAATAGTAAAGAGAGGAGAAGAACAAAAAATTGTACCTCCGGGGGAATGTCAACCCCCGTATACCTCGACCAAGTTGGAGGCTTTCGTGTCATTGCTTCCTTTCATCATTGGAACTGCTTTCCAAGGCTCACTCTTTCGGCTCCTCCATCGAAACCACAACTAGTCACACAAGGTCATCACTAGGGCTTTCTTGGTCTTACAACCGCGACACGCAATCGCACCCATGCTTAGGGCTCCTGAATGCCTCACTCACCCTAGCTCTTAGACCTAAACCACCAAGGCTGGTGCGGTAGCATGCTTACCCTGCAAAAGACTTAAGAACCAACTACCTACTAAGAAGCAAATGACATTAGTACCGCCCGGCTCGTGTTATCCAGGCTCAAAAGTAACCAAAAGTAAAACACAAACAAATCTTCACGCGATTACACGGGTACTACTTTTCTCCCCATTTTCCAAGCGAGAAACGGGTGGCTATACCAGACCATCAAATTAAAGAGAAAAAGAAAAGAAAAAGAGAAAGATTGAGTTTATGTACATTCAGCCAAACGCGAGCTCTGAATATTTAACATGATAACAAGAGCTAATAAAATGAACATAGCACTCCACTCCACCCTCTGCTTCAAAAATTGAATCCGACCATACCACAAAAATAGATACTTTGAGTAAAGCAATTGCCGAATTCGTTTCAAAAACTTAAGTTCCACCAAGTGCATAGCCCAAATAAAATCAATTTTCAAATTGTTGAGAAATTCTACTATAGAAGGATTGTAAACCAAGTCAATATCCTCAACACCAAGAAAATCAATTTGTTCTATGATTGGCAACTTCTCAAGATTAGGCTCACATGCATTGGGTTTTTCTAACAAAGAGTGTAAGGAATCTACCTCGCCATCCATTTCCGTAGCGGTGAGAAGATCAAGGCACGGAGAATTCAAAGGGACAATTGTAGCTTCCATGGGCTCTAACTCTTCAAATATTGGATCATAAGCATCCTGTTTAGCCAACAAAGAAGACAAGTAATCCACTTCGGCATCCATTTCCTTAATGGTGAGAGGCTTTGCCAACGGATCTTCATGGTAGACGCCCGATGTGTCAAGCAAGTTCATCTCATGAGCAAGGAGTAATTCCTCCGGGGAAGGATCAAGATACGGGAGATCAAAAGAAACAACCTTAGCAGTGAGGCATTTCTCTCCCGGATCATCACAAAGAGGGGAATCCATGAGAGAACTTTGGACCTCAATTTCATCAAAAGGCTCATCACTCCAAGCAGACTCTGAGAAGCTGTCACTATCTAAACTAACATCTTCAACAAAGATAGGTGGCTCAATTTCCTCTTCCATGGCATTTGAATTGGACTCTTGACAATGTTGAACAAACACCTTAGATTGCAAAGTGGCGGCCAAATGATCAAAGAAATCTAAGGCTTGTGTGGGTTCTCTTGCAAAAAGTTTGCCATCGCACACCATGTCTAAGAATCGTTGACTCTTTTGAGAAAGTCCATCATAAAAATAGTTAGCAATTTGAAAATTTTCATAGCCATGATGTGGGACCGCAATGAGCAAGTCCTTGTATCTTCCCCAACATGCATAAAATGACTCATTCTCTTTTTCAAAAAAAGTTTGAATTTGGTTCTTGAGAACCCTCGTATAATACATGGGAATGAACTCTTTGTAGAATTCATTTAGCAAATCAGCCCAAGTCTGCACAGAGTGAAGGTTCAAGGAATTGAGCCAAGTTTTGGCACTAGCCCTTAAAGAGAGAGAAAATAAATTCATCCATGCGGCCTCTGATTTCACAATGGCACCAAGGGTACCAAGTTTGCCTTTGAAAGCTGCGACATGTTTATAAGGGTGTTCGTGATCCATACCATGGAAGTGGGGCAATAAATTGGAAAATTTCATTTGTAACCTAAATAGATTAATAGTAGGAGTGGTGGGGGCAACTATGCAAGAAGATGGATAAGCATGATCGGGATAAGAGTATTCCCACATAGTCATGGGGACTATTTCCCCATTTTCCGCCACCATTCTATTAGATAGATAAGACATAAAGTAAACAGGCAAGAGGGGCTATGCCGCCACCTCTCTCAAAATAGTTCCATGGGGTTAAGCCACCACCACGGCTATATAAGCAATAAAAACAGTAAAAAGGCAATTGATGCTCAAGTTAGCTTCGTTACACCTCAAGTCGAATTGGTGGCTCGGTTAGAGGTATCCGCTAAGTCGAGTTCAAATTACACAAAGGAAAAAAAAAAAAAGGAGTACTTACAGTGGTTTGTCGAACCTCCAAATGAGCTATAGTAAGATTTCCCCGGCAACGGCGCCAAAATTTGATTGCAGCCCTTTCGGTAGTCGTTGAAGTTTACCAAACGGCCGTCAAATTAAATTATTTATTAACCGGACTACAACTAAAGATTTGCATAGTATAGTAAGGAAGTCCGAGTCGATCCACAGGGAACTCGAATATAGCTTAATCGGATTGTAGCTTGTAAGGGTTTTCGGCGTTTAGGCGGCCAACTTTTGGTTTTCCTTTGAAGGTGATAAAAACACTCTTATAGAAAAGACTAGAAAATGAGTTTTAACTAAGAACTAAAGGCGGCAAGGCAAAGAAGTTCATAACACCCGTAACTTAAGCCAATCAACTTTTCTCAACGAAAACACGGTTGAATTGCACGGCTTAGGCTATCAACCGGAAGATTTAACGGTGAAAATGGTTAGACTTGATATAGAGTTTGAATAACAAGCTAAACACAAGGCGTGACATCGCTCTCGAAACCATGTGAGCAAGCACATGATCACCGGAGATTAACAACGCCAAGACTTGAATTCAAACCAAATATCAAGGTCAAGAACTAGAAGTATAGTTTGGAAAGCGAGCAAGTTCTTTGGTTCTTTTGGCAAACACGAGGCGAGACATAGCTCACGGAACCATATGAGCGAGCATATGATCACCGGAGGTTAACATCGACAAGTTTTGTTACATAAAAGGCAAACCACGCACATTTCCAAACCAAACCTCAAGTCTTATGTTGAGAAAGGCAAGATTAACCGAAGTCACAAGGTGTTATTCACCCCATGGCCGAGCCTAAACGACTACTCACACATAATGAAAAGACTAGAAAGCTTGCTTAAGGAAGAAAACATGATTAACCGATAGAAATGAAAATAAACTTGAAATTAGTGAACATCTAAACCGTAGCTACAACATTAATGAACGAGAAAACAACAAACTAGGAATTAAACTTACAAGTTCTTAAGGATCAAAACTTGAAAAGTTGAAGAACAAAATCCTAGAGAGAAGGAAGACTAAGGCCTAAAAAGACTAGAAATGGCCATCCTTTCTATAAAAGGCATACAAGCCTATTTATAGGGCTCTAAAATTAAGTTACAAAGGACTAAAAAGTCCCCAAAAATATCCCAAAAATACTCCATAAGTGGAAACTTTCCATAAATGGAAAGTTGAGAAAGCTAACAAAAATCTGCAGATTTTCCCACCCAGTACCGGTACTGGGAATTCCCCGTACCGGTACCCGCTTCAACGGGCTGGAAAATTGATCTCTGGACACCCGGTACCGGTACTGGGAATTTCCAGTACCGGTACCCGCTTTACAGCTTTTTTGGGCAAACTTTGCAGGCTCGCTCCGGACACTCCCGAACTCGGATTTAGGCGTTCTTTGGACCGTTGGAAAGCTCGTCGAGTCTACTTTCTAACCCAAGTGGATTGGATTAAAAGTAGTTTGTACATCAAAAGTTATGATGATTCTACCTTCAGCTCTTCGGAAGATGAATTGCTTTGGTAAAATCCTCACTTCTCCTTCAATTCCCTTGACCCTTGGGCGACCCGAGCAACCTCCAAACCATCTCTTCATGACTCTTCGGGCACCATCATGGGGTGGCACGTGGCCTTGAGTACTTGGTTGCACCCGGAGCATTCCTTGGCGTTCAAAGGCGCCTTATTTATACGAATTACCTGAAAAACACAAAAACCTACCTTACGTGCAATATCGCTATAAAAGCTAAATAAACGCAAGTTAAACCAACATACTACGGGACTAGTTGCACCAAATATCTACAACATTGGGTGCTCATCATGTCTCTCTGTCATGTATTTTCATTTCCAAAAATACCCAATCAAATGTGTGAACAAAATATTTAAAAATTCATGGGCAAATATGTAAATTGACATGGCAGTTACCAAACTGCATGACCTTCTCCCTCCCCTCTGCACACTGCACTAATTCGCACAGAACTGTTATCGTTCTTAGCGGAAAAAACCAAACCAAAAACTATGGGTGCCAAAAAGCTGTCGGCTGATCCAACCAAACACGTAACGTAGGAGTAGAATTCAGGAGAAGGTACAATTTCTATTCTACTTTATCTTTGGTTGACTACTATTTTTCTCCTCCAACTTTAATTCTTACTTGCCCGTATTCTCACTTTTAATTTTTCTACTTTTCCCTTCCAAAAACCTTTGGACAAAGGTTCCTCAGAAGAAAAACTCCATCTAGATGAGACAAAAAAAACCCCTCAAACCCTTGTACAAAGAAAAAAAAACCCCTGGCTTTGAAACACTTTGGGGAAATTTCAAGTCGGTGACCAAGAGTGTAGGTTCACAAAATTGAGTACGGTTCGATTTGATTCTGTTTTCTTACTATTTCTTCTTACTTTATTTCATAGTTGGCCGGGCGACACACGATACGGGTGCAGCATTAGCATAGTACTAGAAGCCGGGGCACACGCGATGCGTGTACAAATCGGATTTGACAAAAAATGTGATCAAAAATTGCTAAAATTTGAACTTGCACATGCATCGCGCATGCCCCGACCTCTAGTAATAATAAAGCGAGCCTCCTCCCAGGTATTTCCCTTTGAAGTTTCTCCCCCTTTGGGGGTTGAATATGGAAAAAAATCATTTTTATGCTTCTTGTCACATGGTAATCCAAATTTATTTTCCACTATATACATTTATTTTAATGTATAGAATCAGATCAATGTTATCGTGTATTAAATACGGGATCAAAAAGAATATTAAATTATTTTTTTATCAACTAGCGTTGTGTCCATTTGATACACAGTGTTCTGAATTCCTTTAAACGATCCTTGTTAAAGCCTCCAACCTACCGATTCTGATTTTGTAGAATTTTAACAGAGAGAGAAAAGGGGAAGGTACGTGGGAGGGGAGAGGGGAGATTAGAGGGAAGTGAGAGGAGAGAGAGACACGGGTAACTTTCTATGTTCCTTCCCCAATTTCTTCAATTGTATTTGTTTCTAATAAGGGAAAATTTCAAAATACCCCCCAACCTTTACACCAAAATTCAATTACACTCCCAATCTTTCAAAAACTTCAATTTTACTCCCAACGTTATCTTCCGTTAATCAAAACGCCCTCTTTCGTCTGAATAACTAACGGATTTCGTTAAAAACTCCCTTAAATACCGTCCGATCGAATTTTGAAGATCCGAGCCGTTCATTGTGTTCAAAAATGTGATTTTAAAGGTACTCGCGAGATATCAGCAAAAAATATGAAGGGAAGGGCTTCATCTAAACAGTTTTTTATCGAATAGTTCAATAAAAAACTGTTCAGATGAAGCGCTTCCCGTTCATTTTTTTTTACTAATTTCGCGTGGGTATCCTTAAAATCATGTTTTGAACACATTGAGCTGCTCGAATCATCGAAATTCGATTGGAAAAGGAGAGGTGTGGATCGATCCGAATTTTGTTCAAGTCCGAATGTCCGGATTTTGCTTTGGTCTACACCTCCCCTTTTTCAATCGAATTTCGATGATCCGAGCTGCTCAATGTGATTAGAATGTGATTTTAAGGGTACTTCAATAAAAAAACTGTTCAAATGAAACCCTTTCCGGTCTTTTTTTTTTTTGCTGATTTCACGCGAGTACCCTTAAAATTACGTTCTAATCACATTGAGCGGCTCAGATCATCAAATTCGATCGGGACGATATTTAACAGAGTATTTAACGAAATCCGTTAGTCATTCAGACAAAAGTGGACATTTTGATTAACGGAAAATAACGTTGAAAGTAAAATTAAAGTTTTTGAAAGATTGAGAGTCTAATTGAATTTTGATGTAAAAGCTGGGGGGTATTTTGAATTTTTCCCTTCTAATAAACCAAGAAAGTTACAAATGAAGCAATTCTAGTGGATTGCTTGTAGCTAGCAAACTTCCTTTTCATAGTACCTTCGAGGATCACGAGATAAAATCAATTCCGCATCTTGAACAGCCAGAACAGGACAAATGTTTCCAAAATATAGTACTAGATCACGGGATAAAATCAATTCCGCATCTTGAGCAGCCAGAACAGGACAAATGTTTCCAAAATATAGTACTAGATCACGAGATTAAATCAATTCCGCATCTTGAGCAGCCAGAATAGGACAAATGCTCCCAAAATATAGTACTAGTTTGAAAGACAACGCTTAAAAAGGACAAAGGAAAAATCCGCCGCCCGTGACTTGGGACTCCGAGTCCCTGCAGTGAGCTAAAAGAGCTACAGTTTACAGCCCCCAAAACAACGTAGTTTTGGGGGTTTGGCCAATCCATTATTGAATCAAACTACGTTGTTTTGAGCAGCCCCCAGAACTTGTAACTTTCTCCATATCTTCAACCAAATAATTCCAACAGTTACGACTTTTCAACCAACTCTCATCAACTTTCTCATACACATCCACTTTTTATCACCCAAAACGTCTAGATCTTAATTTCTCTCCCTTTTGTTCGAATTCTCTCCATCTTTGTTTTCTCTCACCACTCAAACTTGGTCCCAACAAAGAATCAATTAGAGAAAAGTGTGGGAGACGACAGCTAAAATATCGTCTATCCTTTGTGAGATCCCTATCAGTTACTTCAAAACTGAGATTTTTCCTAAAACGCTTAACAAAAAATATGGATTTCACTTTCACTTGATTCAGGAAACTAATTTTGTTTCACATTCTCATGTCGTTTTCTTGCCTGATTTTGGAGCAAATGTGAAGGGAAAATTTTTCCCCCATTGTTTTGGCCTTTGGTTTGAGTTTGAAGATGATGTTTGTTGCAACTCACCTAAACGTAGATGCCGTTCGTTCCAATAGGAGATGCAAAGCTAACATAATCTAAGAAAGGACAGTAGCATCCTCTACATCCTAAACCCAATTAGAGTTTAATCAAATCAAAATCAGGACTCCATAAACTTCAAAAATGCACTCTCTGAAATTCACATGAACAATTTGCTTCTCGTCACGCTTAATTTCTAGATCCCCTTTACTTGGAGCCGTCAAATGGAGATTTTCAGCCAAGGAAAAGGAGGGATAGAGGAGAGTCAAGGTAAAGAAAGAATAGAGAATTTTCTGGAGAGGAAGAGGAGAGAGAGAGAGAGAGAGAGAGAGAGAGAGAGAGAGAGAAAAGTGGGTCTATCAGAAAGTGGTGATATTCTCACGTGAGGAGAGAGAAAGGTGAAGGACAGTACCAAAGGAGTGGAGAGAAGTTGTAACTATTGGAATTGTTTGGTTGAAGAAGTGGAGAAAGTTACGAGTTTTGAGGGCTGCTCAAAACGACGTAGTTTGATTCAATAATGGATTGGCCATAACCCCCAAAACGACGTCGTTTTGGGGGCTGTAAACTGCAGCTCTTTCAGCTCACCGTAGGGACTCGGAGTCCACAAGGAAAAGGCAACACCAGGTTCAGAAGATCTGTACTATAGTAAAGACACAGATTACAGTAATGCTACACTTACAACGTGTTTACAACATGGTTCACGTCATCAGCGGAACCCACTATTCCACCTAGCAAAAAAAAAAAAAAAAGGAAAATTGGTTAGGAGGACATACTATAGAGGTTTATGCTATAACAAGGACATCAACTTTTTTCTTGTAGGTGCCAGGACATTTTGGACCCAGCTTTCCAAAAATATCCCTATCACCAAAAAGAAGCCCAAAATTAAAATTCAGACACAGGAGAGACAAAAAAGACAGAGAGCGCTAGATATAGAGAGACCGCTCGGTCGTGGTGTTGCTCCGCCGCAGGAGAGGTGCTTGCGGTGGGTGTCGCCGGTGGTGCGGTGATGTTGGGCGCTAGAATTTGGGAGCTTGCAGTGGTCCGTGGCGGGGGAAGGATTGGAGATGGAGTCGCCGGGGCTGGTGTCGAAAATGGAGTTGGTGCCATAATCACCGGTAAAGGTGTGGCCGACATGCTGTTGGCCACAAGCTCGACTTCATCGTCCCAACTCCGGCCATGGAAGGAAAGTTAATCGCTCAACTTCGACGATGACGCGAGGCCATAAATATGAATCTCAACGGCGGTGTTGGTTTCGATACTGATTTATCATTGTTAAACGTCGATAATTAGTGGTGGTTTCACTGAGGATATACAACTGGAAGCTCATCATACTCAGACTCCAATTTTTTTTGAGTCCGAAAAAATGCTTGTAAGAGACGAGAAGTGAGCACTTTGTTCTTCAGTTTCTTTAAAAAAAGGGGAAGTAAGTTTTTTTTGATCTTTTATGACATCACTTTCTTAAAAATTGGGAAGATTTCACTTTTAATTCTATTTTTTTAAATTGATAAAAAATAATGTTATTTTTGTAAACTTCAGTTCTATATCCACAACAATTTCATTGAACAAATGTGTAACACAAACCAAAAAGATAACTTTATACTATGTTATTTTGTCATCCTAATAGTAAAATACATTCACACAAATAACATATGTGTAGCACCAAACTAAAACATAGATAACGTAAAATGTATTTTATTATAATAAAATAGACAAATATGGTTATTGGTCCAAATCTATACTATGTATTGTTTAAAAATGACTAATAGATAAGGTTATCTTTGTAATCGCAATAATCAATATATGTGGTTATCTATTAAAATATGTACTTTGTATTGTCCAAAAAGACTAACAGATAGGTTATCTTTGCGGTTTTTATACTCTATATAATCGCAATAATCAATATATGTGGTTATCTATTAAAATATGTACTTTGTATTGTCTAAAAAGACTAACAGATAAGGTTATGTTTGCGGTTTTTATACTCTATATAATCGCAATAATCAATATATGTGGTTATCTATTAAATTATGTACTTTGTATTGTCCAAAAAGACTAACAGATAAGGTTATCTTTTGCAAAATTATGCTCTGAATAATCTCAATAACAGATATGATTACCTGTCTAATTTATGCTATGTAATTTTTAAAAAAAAGACCAACATATTATGTAATAAAATCAACATTTAAATATGATTATC
The DNA here is from genome assembly GCA_014282245.1 of Rhododendron simsii. Lineage (NCBI taxonomy): Eukaryota > Viridiplantae > Streptophyta > Magnoliopsida > Ericales > Ericaceae > Rhododendron > Rhododendron simsii. The sequence continues at coordinate 15,715,055 of CM024963.1, read as the reverse complement.
CGTCGAAATTTGTCCAGTATAAGCGTAGTAAAATTAATAGATGAGGCTATCTGCCAAAATTTATACTATATCTTATCTTAAAAAAAACAGATAAGTTGATTTATGCTCGAAAAACTCCGTCAAAAAACTGGTGACCCCGATCGAAACTCCGACAGATTTCAAACATTTACTTTGCTCAAATCAAATGTTGCTTACCACCAGCATGGGGCTGAATCACGAATGGAAGAGAGAGAGAGAGAGAGAGAGAGAGAGAGAGAGAGAGAGAGAGAGAGAGAGAGAGAGAGAGAGAGAGAGAGAGAGAGAGAGAGAGAGAGAGAGAGAGATAAGGGGGGAGAGATTGCAGTAGAAACGTGGGGGGGGGGGGGGGGGGGGGGGGGGGGGGGGGTGGAGGGGAGGTGGCGGCACAAATCTAAGATAACGACGTAATTATAAATCAAAGGACGTTTATGTCAATTGAAGGACCTCACGCGCTTTGTCTTTTAAAACAATGGATTCTGGGCCGTATAAAACTATAAGCTGGATTAAAAGCCCAGTAGCCCGCTACTTTTGGACTCTAGCCCAATTTTCTGGAAAAAAAAAATGGCAGGACATAGAAAAGGGAACGAAATCCCCAATTTTTAAAACTTCTTCCGGTCGCGTGCAAGTTTGAAAAGAGAGAGAGGGAGAGAGAGAGAGAGAGAGAGGAGGAGGAGGACTGACCCATCATAGACATAAAAGCAAAGAAAGCACCTACCTTGGGGGAACGTGTACAAGCGTTACGAGTCCTTTTTCTCCTAGGGTTAAGGAACATAGTGTAGTTGGAAGGTAGTAGGCAAGCTAGCATAGCAAGGCAACAATCACATAGCTCAATTTAGTGCAAACAAGAACAAAAGCACAAAGCTAAGCAAGAATGGAATTAATCCACTGGAAAGAAATAGGGGCTGTACGTCTTAGTGAAAGAGCTAGCTAAATATATGCTTTTTCTTGAGACTCTCCTATCCTGGTGTTCAAGAAGCGCTAATATACTTCATGCACCAATCCAATACCTGGCTAAGATAGGATCATCTTTGCTTTGCGCAATGAAAGTCGAAATTATGATGATTACACTACGACAACCCCTTCCTATAGAAACCGGGGCTGAGCCGGAGAAAATGTTGGAACATCCTGGGTAAGGATAAGGTAATGGAATTGACAGAGAAATTCATAGACCTAGGTGAGATAGGAGAATTGATAAAGGGAACAGAGACGATGATAGATATCATAATGAGAAACAGAAGAATTCCGTACGGGTACAACTATTATTTGAACGAAGTGAAAAAAAATGCGATGTTTGTTGTCTAATAGAACAAACACTAATACCTTAATTGAGTTGGTCAAGATCAAATCTGTTTATCTTCGACCAAGGTCTCTCTCTCTCTCTCTCTCTCTCTCTCTCTCTCTCTCTCTCTCTCTCTCTCTCTCTCTCTCTCTCTCTCTCTCTCTCTCTGTATGTCGGTGGGTGTTCTATGTTTGAACTGAAGTTTGTATTTTTCATAGACAGCAACTTCTTGTGAGCCTAATTTTTCTAGCACTATTAAGTTGGGGAATTGGTTTTATGTTTTTTGGAAGAGTATCATTTGGAATCAAGTTTGTTGTTTAGGGTGAAATTTTCATTTTTGGATTGTATTTTAAGGCTCAATTTGCAACAAACACATCCCAGCCTAGGTTAGTAAAATTGGGTGTGCAACCATTATTGTCTATTGTATGTGTTCACTGCTACATATGTAAATTGATTCCTACAAGGTTCATTTCATATTGAAACCCTAGACTTAGGAATCCCCAATTAGAAGTCAGCCATTCATCCCAATACAACTGGTTATGGCTCTTGTTTATATTTGTAAACAAGAAATCTATTCTAGAAGTCGCTAGGTGCTCTAATTGACATCTGATTTTAATTAGACCCCTTCTGATCATGTGCTATGTATCTAATATGTTTCCTTTGTTTCTGAAAAGTAGATGATGTCATCGGAGTCTATTCCGTCGGCAATGTCCTCTCCATCTCCGAAGCGGAGGAGAAACGAAGATGACCAAATTGATTTTGGCAGGTATTTTTCCCATCCTTTAATATAATCCAATCAATTTTGACAGTACCCTAAAATAAAATCTTTATGTCAATTCCATGCATTATTAAGAGGTTTTTTTTTCCAATTTTGCAATCACTGGAGAAGAAGAAGAGTTATGGAGTGGATTTAGTGAAAATGAAGAAGAGGTATGTCCTTCAAAAAAGAGTGTGATGGGATAGATACTAATGATGGGAAGGAGGCAACAGAAAATTGTGAAGATAAAGTTGAGGAACCAAAAGTGGGAATGACATTCGACTCATTAGACAAAGCTTATTTCTATTACTGTCAATTTGCTAAACAAAAAGGGCTTGCTGTGTGCAAAAGAACATCGAGAAAGGGAAAGATGGGAAGTTGGGTTATATATGTAACTCTTTCTTGTAGTCGTGGTGGAAAGGCAAAGGTAACAACAAGCAACCTGGCAAAATCACGTCCGCAATCCAAAATTGATTGTCCAATTCACGTTACTGTTGTTATACTGCCGGATGGAAAGTGGAAGTTAAACCGGATTGTTTTGGAGCAAAATCATGTCACTACGTACAACAAAATGGAGATTAAGGGACACTTTTAAAAGGGCATTTTTCCAACATTGCCTTATCAAGTTATTAACGAGGCACCATCTCGTAAAGTGCCCCATTTGATTTTACCTATTGCGGCAGTCAACCTAGACATCAAATTTAATATTTTTTATTATTTTAATTTAATATGATAGAGCAATTGAAAGTGCCTCGAAAAGTTGGGTTTAATAGGGCACTTATTTGGAGACATAAAACTACGCCGTTTTTGTAATAAACCTTTTTGTTTAAAACCAACGTTTCTAATATGGCATATTTGCCCACAACGTCGTACACAATCTGGACTCCAAATCGATATAGCTTCCTCCAAAGTTTCCAGCTACTAAAAGGAGTCCTGATGGGTCGAGCTATTCCTTCATGATTGTGAGACTTCTTCTTTTCTCATTAATGCCGCTATGATGAATTGAAAGTGAACTAAGGAAGCAAGTAGAAGTAGGTGTTCCTTTGGTTTCAAATATTGATTGCACGAGAGTCCTGACGATTGTAAGAAAATGGCACCACTCTTCCATCTCTCTCAAGCTCAATTTGTCGCCACGGGATACAAGGTATTTCATAGATTCTGGTCATATTTTTGCAAATAATGTGGGTAAATCTGGTTGCAGACTCGCCAATGGCGGTAGTCGTATTGAGGCTCTTTTAAGTGCCTCGATAGGTAATCTATACGGCACCTAAAAGTGCAGCGGGAAAGAGCTTTGGAGGCTTTTTTAAGTGCCTCGATAGGATTTATGCAGCACCTAAAAGTATAGCAAGAAAGAGCTTTTGAGGCTCTTTTAAGTACCGCGATAGGATCTATGCGGCACCTAAAAGTGCAGGTAGAAAGGGTTTTGGAGGCTCATTTAAGTGCCTCGATAGGTAATCCATGCGGCATCTACAAGTGCAGCGAGAAAGAGCTTTAGAGGCTTTTTTAAGTGCCTCGGTAAGATCTATGCGGCACCTAAAAGTTTAGCGAGAAAGAGCTTTTAAGGCTCTTTTAAGTGCCTCGATAGGTAAACTATGGGGCACGTAAAAGTGCAGTGAGAAAGAGTTTTGGAGGCTCTTTTAAGTGCCTCGATAGTGAAAGAGCTTTGGAGGTTCTTTTAAGTGCCTCAATAGGTAATCTATGTTGTACCTAAAAGTGCAGCAAGAAAGAGCTTTGGTGGCTCTTTTAAGTTCCTCGATAGGTAATCTATGTGGCACCTAAAAAGGTAGTGAGAAAGAGCTTTGTAGGTGCCTTAAAGTGCCACATACCAAGTGTTGTGTTAGACCTATAGCTGCATCGATACATGCGGCTCTAAGGTGAAGTGCCCCAATATACAAACTGCCCCAATAGGCCTCTTTTCGAGGCAGTTTTGAGTGCCCTATAAAGCCAGTTTTGTTGTAATGGGTACAGAGCCCTTCAAAGGTAAGGTATTTCAGTGCAATAGGGTACTTGATGAGTATGTCAAAAGAAAGGTTAAACTAAATGATAATGCTGGGATCAACCTGAACAAGACTTATGACTCACTTCAGATTGAGGTTGGGGACCTGGTAAGCTTCCATATCTTCATAAATATTGCCGAAATTATGTGGATAAAGTGTGACGTTCACTAGTTAAGAAAGAAGATCCTGAGGTAATGCACAATTATTTCATGAAAGATAAAAAGTCGACAATTCTGACTTCTTTTTTGCAATGGATTTGGATGATAATGGTCGACTAAGAAATGTCTTATGGGCTGATGCAAGGAGTAAGACAGCTTGTAAAGAGTTTGGTCATCTTGTGATCTTTGACACACAACGTACTTTGTAAACAGGTATGAGATGCTTTTTGCTCCATTTGTAGGTGTGAATCATCATGGTCAATCTATTTTATTGGGATGCGGACTAATCTCTCATGAAGATATAGAGTCATTTTCGTGCCTATTTTAGACTTGAAAGACATGCATGTGGGGGCATGCTCCGAGAGCAATTATTACCGACCAATGTTTGGCTATGAAGAATGGTAAAGAAAATATATTCCCTAACACCCGACATCGATGATACATATGGCATATTAAGAAAAAGTTGCCCAAAAAGTTGAATGGGTACAACGCCTACGAGCAAAATAGATTGTGTATGCGTAAGGCAGTTTATGATTCACTGACAATAAAACAATTTGAGGATGCTTGGGATGTGTTCATCAAAAAGTGTGAGCTTCAAAGTAGCACATGGTCACAGGGGTTATATCTAGAAAGGAAACGATGGGTGTCTGCTTATTTGAAATATATGTTTTGGGCAGGGATGTCATCCATACAAAGAAATGAGAGTATGAATGCATATTTCGATGGTTACATTCATTAACAGACGATCTTGAAATAGTTTGTGGGGCAATATCAAAATGCATTGGTGAATAAGGTAGAGAGTGAAAATGAACTAGACGCGAAAAGTCTCCACACTTACATCCCTTACTAACTGAAGATGAGTTGGAGAAGCAATTCCAAAGTGCTTACACGAACTCAAAGTTTCAGGAGTTTCAAAAGCAATTTTTCAGGAAACTTTGATTGTTTGTGTTCGAAGACAAAAGAATGTGATATTGTGTGCGAATATGAGGTACAAGAGTAGGTTACATTTGGAGAAGAATAAGAGAAAAAGAGGAAACAAGTGTCATTTACTGTTGATTTTAATTCTAAAACCAATGATTCTGAAACCAATGAAACACATTGTAATTGTCGATTGTTTGAGTTCATAAGAATGGTGTGGTTTCAAAGGGGAATTCAAAAAGTGTCTGATAAGTATGTGTTGAGAAGATGGTACAAAAATGTGAAAAGTGTAAACACTAAAGTTCGAATATGTTACGATAAGTTGTCAATGTCAATTGAATCTCATCGACGTGACAACAAGTGCAATCTCTTTAATGAGGTTGTTGATTTAGCAAAAGAATCTCAAGAGAAGTATGATATGGAGATACTAACAAGGGCACGCAAACTAAAACGAGAGTTGATGGAAGATTTGGTTCTTTGTGAAGTAACGTGGGTTTTAAAACTCCTAATGATTCATTTTCACTTGGAGATGAGGTTATTAAAACCAAAACAAAGCACAAACATACTTGACCCGGAAGGTCTTCGTCAAAAAGGGAGACCGCCGTGTAAAAGGATGCAAGGTGTTGTGGAAAAAGCTGTTAAGAAGAAAATAGAAAAGAAAAAGAAGACATTGCCCAAGGAAAAAACTAAGGTATAAGTTCTTTATGATTTGTTAATATGGACATATAGTAATATTCAATGAATAATTAGTAATTATTTTATTTGCCAATTTCAGGAGATTGAGGAGAATCTGGTTGACCATGTGTTTCAGACACAAGAGAGTATTGTCAATGTAAATGTAAGAAACTTTAGTTTTATTGCACAATTTCATGAATCATGTTAAAGTTATTGTTAATTCTCATTTTCTTTGTTAGCCAGAGGCAGCCAAGCTACATGGGCAATCAATGTGGCCAAACATGATGCCCTTTAATATGCCACCGAATATGGCATAAGGCGGAAGTATCTTCCAATTTTCTCTAAGTTCATGCCCAACCGGAACAAGTTTCAACCAATTTATGTATGCGTTTACGAGTTCACAAACAAACATGTCAACCTTATTCAATAGTCATAATTGGAGAGGGCACCCAAATATTATAAGTAGGCAAGTTTGGAGAGGAGGGCAATCAAGTTTTTTGAAGACTCAAGGCCAATGTGTTGGAGGACCACCAGCAAGTTCACAAACAAACATGCCAACCTTATTTGATAGTCATGATTGGAGAGGCCAATCAAATATTACAAGTAGGCAGATTTAGGGTGGAGGGCAATCAAGTTTTTTGGAGACTCAAGGGCAATGTGTTGGAGGGTCACCGCCAAGTTTCATGAAAATGCTGAATGCATCGGATAACGCTGAAGAGTAGTTTAATTCACTTGATCGTGGGTGTTTTAGTATTTATATCGTGTCGTATCTGTTGTGTTTCGTATCCATTTACTAGCTAGTGCCCAATGGGATCTCGAACTCTTTTTTTTTTCCAAGACTTGGTATTGGCATGTAAGAAAAAGCTATTTGAGTATTTTTTTATGTCGTGTTTTTTCTATATTGTGTTGTGTCTTTATCATATTATAACATCTGGTTGTCTATGTTAAAGGTTTGAATGAAAGCTTGCAATTTGAGTGGCATTAACGACTGGTTCAACAATTGGGCAGATTTTTAGATGATTTTTTTGAAAGTTGCTAAAGAAAGCAACATGACCACTTCGTTGAAGAACACGAGAAACTGAATTTGTACTAAATAGTATAAGAAAATTCATCTAACAAAATTGATCACAGTTATGTTCATAGAAGATGCACATGGATGATGGTTTTGGAAAATTTTTGGTAGAGTCTCCCCTGTTTTTTGCCCTAACCCGACGTCTCGCATCTCAATCAGTATAGCAATAATATCAAGTTACGCAAAAGCCCACGCTAGGCATTTCTCATTCTAAATTACCATTCATAACAAAAATCAAAAAACGAAATGCTATCACAAAATTTTGAGCTGGTACAAGTGACCAAATGAATTGCAACACCATATCATATATACTCCCAAGTCACACAAAATCATAGTTCCACCACAACATATTGTCATAGCATTATATATTGTCCATCATGACTTATATGAAGACTTCAACTTTATCACAATCCAAATTTACGTTTAATCCATAAGCTCACACAACCGTTCTCATCCCAATTTTCATTTACAAAGCTGTGCATCATCATTAAGCCATACATTCGTATTCCAAAAATACATACAACTTGATTTTCCAAACTAATGTTGGAGAGCTTCCAAAATCTGTTGTATCAAATTCTCTCTCTATTGGTTTAATAGTTTCGAGCCTGATAACTGTCTATTCTTCTTTCTCCCTCTCTCTGATGGTTATATTATGTTGAAATGAGTTGTTGAATATTTTTGCACAAAGATTTATTCCACGCTAATTGTGTAATCTCTGTATATCATAACTTGCTAAATTGGTTTTTTGTTTATGAAACTCTTTCAGGGCAAGTTTATGATGACTGGATAAAAAGAATTGAAAGAGTTGTACTGTTTTTATTTGAAGACTTGTATAAGAGGAGAATTTTTAGACCGTATACAAAATAATTGTAGTATTATTTAGAGATTTTAGGGCCCACCGTCATTTGTATATTTTTTTTGGTAAAGCAACGACAGAAATTACTGGATGTTTTTAGGCCTCTGGTGATTTCTTTTCACTGACTGGTCATGATTTCGGGTTGGGTCGTGACAAAGTGGATTTAGGGGCTGTTGGCAGCGGCAGTAGGTGGTGGTGTGGTGTTCGGTGGTTGAGCTGTTCTTCGGTGTTGGTGGTGGCTGGTTCTGGTGGAGCATCTTGTAGTGGGATGGTCGGGTCGTTCTTCAGGGCAGCAGCGGTTTGTCTCTCTCCAAGTGGCTGCGGTGGGTGGTGGAGTGGGGTTGTTGTTTTAGGATGGCCTATGTTGTCTATGGGTTGGTCTCTAGCTTAGCTTATGTTGTCTATGAGTTATGCTTTTTAGTTTTTCGGACTAGGATTTCGGCATCTTGGGCTTCTTGTTGTTTTTGGGTTATGGATTTCTTGTGAGCTTTAATATTATATTTATACCTATTTAGACCCTTTTGGTATTCTGGGCTAAGTCCATTGGGGTTCTCTTTGCTGGTTTCTTGCCAACAAGAACTCGTTTTGTAATCCTTTTTCTTATCAATAAATTTTTTATTTCGCCATTCAAAAAATATATATTCTCGAACGAGAGTATCTTCTAATAGAATCAACTTTTACGAAAAATATTACAAAAAATAATGTCTATACCAAATGGAGCTCAATTTCGAATGATCGTTTGTTGGCTACATTGCAACAAGCTGTCATTGAAAGAGAAAGAATTCCGTCTCCCTTTCATCTTTCCAAATCATCAAATAACATCAGTTAAATGGCGACAACAGATAACAATGCTCTATTTGTTTGGGCGTAAAATATTTTTTCGTAAAATATATTACCTATTTTTCGGTGTTTGATTGCATAAAAAATGAGAAAATATTTTAAATGTAAAACATTTTTTACTAATTGGATAAAAATAACTTACCTTTAAATCTTCTATAAGTTATTATGTTTAATGGCAATAGACAACAGATGACAATTAAAAAATGTTGGAAAATGAGTTTTGTACACAACATTTTTGGGCATGTTTTGAGCCAAAAATAAAGTGGGACTCGGACACCTCGAGAGGTGGGTCCAAGTGGATTCATAATCTTTTATGCTAGGGGATTAATCCATAAAAGAAATTAACAAAATCCATTAATGATTGAATGAGAAATTGTCAATCAAAATTGGGCATTTTCAAATAGGGACGTGTGAGAAATAAGAGTATCCCACATCAGAAAGTCTACTCAGACAGATTTTTTGGGCACATATTGTGCACAGATCACTGTGTGGGGCCCACTAAGGGTCCCACACAAATGATCCGAGTCGTTCATTAAATTTAAAATATTTTTTTAAGGACCCACGCGAGAAATTAACTTAATCCGATACTTATAGGTGCTCGATCCATACATCTAAACTTTTATTCTAAAACCCACGCAAGAAATCAACTTAATCCGATACTTATAGGTGCTCGATCGATACTTATAGCCGCCTGCTTGGACCTGAGGGTTCGTGGGAATGTCGTTGTGTGCGATGGATCTGGGCTTGTGGTGCCTAGATTGCCTGCTTTGGGTTTATCCGATTGGGCCCAGCCTGCATTGGGGCTTGTTCATTGTGTTTGCTGCAAGAGCTCTCTTGGATTCATTTTGATCTTTGCTTTGTTGATGACTAACCTCTCCACCTGTTTGATCTTTGCTTTGTTGAGTTTTTGGTTCCATTCCAACTTCAAATGCTTATAAATAGGCATTCCCTCCCAAGAGATGAGCGTTGTGTTTGATTTGTGTTTTGAAAAATAGTAGGGGTAATAAGTGGAGAGAGATAGAGAGAGAAATGTTGAAAAGTACGGAGAATCTAGGGAGAATTTTTTTAAAAATGTTTTTGAAAAGCAAAAAGAACAAGGCACCAGCATTCCAAAAAACAAGTTTTCTTCTGATTTTGTAAGCCCAAATGTTTTTCATCCGAGAGAGTACGACGCACATAAATTATATTCACAACAAGTTCAAGCGTGGTGCACGCTTAGCTTTCAATCAAGCCACCCTGGGAGATGGACGTCGAATTCAACCTTTAGCACCCCGGTGAGACGGCAAATCTATTTTTAAGGGCACCATGTAAAACACGGGACTCAGTTTGTATCTCAAATTTCGTTTAGTATTTTTTGTATAAATTCCAGTATTGAATAAAAGATCGCATAACTATTTTTTTACTGTCGATTGCGTTCAACAAAAAAATTAACACTGTTGACGTGCTAGTGCACAAGACTACGCAAACGATACACTTTGTTGAGGCAAATTACATGGAGCAAAAAACCAATGGAAGAAATAATTATTGGAAACAGATCAATTAATCCTACGATCTGGACAACAACAACTGCCATCAAATATCAACCATCGTTTTGAGAATTTAAGCCTGGGTTTCAAAACTCGGATAATCAATGTGTAGGAGCGGTCAAAATCATTAACTCATGATTGAGGAAGACTATTTGACCTTTCAATTGCTTGCGGACACATGGCAATGGGGCCTGCGGAAAAGGGTGTCCTTAGTCAAATCCCCAACCGGAGGAGAATAGTTGACCACCCAATGTGAAAAGAGCACGTGTGCAAAAAAAGACATGAGGTGCTCATGCAGAAGTTCACCGCCGCAGGAAGCTTCCACGGAGCCCCACTGGTGCCGCGGAATGGTAAAATGTACCCCAGAATAGTTCTAGCGATGGGAGACTGTGTTAAAAGCCCGCGAGTCACTGGGGCCTCGTAATCACAAAAGTTGCAATGAAGAGTTCCCAGGGTTCCTTCCTGGCCTAGAGGCAGGGTTCGAAAGGAACCCCACGGAGAAGATACGATCGCCACGGGTTGCAACCTCGCTCCAGCGGGAATCGGGGAAATTCTTGTGGCTTGGTGGCTTAGGGTGGAGGTATCGCTGCGGCATTATGAGCCGTTCTGCAGAAGAACGTTCGCGGAAGGGCAAGTTTCCCTAGGGCCAAGAGGTATAGAGGGAACACGTGTCGGGGTATGATAGGAGCGTCGTCCCGGGCCTTACCTAGGCCCAGGTGCCCTATAAATACCCCTGACATTCCCAATGATTGATGACGACCCTTTTCTGGGAGAGAGGGTGTGAACACTGAATTTGAGGAATGAGAACATTCTTCCTTAGAGAATACGAGTGACCTCACTTACTCAAGCCCGGAAAAGGTCAAACACCCCATGGAGAACAAGAGGACGTGCTGTAGAGGCCCGTAAATTATTAAAATTTCGAAAATCGTTTAATACTTGAAAGGAATCGAAATTATTAATAAAGTTGTGTATTTGTTTGTGAGATGTACGGATATATGTTAATTGTGGTGTATCGGATACTTGGGGAATAAAAAAAGGTGAGTTCTGATGTTGTGATGATGTTTGGAGGTGTTGGTAACAAGTAGGGTTGATTTTGGTAAAAGTTACAAAAAAATTCATTTTCTGTCCAGCATGAACCGGTACGGGTTTTTCCTATACCGGTACATAATGCCCAGAACTCGTAAATTTTGGCATTTTGAAGGCTCTTGAACCGGTACGGGATTTTCCTGTACCGGAACATAGTGTGTTTTTCTGCGATTTTCAGCACGCATTTCAGACGCCTATAAATACCTCCTTTTATCATTTCCCACATTCAAAACCCACGAAATAACCCTAGAAACACCCCCTCTCACCTACCCACCTCCAATCTCACCCAAAGTTCTTGATTTCAACCTCAACTCTTCAAGATCCAAGGGTTTCCAACCTCAAAATCACTTGAATCTCACATTTGGTGAACAAGAGGTAAGCTTGGTGTTCCTTTTTCAACTTTTTGGCTCTCATCCACGTTTTTCTCTCTCTCCTCTCAATCATTTGTTGATCTTTGCTTATTCATCATGTTTTTGGGTTTATTTCTCTCTAGATCTTGCATCTAAGCTTGGGAGTAGCTTGTTCTTGGAAGATTTGAGCTTTCTCCTCTTAGTGGACTGAGGGTTTTGTTCAAAACTCACTTTGGTAGGGATTTCTCTCATCTTCTACATGTTTGCAATGATTATGCTTGATTTTAAGTGTTTATTTGCTGTAAATGGTTGAATGAAATGTTTTGTGACTTGAGGATTGCGTATTCTTTGAAAGTAGTATTATGGACTTGGGTGTTATGATTCATGAGTTATATGTGACGTGTTTGGTTGTTGATGTGAAGTGGGTGTGGAGAATATTGTGTTGCAAGGTGTGGGATACACAATTTTCGCGAGGGGTGGAGAATATTATGTCGCAAGGTGTGGGAAACACAATATCGCAAGGGGTGGAGTACATTGTGTCGCAAGGTGTGGGAAACACAATGCCGCGAGGAGTGGAGTTTATTGTGTCGCTAGGTGTGGAAACACAATTTCGAAAAGGGTGGAGGATTGTTTGGGAGGTGTGTGTGTGTGTGCATATGTGTATGAGTATGTTATGATATCTCGTAAATGGTGTTGGCTTACATTCATTTGGATTTGATATTAAATTTGGTTTGCTGCATTCATGCTCTTCATCTCATTACATATAGATTTTGTAAAGAACTTCCTACTGGGCTTGTTTAGCTCAACAAAATCCTTCTTTTCAGGTTCAAACGCAAGGCAGTAGGTTGTATGACATGGCATTTTCGGAAACGACGACTTTTTGGGAGCTAACATGATTTAATTACTCATCCATCTTTGTATTGGTTTACTTTTGGACAGAGATGGTGTTGTAACTGATTTTTCGTTGTTTGATCTTTTGACAAACCTTTGTAATATACATGAGACTTTGTACGTGTACTTAACTTCATTTTGGGCCATGGTGCCAAAGTTGTAATCTCTTAAACTTGTGGACCTTGTTGTAATTAAACAGGTAGGAAATCCTATTTTTGGTATTATCCATATTATGCGAGAATCTTCCTTGGATTGGTTATTTATTTATGTTGAAAATCGAGGGCGTGACACGTGCTGCCTCTGTTCCTTCCATATCTCCTGCTCCTCCCATCACCCCATAAGATTCCTCCTCCTTTTTCCTTTACTAATTATCGACCAATCACACCTCTCTAGCTCACAAACATTCACGCGTAAGCAACCTCCCGCGAAACCCATCTCCTACATTTAGGTGACTCTGCTGGGGAGGTGTCTTTTGGTTTATGGTTAGCACTCGCTCTAAGAAATACGTCGAACCATCGCGTCAAAGAGCAATGACGGCGTCGGACAATGCCATACCAACCCTCGAGGAAGTCGGAGAGACCAACAGCATGGGTGCAACTGCACAAACATTACGGGCTGTTCAGGACGGGCAGCGCCAGTTCCTTGAGACACAGAAGCAACTACTTGCGGCCTTCAAAGGCCTCACGGAACTCATTTCGGCTGCCCTCCCAAGAGCCGCGACCAGCCAAGGAGACGAGCCCCCACAGATCCATGTTGGGGGCAGCAACAGTCAGACAGCACAACCCCAGATCCCTCTGTCCTCTCTGTCCTCCCCGCATCCCTTGCGTGGAGGCCCTTCTTACTAAAGAGAAGGCGAAGATCATTCTACCCTCCTTTCCAAGCCTAGACATCCGCCCCCCGTACCCGATCACCATCTTATCATTGCCCTATCCGGAAGGATACACTCCGCCGAAGTTCATAAAATTCGACGGCAAGGAAGGCAGCACACAAGAACATGTGGTTCGTTTCATTGAATCCCTCGGAGCCCACAAATCCGATTCCAACTTGCGTCTCCGCGAGTTTTCGAAATCTCTCACCTCCTGCGCGTACACATGGTACGTCAACTTGGAGCCTTACTTGATGGCCACTTGGGAAGAAATGGTGAATAGCTTTTATGCTAAATTCTTTCAAATCCGTGAAAAGGTAACAGTGATTAGCCTAACGAAGGTGGTTCAGACAAGCGAAGAAGACATAGTGGATTACATTAAATGATTTTAGAATTGCGCGGTTGACTGTACCGAGTCAGTCAAAGAAGTTCAGCGTGTTAAAATCTGCATTGGGGGAATGATGGATGAGTTTAAGATGTTGCTAGTAAACTTGAAGTTGGGAACTTTTTCTGCCCTATTGGAATTAGCATACAACATCCGACATGTGGTCAAACTGGCTAGGAAAGATAGCTAGAAGGCCAAATCCGCGGTCGCCACCGCGGCCGTCGTGGACGTGCCGTGAGGTCAACAAGCCGGTGGCAGAAGGAAGCGAAGGGAGCGCGAGCCCGGCCCAGCCCCGAATTACCCATGTAGAATGGATGAAGTGCACGCCCTGGTAAATGCCTGGGTGGCGGATGGCAAATTGGAGCTTCCCCCAGTGGAGTACGAGCTGACGCAGGACGATCGTGAGCATCCGCGGTATCACATGTACCACAGACACACCAAACACCCAACTTGTGACTGTTGGTCCCTAAAGAGGTTGTTCAAGAGAAAGCAAAATGCCGATGAGCTACGGATAGGGCGACACCACATTTGTGTGGAACCCTATCCCGCTCACGGAAACCACAACAGAGAAGTTAACATGGCGGAATGCTACCCATTCATGTATGAAAATGAAGATGAAGATGAAGCAGATAATCGCAACTACCTGGAAGAAGAAGAGGAGGAAGGATGGGCTTATATGGTCTCTTGCCATGAGATCATCGAAGAATTCGGAGAAGATAAGACTCCTACAGTTATGCCAGACCCCAACAGTTCGGCTATAATGCTACAAAACAGCATGAAGTTCCGAGCATTTTTTTTGACGGTTTTGGCTTTACCCCAGCCGCGAGATTAGAGATAACCAAAGCCATTATCAACATTGCAGAGGTTCACCAAGAATCATGCATGTCCGTGGAGGAGTCCGTCCTGCAGACAATCCGCAATGAATCCAATTCCGTTACCTTCTCGGACGCAGATCGGAGAATACGGTATCCTCATATCCGCCCGCTGTACATCACGTCCCACGTCAATGGAACACAGCTAAAAAGAACTTTTCTTGATGGGGGGGCCTCCATAAATCTCATGCCCTTTTCAACGTTCAGACAATTGGGAATCCCGGACAACCTGATAGTAGAGTCACCAATCACTATAACGGGGTTCGGAGTAGATAGAAAGCAGTCTCTAGGATATGTTGTATTGGATCTAGAAGTGGGGGCAATCCGCTCTGCTATTAAATTCCATCTTATCAATGCAGACCCAAATTACCACATCATCCTCGGACGAAGCTAGATGCACAAGTACACTATCGTACCATCGAGCTACCATCAATGCTTGAAGGGCATATGGGCAGGAAAGAAAGTCACCATCCGCGCATCAAAAAACTTGTTCGATACTAACGAGGCACACCTTCTAGACGTGTTCTACTTTTTAGAGCTAAACGAAGTGTCTTAAGCAATCACTGCCAAGCCGTGCGGCGTAAAAATCCCAAGGTGGGAAGACATAAAGGATGAAAGGCTGGAAAATCGAGAAAGAGAGCCCTCCGCGGTAGAGTCCGCGGCCCCCAAAAAAATCACTAAGACAAAGGAGGGGGGCAAAACGGTTTACCACTTATGACGGTCCACCGGGGCAGCGGTTGATCGAGAAACCGCTGGCTCCAACTGAATATGTGCCACGATCGAAGAGGAAGTAATACAAAAGCCAGGACCTGCTCCAGAGTGTATGCAAGACCAGCCCAAGCCGCAACATGAGGCCCTTGAAGAAGTGGACCTAAACAGCGGAGTAGACCAGAGGAAGCCAGTATTCGTGAGCAAAAAGCTGGACAGAGAATTCCGTGAAAAGTTAATCGCACTGCTACGTAATAATTCAGATGTCTTTGCATGGCACTACGAGGAAATGCCAGGATTGGACCCGGAGCTGACTACGCATCATCTGAATGTCTTTCACAATTCCAAGCCAGCAAAGCAGTCCCAGCGGAAATATCACCCCCATTTGGAGGGGCATATCAAAGGAGAAGTCAAGAAGTTATGAAAAGCAGGGTTCATCCGCCCTTTCCAATACCCTGAGTAGTTAGCAAACATTGTCCCCGTGAAGAAGAAGAATGGCCAAATTCAAGTATGCATCGATTTCCGCAACCTTAACAAGGCGTGCCCAAAAGACGAATTCCCACTCCCACATATTGACACATTGGTAGAAGCCACTTCAAGCCACCAGATGTTCTCCTTCATGGATGGATTCAGCAGATAGAACCAAATCAAGATGGCTCCAGAGGACGCAAAGAAGACAGCCTTCCGGACTCCGTTGGGAAACTTCTACTACATTGTGATGCCTTTTGGACTCAAAAATGCCAAAGCAACGTACCAACGAGCTATGATAGCAACCTTTCACGACCTAATGCATGAAATAATTGAGGATTATGTCGATGATCTCATGGTAAAGTCGAAGGAGCGGAAGGACCACCTCTTGGATTTAGCCACCGTGTTTGGCAGTAGGAAATTCAACCTCAAAATGAATCCCCTCAAGTGCGCATTCAGTGTCACTGCGGAAAATTCTTAGGCTTCTTCGTACATCGCCACGGTATCACGCGGATGGAGCCAAGACCAAGTCTATCGCGGAATTGGCCCCGCCACACTCTCAAAAGACGCTCAAACGATTCTTGGGGAAGGTTTCTTACCTACGACGTTTCATTCCCGCATTGGTAGAAATAGCAACAACCTTCACGAACGTATTGAGAAGTAATGCAAAATTCGAATGGAAGCAGGAGCACCAACAAGCCTTCGAGGGAATCAAAGCGGCTCTAACCTCCCCTCAGACAATGGTGGCTCCAGTCGCGGGCAAACCATTGATACTCTACCTGACCTCCACCCCGAGATCTATTGGGGCATTGCTAGTGCAAGAAGTAGACGGAACGGAACGCCTAGTCTACTACATCATCAAAAAAGTCCAAGGAGCAGAAGAACGATACTCGGCCATTGAGCGACACTATCTAGCCCTTGTTTTCACCGCTCAGAAACTTTGACATTATTTTCTGTCCTTCCCTATACACATAATTACTAAGTGTGACCCAGTAAAGTATCTCTTATCGCGCCCCGCGCTTAGAGGCCGGGTCGCCCGATGGTTATTGGCACTAGCAGAATTCCAAATTTCATGTGCCACACCAAAAACAGTTAATTGCCAAGCTCTTGCAAACCTCCTAGCCCAGTTCCCAAGCGGCCAGTGCTAACCATTTGAAGAGTCTTTGCCTGGAGACGATTTCGAAGCTTTCGCTGCCAGCGTGGATGACCCGCACTGGACGCTCAGCTTCGATGGGGCCGCGGGAAGTGGATCAGGAGGAGCGAGAATAGTGTTACAGAGCAAAGAAGGAGAGAAATTCCATTTGGCCTACAAGCTGAACTTCCCTTTCTCTAACAATGAGGCAGAATACGAGGCGTTGATTTTGGGTCTAATAGCAGCGAAAGAAAGAGGGATCAAACACCTGAAGATAGTGGGAGATTCGGAGTTAGTAATTCTGTAGACAGAATGGGTTTACGTGCTAAAGAAGCCAACATTGGTGCCATACCGAACGACAGTTCAAAAGTTAATGACTTTTTTCAAAAGCACCAGCATCGTTCATAAGCCCAGGTTAGAAAATCGATTCCCAGATGCCCTTTGCAACGCTAGGGGCAAGGACGGAGTTTGAAGAAGAAAAGGCTTGTATAGAAATTTTGAAGATGTTTGAGCCACCCGCTCTAGAAGACTTTTCCCAACCAACGAAAGACTCGCGCAGAGCCATCAAGATGCAACTAGCTACTGAGGTAGGGCATTTATCCACCGCGGAGCTTTCATACTTCATTATCTTGTGCAAAGAATTGTATCATCGCGCCCCGCAAGGGTGGCTCGCGCGGTGTGTCGACATAAAGGAAGCAAGCGAAATCTTGAATCAGATTCACGACAACAATTGTGTGGACAACGAGATAGCCCTATACAGGGATTCAGAGACAAGGTTACTATTGGCCTAGCATGAAGAAAGACGTCGATTTGGTTGCAAAGAACTGTACATGGTGTTCCTTGTACGCGGTCAAGCCTGAATGTCTAATGGTGGTCACCAGTAATCAAGAGACGGATTGGCGACAAGTCTACATTGATTATCTACGAGAAAGGTCCTTACCTATGGAGCAGACCGAATCTGCAAGAGTCGTCCGCAGAGCACGACGTTTCTTCCTAGAGAAGGGGATCCTATTCAGAAGGACACTCGAGGGGATGCCTCAAATATGTATAGACAAAGAAGAAGCAGAGGAGGTTTTGAGATGGACACATGGAACTGAGCATCAAGGATGGAGGAAACTCTACGAACAGTTGGTCCATTTGGGATATTTCTGGCCCACCATGGAGGGCGATTCTAAACGACACGTGCAAAGGTGTCAGGCATGCCAGAAGATTGGCAATTTGATTCATGCCCCCTCTGTGGAATTGTATTCGATCCGCGCTCCATATCCCTTTCACACGTGGGCCATGGATTTAGTCGGCTCGATCCGCTAGCCTCGTGGAAAAATAGGTGGATCCTGGCAGCCACGGAAATTTGTACCAAGTGGGTTGAAGCCGCCCCGTTGAGGAAGGCCACGGGGGATGTGGTAGCAACATTCATCAAGGAAAACATCATTTGCAGATTTGGCATACCCAAGATGATTTTCTCCGACAACGGAACCCCGTTTATTAATCACCACATGGGAGGTCTCCTTGATGAATACATAATCGGACACCACACCTCCAGCGCATACTACCCACAAGGCAATGGACAAGCGGAGGCGACAAATAAGACTCTAATAAGGATCCTGAGCAAACTACTAAACGAACGCGGTGGGACTTGGGCGGATCATCTCCCGATAGCCCTCTGAGCTTATCGAACTTCGAAAAGGAAGTCCACCCGCGCTAGTCCCTTTAGTCTGGTATATGGAACGAAAACGGTTTTGCTCGCGGAGCTGAGTGTCCCTTCTGCACGGATGATCCTTGCAATGGAGAATTCCGCGGAAGGAAGAAGGGCAGACTTGGAAACTTTGGAAGAGAGAAGAGACGCTGCTGCCCTCGCTCATGAAAGGTACTGGGAATCCGTGGCATGCTACTACAACAAAGGCGTGGTTCCGCAGGTGTTCAAGGTTGGGGACTTAGTCTGGAAGGCAACAACGGCAATAATGAGAGATTTGAAGACTCCAAAGTTCACTCCTAAATGGGAAGGGCCCTATGAGGTAATCAACGCTTCCAAAAGCGGGCACTACCATCTGGCCCACGTGGAAGACAGATTCCGGACAGGAGCGGTTAATTCGAAATTTGTCAAGAAATTTTGCCCGTGAGAGAAGAGGCGGGATTTTCACTTCGACTATAAAATCTTCTTTCTATCCTTTCTTTTCTTGTAATGATGTTGCAAGGCTTAATGGAAAATGGTATCATCCCATTAAGCTCCTGAGAATCTTTTTGTAAGTTTAAACTATCAGGCCATCTGAGTGCTGCTTTTAATGAAATGAAAAGATTATCTTTCTCCCATTTTATCCATTTGATTCACATGTTATGATGAAAAGCTTGACCACGCGCAGAGAGCATCTCCGCGGTTTCGCCCATCTTACAATTATTAATTCAAATTTAAAGGTTATCATTAAGTCGCGTGTGGTCAGAACATGACCCGTGTATTTCAAATTTAACGAGTGGTCAGAACATGACCCGCGTGCTTCAAATTTAACGAGTGGTCAGAACATTACCGGCGTGCTTCAAATTTAACAGTTATCATTAAATCGCGAGTGGTTAGAACATGACCCACGTGCTGCTCGCACTTAACAATTGTCATTTCAAATCGTGGGTGGTTAGAACATGACTCGCGCTGCTCCGGATTTAATAGAAATAATGTTAGGACGCAAAAGGCCCAAACTCAGCCCGCGGCCAAAGAATTGAACAAGACAACTTTATTGATTCACCGTCTTTATTCCAACAAAAAAAAAAAAGCGATGATGATGCATGTAAAGTCTAAACCAGCCAATCCACGAAAACGAGCTCCTCAGCGTTAGGGTCTTCAAGGTTCATCGCCGCTGTCGCCAGCTCTGCGTCATACTGTGAAATTTGGGCAAACCTGGCCTCCAGGTTCGCAAGTGTTGCCAAGCGGACTCCAACTGCGCAGAAAGACTATAAAGCTCAAGCCTCAAGGCCACCCTTTCCCCCGCGGCCCTGAGTGCGGAACTCCTCGCACTCAGCCAACCAAGGTCGAATCCCATGACAGCCATGTCCTGTGCGACCTCCTACAGGGCGGCTTCCATAGCAGCATTAAAGTCACTGAAGCGTAGCTGCGCCCAAGGGGTGAGAACTTCATGGAAATCCCTGCTGAGTAGCGCCCTGAGCCAAGCTGGCCACAAATTAAAGGGGGCAAATGTCTCAAGATGAGCCTGGGCTATGGCATTGAGGAGTGGGTGGTAGGCTTCATCCACGAGATAGCCCGCAGGGAAGAAACGCATAGGCACCTCCATCTCGGTGACCATGGACCTCTTCCCATGGTTCGTGACAGGACTCCACCTAAGAGAGGACCACTCTCTGGATTCCACCTCTTCCCTCTGTTGCTCGCCCATTCCTGCACCCAAGTCAGCAGCCAAGTCCCCAAGAGCCTGACTTCCCTATCCTCCCAAAACATCGTCAGTAGGCAAGAAGGTCATGTCTTTAAATAGAGAATTCAGATCTAAGTCAGTAATGGAAGTGGGCCCCCTAAGGAATTCCTCATTTACCTCCAGCTGTCGGTCTTCAACGTTTAAAGAAGGCTGAGCGGGATGAGTCACTGTGCACCTCACAGATAAGCGGCGAGAGTGAATTTGAGAAGTTGAGCACGCCGGGGAATGGGGACTGGTTGCATCTGAAGCTGTGTCCCTCCCCGCGACTGACCGGGTACATTGGAGAAAAGAAGCGTTGGAAACACCCGGAGAACCAGCCGCGACCATGTCCAGAAAACTCTCGGTGGAGTGGATCCGGAGACTGGAAGACTGTTGACGGGAACCCGAAGGGGTGGAGGAGGATGCGACTCCATGTTGGCCCGCAGAGAAACCCCTTGTAGTAGGGTGGGGGAGTTCCTCGATGTCATCTTCTTCCCCTCCCCTCAGGAGCTGCACTGCTGCCGCGGAGATTGGCTCCACGGCAATATCCGCCTGACCAATGGATTCTCGAGAATCCATCTGCGGAGGAGGCTCGCGAAGCTCTGAAGTTGCTGCATGGGATAGGGAGGGGTCTCGATCAGTAGAATAGACAATGATGTGATCAGATTCTTCGGAGGAAGAAGAAGACTTGGTGGAAACCGTGTTGGGGTTCCCTCCGAGGTCCATGATCAAGGGTTCATCAAGTAACGTACCTCCTACCACTGCGGAAGTTTCGGGTTCTGGCTGCGGATAAGGGACCGGTCCCGCACAGGGTTGATACAATTCCACCTCCCTCGTCCATGTAGCATTCCTTTCTGTAGTATCCCCCCCAAGAGTAGGAAGTTGGGCTTGCATGGCTTCAAAGCGGACACTCAGCGGTATGTTGTCCTGATCATCATTGTCATCATCATCGATATTGACACAAACATCATCGTGACCACCCATGTCCATGCCCCCATCCTCCTCCTCAGACTCCGCCATAGCTATTCGAGAAACTTTTCTTATTTAACAAACGGCGAGCAGGAAACCGAAGAAAAGAAAGGAGGAAATGGTCGAGGCAATAGCTAAGGTAATTTGAACTTACCAGCGAGGCATCGCTGCTTGACAGGTTTGCCTAGTTCATCCTCCTTGACTTCCTCCAGCGCAGCTTATTCCGCCGCTACCGCCGCAATAGCCGCCTCCGGCTTAAACGCCACGAAAGTACTAGGGTCCAAATCCCATCGTTGAAAGAAAAGAATGATATTCTTAAGAGTCGTAAAGGAGATCAAAGTTACGGAACGATAACCAGAAAGAAGTATACCGTGCGGAGCCGCTTATGGCGGTGACCCTCTCCCGCCGCGGGTGCCCTTGAAGAAGATGGTCGTGATGGCTCCACCGGAGCCGAGTGGAGCGCCCTTCCTCGAGCACCCCACGTACGAAAGTGTCCCGCGGCAGCTGGAGTCGTGGGTGGAAGCCCCAACGGAAAGGCCACATTCAAAGGGACGGCATTTGTTACCACCCACATGCTGTGAGGCCCATGCCAGTCGACCCCTCTAGCTTCCGCAACAGCCCGGAGTGAAGTGTCCTGCATGTGAATCTTGGACACCTCTGGGACCTCCGCCTCCCCGCGAATGAAAAGAAGAAAGGAATCTAAGTTTCTCCACCAGAACTGGCGGAACTCCAAAGTATAGCGCCCAACATCGTCCCTGCTAAGAATGGGCAGATCCCCAAGCTGTGCCAGGACGTCGAAAGTATGAGGCCGCATGAATCAGAGTTGAGAATCAACAAAGCTAGATACCTATGGAGCGTACCCGGGTACCCCTTGGTCAAAACTCAACTGCCTTGCGAATCGATCCGGCCAGTAGACCAACACCCCGTGGGCCTCGTTGTTGAGAAATGGGATCCACCCTGGGAGGGCGATGAGAGCAGAGTTAATGACTCCCCGGGCAATCGAGTTGTTCCCACTCATGGCTGAAAGGGAAGAGCAGGTGGGCAGAAGGCATTGGCCGAGGCCAACTATCCCCGGGGTGACGGAGTTGTAAGGGCACGGGAAAAAATTATCTGTGACGTCGCACGCCTCGTACCAGAGGACATCGCTGCTAATGATGAACCATCACTCCGATCGAGACCAGCTAGCGGACGCCTGGAAATCTCGCGGGATCAGAGCAACGGTGGGAAAATGCTCGAAGAAGTAGGCGAGAAGAAAACTGGTGTGAACCATAGAAAGTTGGTCACACCTTCCAAGGGACCTCGCAAGGTCAGCGTGAACCAGGTCCAGCTGACAGTGAAGCAACCTCAAGAATAAGGGGCCAGTGCAACGCACTTGCTGCGGGCCAAGAGCACGGCGAGCGAAAAGACTGTTGGAGAGGGGCTATCCGCCAGAAAGATGAAGTAAGAGAGGAAGAAGGCAAAGAAACCAGCCATATGGAGCCGCCCCTCGTAATGAGGACCAGCAACAAAGTCCCGCGGAGCTCCCAAAACCACCGCCCTCATAGGCTAAAGATCCTTGAAGAAGAAACGGATCCAGCTCGCAAAAGAAGTCTTCTTGGCATTCGCCGCTCTATTTTTGCGGGCACCCTAAGCAATGAACATGGGACCGGACTGAGTCAGCTCGCCCAGCCTCCGCAGCTTCGCGACGTCTTACTGGTCCATGAGAGAAAGATTGTTAAGGTCGAGGAGCGTGACCCCATGGAGGGGAAGGCGGGTGAGAATTACTACGTCCTCCAATGTGAGGCCGCTCTCGCCCCACGCCCATGCAAAAGAATGTGTATCAATGCTGCAGCGTGAGCATGCGTAATTCAAGTTTCTAATAGCAGCTCCCAGTCTCGGAATGTTCAGACTCTGCGACAACATCACGGCTTCGTAAGTACCGTTAGCCATCAGGATCTATTTGAAAGGGACATTGCCAAGAATCTCGTCAACCCACTCAGCCCAGTAGGAGGATTGCGAAGCCTGGGCCTCGAAGCGACACTCTAAATAAAGGAAGTCCCCGCGTTCTAAACAAAGGCGCAAGACAGAAGACGGATTGACCGACTCCGCATCCTCCAAGTTTGCAGGAGGCGTGTAAGAAGTATGGTAGGAGGTGGAAGGCCCTTCAACGGTATAGGTCTCCGCCGCGGTCCAAAAAGGGTCCTCCACGGATCGAAGGTACGGAGCCCTCCTCCATTGGTCCGCGGTGGGGACTAGTTCCTCGATGGTTATGTCTCATACATCCATTTGACATCTTTTGCGTGAAAAGAAAGGGAAAGCAAAAGAAGGGAAAGATTGTTTGCTGAAAGGGACGAGAAAATAACAGAGCTTTGACTAGGGTTTGAACGGTAGATGAAAAGGAAATAATGAGTGAAAGGTTTATATAGTAAGTCGGTTAAGGGAGCATTTATGGCAACCATACACCAAGAGTCACGACGGTACGCGAATAGACAACTCCGACTGTTATGGCGCTTTCTATCCCGAGAGACATTCTGAGGAGGACCGTAGAAACCTGCAAAAGAAGTACGCACGCGGACAACATCCACCCGCCGTCCACGCGCGGGGGGGCATATGTAGGCGCGGTCAAAATCATTAACTCATGACCGAGGAAGACTATTTTAACCTTCAATTGCTTGCGGACACGTGGCAATGGGCCCGCGGAAAAGGGTGTCCTTAGTCAAATCCCCAACCGGAGAAGAATAATTGACCACCCAATGTGAAAAGAGCACGTGTGCAAAAAAAAGACACGAGGTGCTCCCCCGAAAGTTCACCGCCGCAGGAAGCTTCCGCGGAGCCCCACCGGTGCCGCGGAATGGTAAAATGTACCCCAAAATAGTTCTAGCGGTGGGAGACCGTATTAAGAGCCCGCGAGTCGCTGGGGCCTCGTAATCACAAAAGTTGCAATGAAGAGTTCCCAGGGTTCCTTCCTGGCCTAGAGGCAAGGTCCGGAAGGAACCCCGCGGAGAAGATACGATCGCTGCGGGTCGCGACCTCGCTCCAGCAGGAATCGGGGAAATTCTTGTGGTTTGGTGGCTTGGGGTGGAGGTATCGCCGCGGAATTATGAGCCGTTCCACGGAAGAACGTCCGCAGAATAGCAAGTTTCCCCAAGGCCAAGAGGTACATAGGGAACACGTGTCGGGGTCTAACAGGAGCGCCGTCCTGAGCCTGACGTAGGCCCAGATGCCCTATAAATACCCCTTACATTCCCAATGATTGATGAGGACCCTTTTTTGGGAGAGAGTGTGTGAACACTGAATTTGAGGAAGGAGAACATTCTTCCTTAGAGAAAAGAAGTGACCTCACTTACTCAAGCATGGAAAAGGTCAGACACTCCACAGAGAACAAGAGGGACGTGTTGCCTCTGTTCCTTCCGTATCTCCTGCTCCTCCCCTCACCCCACAAGATTTCTCCTCCTTTTCCTTTACTAATCATCGACCAATCGCACCTCTCCAACTCACGGACATTCACGCGTAAGCAACCTCCCGCGAAACCCATCTCCTACACAATGTAGCCCCAATAATGGGTTCAGGAGCATAAACATGGGCTATTTGCGAAAGCTCTGCGCACGAATTGTAAAGCCAACGGCGTGACCTTGTTTCACAGAAGCATGCAATTACACCAAAACATCGTAGATATGAATTAGTTCTGTTGAGGTTGGAAAAGCCATTGTTAGTTCAACTCCATCTTTAGCACCAATAGATAGATGTAGTTGTTGCATACATTAATTAGAGTTGAAGTCTCGGGTTCAGAATGATTGAGTTTTCTAGTGTCCGGATAAAAGGGGATCTTCAACTGCCTTGCCTCTTCAATTCCATTTAGAGGTTTTGCCGAGCAGACCTCTCAAAACTCAAACTAACCCAACCAACTTTATCAATAGCATGGTATGTATGTGCATACTAATAGCAATATCTCTGTTTGTTATAAAACATGCAAAACTGAAAAAGTAGACTATGATTGCCATGCGAGAGCAATAATGCTACGTGCACAACTTTTTACCACAACTGCTAACTCGAGAATAAGGAAAATATTAATGCCAACTTTTTTGAGGTTGTACTGAGTCAGCAGCTGTGTCGGGTTATGATAGTATGTACTATGTAGCATTGTTGGAGAGCAATACACTGATCCTAATTGACTATTCTTGAGGCTCACGTTATTTGCTTGATAGTTCTCGAACAAGGAAAACCTTGTCTAAAAGTTTGCCCTGAGAGGAATTAACTTGACCGTTGGAGGGCATTTTGGTTGCGTCACACCGGCCGGCTGCATTCTCACTAACGGGGATTCTATCCTGTTGAGTTAATTTGAAAAGTTATCCAGCAGCTTATAATTCATTAGTTCTTCTAATTAATTAGCATAAAAGAACTCCAACAGTTGAGCAAATTTATGCTCCCAAATGTGACTCACACCTCCCAATCCCTGAGAGACCATTCCCACCGGGGAAAAATTCAAAATACCCCCCAACCTTTACACCCAAATTCAATTAGACTCTCAACCTTTAAAAACTTCAATTTTACTCCCAATGTTATATTCCGTTAATCAAAATGCCCCCTTCCGTCCGAATTACTAACGGATTCCGTTAAAGGCTCCGTTAAATAATATCCCGATGGAATTTCGATGATCCAAGCCGTTCAATGTGTTCAAAAAGTGATTTTAAGAGTCCTGTGAGAAATCAACAAAAAAAAATGACCGAAAAGGGCTTCATTTGAACAGTTTTCTATTGCGTAGTTCAATAAAAAACTGTTCAGATGAAGCCTTTCCTGATCATTTTTTTTTTAATTTCTCGCGGGTACCCTTAAAATCAAGTCTAAATCACATTGAGCGGCTCGGATCATTGAAATTCGATTGGGAAAGGGAGGTGCGAATTGATTCAAATTTTGTTCAAGTCCGAACGTCCGGATTTTGCTTTGGTCTGCACCTCCCCTTTTCCGATCGAATTTCGATGATTCGAGCCGTTCAATGTGATTAGAATGTGATTTGAAGGGTACCCGCAAAAAATCGGTAAAAAAAATGACTGGGAAGGGCTTCATACAGTTTTTTATTGAACTATTCAATAGAAAACTGTTCAGATGAAGCCCTTTTCGGTCATTTTTTTTGTTGATTTCTCATTGGTACTCTTAAAATCACTTTTTGAACACATTAAACGGCTTGGATCATCGAAATTCCATCGGGAAATTATTTAACGGAGCCTTTAACTGAATCTGTTAGTAATTCGGACGGAAGGGGGCATTTTGATTAACGGAATATAACGTTGGGAGTAAAATTGAAGTTTTTAAAAGGTTGAGAGTCTAATTGAATTTGGGTGTAAAGGTTGGGAGGTATTTTGAATTTTTCCCTTCCCATCGTCTACAAGCACACTGGGGCCGGGGTTCAATTAAATTCGGGGCAAAATCCAATACGGATTGACCACACTAACCCAAGACCTAAGACAGAGCAAACTCTTAAGTTTCAAGTCTTGACCACCAGGTCAACTCTTTTGGATAATGTTATCACAAAGTTAAGAACCCATTAGGTTGTTAATCATTTATCACTCCGACATTAGTAGAATTAACTGTTAAGAAAATCAAAATACTCCGTCTATCGAAAGAATTCTACGGAATTGCTTGCAATGAATAAAAAAAAAGGGTCATTGAACAGAAGAATCCCATCTCAAATTTCATGTTTCCAAATCATCAAATAGAATCAGTTTAATAGCAACAAATGACAACACCATCGTCGTGTCAGTGCAATGTGAAGACTCTGTGTATTACACTAGGGTTTGAGGGGCTCGAGTGAACCTCTTAGGTTCAAAAAATATACTAAAATTTAAATTCAAAAAATATACTAAAATTTAAATTCATTTTCCATATACATTGAATGTTACTCATGTAATATTTTCTACAGTACTAAATCATATATATATGAAGCCAAAGTAAATACTAAAACTTAATTTGATTTGTGACTAAGTAAATAATGTAGCCCAACAAAACAAATTAAATCAAGCCCGATAAATTTTCAACCAAAATAAATATCTTTACTTTGTGTGGTGCTTCGCATACAAAATATTGTAATTTCTTTTCGTCACCGCTAACCAAAACTTTTTGAGCTGTCCCAGCTCTACGATACATTCCCTCTGGGCGAGTTACATATAGTAGAAAACCGACAGGAAGAGACAATTTATTAGAAACATAATAGCAAGTCTTAAGATCTGGACAACAGTCTTCAGTTTGTTGGGTTAAGGTTTTTCTAGGTTTGGGGTTTTATTAGGCTTTTGTTGGTATTTGATTAGCGTTTGGGTCTCGGATACCTACGAAGATTAAGTAATTTTAATTTTTTTGTACGCTTGTCCTTTTAATCTTAATAATTTTCAAATTCGCAAATTAATAAAAATTTTGCTAATAAAAAAAAAGAACACAACTACTGTGATCCCTCCAGGAAAATTACATATAGTGAAAAACCACTGGCAGAAACAATTTATTAGGGACATAACAATACAACCCAAGATCCCGACAACAACTGTTAAAGATCCTCCGATTGAGAATTTAAGCATTGGTTTTCAAGAAATGGATAATCAGTGTAGCCAATAACAGGATCAGGAATGTAAACAATTTCTCTATTGTACTCGTTAAGCAGCGCATTCAGCTCAAACCTACGAGGCAAATCCGGGTCGGCTAAGAACAAATTACTGTACGCAACAAGATCAGTACGATTCTCCGCGACAGCTTGGTTACCATCTTCTCTATCATAACCGCCCGCAGAAATGAAAGCGCCGTTGCAGGCCTTCCTCGTGGACACAAGACTGTATTGGTGGCTTTCACATTTTTCTCCGACCGTCTTCATTCTAGGCTCGACCATGTGACAGTACAGTACACTGAATTTACTCAAGGATTCAGCATTGGAAAGACCTAGAGCATTTGGATTCGAGTCACCTGATTCCATGTAATCAGCGGAGGGAGAAAGCTGGATTCCAACTTTATCTGCTCCTATCTCATTGACAATAGCTTCAACAATTTCTAGTGCAAACCGGCAATGTTTCTCCAAAGAGCCTCCATATTTATCCGTGCGGTCATTGACTTGGTCTTTTAGAAACTGGTCTATTGGGTAACCATGGGCTCCATGGATCTCAATCCCATCACAACCTGCACGTTAAAAAGACATTGTAACTCAGAAACACAGCACATCAGTATACGGCAGCAGGATCAGTACAAACTCGAGGGAAAATTCTTATTGCACTTTTTGAATCCAAAATATTTGACCCTGCTAAGTATGAGAGCAACTTTACATTGAAACAAGACTTGTAATTAGTAGGCAAGTCGAGAAAGAGCTGGCTACGTAAAAAATCTTTTGTTTGAGTTCTACATTTGTCAGTGAGCATTATTATGGATTAACACTATCATTTTCCAACAACACACTAAAACGTTTCTACGAGATACATGGCATTTACAAAGACTGGCATTGATTTTGATAGACAGAGACTTGATATCATGGTATAAAGTGAATTAGCCCCAAACTTACCAGCTTCCATAGCATTCTTCACAGCAAGTCTAAAATCATCGACTACTAGAGGAATTTCATCAGTTCTTAGCCGTCGTGGAGGTGAAAATTGTGCTACATAAACACCATTAACTCGTATTTGAAGAGTTAATTTCTTGTTGGTGGAAGAGATTGGAGCCTGGCCTTTTGGCTGGAAATCTCTACGCGGTATAAACACAAATAAGTCAATAGTTGTGGAGTATTGGATTCGCAGTAACTCCTTCTCAAAATCTCTTCATGCGTCAGGCATCTCTTGGAGTAGCATGTTTCCCATGGGTTGTTGGTGTATTTGGATTAATCGTAATCGGAGACATTTTAATTCCAGTTGCAACCAAAATTTCCATTTGTTCTCTAAAAATGATTGTCTTCCTCGGACCTTTGAATGGGAAGCTTGTTGTAATCATATTGATTCCCGGAAAACCGTTCAGACCTCCCATTTCGGTTGGACCCCCCCTCCAGATGGTTGCTACAAGCTTAATGTGGATGGAGCTTGTAATAAACAAAATGGCATTGCTACAGCAGGGGGATTGATCTGAGATTCCCAAGGAAGTGGATTAAAGGTTTTCAAAAATGTATTGGGGCTGGTAATAGCCTGGGAGCCGAGATGTGGGCTCTTCGTGACGGTATAAAAATGGCAGCTGATCTCAATCTTAACAATTTACAAGTGGAAATGGATGCCAGTCTTGTGGTTGAACTTGAAGCTATAAATTCTCACAGTGATGCTTCTCATGCGTAGGGTGCTATTAAGGAAAAAGAAAAAGAAAATAATGAAGACAGGGGCTTATATGATCATTGAAATGTAGAAGAGGAGTGCAGTTTGAAGGAATTACTTGTAGTTCCACACTGGCTGAGTAATACTATTCTAGTGGAACTTGAAAATCAAGCTTTGGCAACTGCACTTTCCTTCTTGGTAGAAACCAAGGGTCAGCAGTTCCAGTGCGAAGATAGTTACTCTAATCGGTGTATTTTTTATAACTGTTAATGCAGCTTTTACCCAGCACTTTTTGTATTATTGAAAGGTAATAGTTGTTTTTTTGATACATTGGTACTCATTTGAGCCCTTCATATTATTCTGTTGTAGGAAAAGTAACCATTCTGTAGGTTCTATCACATGTTCATGTGACGGAGGATCAGCTTGGTTGAGTATTTCAGGTGCCTTCTCCTTTTTTGTTTAAGAGCATGTGTAACATACGAACAGTCAATTTGGAAGGAAAAATTCCCGGAAGCACTTTAGTCCAAAACAAAAGGGGGTGAATTGGTCATTTCTAATTGATAGGGAGGTGATATGCCAAAGAGGCAATCCGTAGGGAGGTAAATTGCATTTTGCCCCCACTTCCTCTCCAAACTTCACTAATCCTTTTTTTCTTGTTCCGAAAATCTGAAGGCTTCTTTCTCCCCGAATATGATAGATAGCAGTCGGTTTGGACCTTCACTTAGTTTCACTCAAGCTTCAGGCATAGTAAGCAAATAAATGCTTCAGGTAGTGGAAAATTAGCAGAGATTCGGGGATTTCCGAATTGTTCAACCTTTCAAAATGTTGCTGAATTCTTGGACAAACAAGAGACAACTTGTCAAACTGAAACATCTTAGTGGCAAGAGAAAAAAGAAAGCAAAAGCTATTCCCATGGTAGCTGTGAGCAACACGGGAGCAACCTAAACTGCGAAAACAGGGTTGTGGAAGAACAATACAAGCATTGCGGTGGAATCTGTTGACAGGGTAAAAGATTTCCGCTTGTAGTTGTGAACAGCCTAAATTCCACCAATGTTGCAGTCTCTTTTATGCTTACCCCTATTCATTCACATTCGTTGTGGGAGAGCAATACAAGCGTCGGGATGGAATCTGTTGACAAGCTAGCAGGAGAAACAACCTAAATTCCACCAATGTTAGCAATCTCTTTTATGTTTACCCCTATTCATTCGCATCCTCACTACGGTCTGCCAAATAGCTCAAATAAATATTCTGGCCCATACAAAACGAACTTTTTCGGAGCATTTTTTTCCAAATTGAGTTGTTCAGGTCCGCGAACTAATATCATTCATAACGTAGTCTTATTAAGCTATATACTTCTATTACTACAGGGTCTATGTACCGATTGTTTTTACGATGATAAGCAGAAACAACTGGAGTTACACAAGAACATAAAACCCAATCTCAACTTCATCTTTTCCAATCATCAATAATTTAAGTTTAATAGCTACAGAAATTGACAAAACAAATAATTCTATCGAGCCAATGCACCAGGCGCTAAATACAATATGCTCCCTCCAGCGAATTACATTATAAAAAAAGCAGCTTGATACCCGTTCATATGAGTGTCTGGAGGGTTATTCTGATACAGCAAAATAAGAACCACTTGAAGAAGAACTTCATTTCAAATTTTTGAAATCTGAGATCAGGACAACAACTAGAGTGATCCTACCATTGTGCTTTTAAGCAGTGGCGTCAAGAAATGGATAATCAGTGTAGCCAATAACAGGTTCAGGAACGTAGAAAGTTTCTCTGTCGTACTTGTTAAGCGGCGCATTGAGCTCAAACCTACGAGGCAAATCTGGGTTGGCCAAGAACAAACGGCCAAATGCAACAAGATCCGTGCGATTCTCTGCAACAGCTTGGTTACCATCTTCTCTATCATAACCACCCGCGGAAATGAAAGTGCCATTGAAAGCCTTCCTCATGGGCACAAGACTGTGGGGGCATTCAGATTTTTCTCCAACCTTTTTCATTCTAGGCTCAACCATGTGACAGTATAGTACACTGAATTTACTCAAGGATTCAGCCATATAAAGACCTAGAGCCTTTGGATTTGAGTCACCTGATTCCATGTAATCAGCAAACGGAGAAAGTCTGATTCCAACTTTATCTGATCCTATTTCATTAACAATAGCTTCAACGATTTCTAGGGCAAATCGGCAACGGTTCTCCAAAGAGCCTCCGTATTTATCAGTTCGGTCATTGATTTGGTCTTTTAGGAACTGGTCTATTAGGTAACCATGGGCTCCATGGATCTCAATCCCATCAAAACCTGCACATTAAAAAGAGATTGTTACTCGAAAAACATAGCATACAAGTACAAGGTAGCAGGATCAATACCAACGTGACGGAAAATTCTTACTTTTCTAATCCAAAATATTTGACCCTGCGTAAGACTGAGAGACTTTTAATGAGTAGGCAAGTCGAGAAAGAGTTGCCGACTCAAACTAATTTTGTTTAAAGCTCCACATTTGTCAGTGGGTATTATTTTGGATGTGCTATCACTTTCGAACATTCCACTAAAAGGTTTCTACGACATATGTGGTGTTTACAAGTCTGGCATTGGTTTTGATTAACACAGACTTGAGGTCACCATATAAAGTGAATCAGCCCCAAACTTACCAGCTTCCATAGCATTCCTCGCAGCAAGTCTAAAATCATTGACTGCTAGGGGAATTTCATCAGTTCTTAGCCGTCGTGGAGGTGAAAATTCTGCTACATCAATACCATTAGCACGAAATTGAGGAGTCAATTCCTTGTCTGTAGAAGAGATTGGAGCCTGGCCGTTTGGCTGGAAACCTACACACAGTATAACCACAAATAAGTCAACAGAGAGCCAAACTGCTACAGGGCCTTCGTATCTTGATCTAGAAGAAGAGGCGAAGACAAAATATAACAATGACTAATGAGTCATTTAGACATAAATTTGAAATGAGAGGTCACATCAAATGTTAACAAGCCATGCAAAAGGTTATTTCAATTCCTCGAAATCTTGGTAAAATGACCTAAATGTGTTCCAATGAACCTAGTAATAGATGCCCACATCAACTATGTCATATCATAAAACAAGTTATAAATGTGTACAATGAAAAACAAATGTGGTGAATGGACCTAGCACTAGCTACATGCAATGAATAAACACATAGTTAATGTATCTAAATGCATAATAAATCCATAGTTGAGTCCATGCAATATTGTCAAACATACGGAGAAATGTAAATAGAAAACTAGCACTCATAATGTTGGCACAAATATCACCGCACATTTAAACAATTGACGTGGAATCTAAACATTATCTTTCAATGAAGAAATGTAAACAATATACCATGGTTTGAAACTCTTCCCACATGCCAAATCTGACAGAAGAAGATACCACCTTTCGCATGAACAGCGTCGACAATAGGCTTCCAGGCTTCAACTTGCTCCTTTGTCCAAATACCAGGCGTAAAAGGATACCTTTACGTAAAATAAAGATCAAGTAGTTTTGTTGAGAATCATTTTTAGCAACACATACACTCACCTACATAATTTCCTCTAAACCAATACAAAAAATACAGAACTTGGAAAATGCTAATTTTAGAAGTACCCTTGTGCAGTATCAGAAACCCCTGTGGCTTCTGAAATGAGAAGACCCCCTTTAGTGGCCCTCTGCGAGTAGTACAAGATAGCATGTGGTTGAGGAACATTATTGAAAGATCTCTGTCTAGTCAATGGTGCCAAGACAATTCTGAAACAATACAGAGAGAAAATAGTTATAACTGCAAGAAGCTTTGAAGTTTATCAGCGAGAAAAAAACAAATTGTCTGAATCCCAAACTCCGCTACACGGCCCTTGTAAAGTCTAAAAGAGAACACCATAACAAGATTTAACTAATTGAATTAATTGCTTATAACTTCTACCAAAATTAAATGGCACAAAACAAACAAAAGGTTGAACAAAAGAACCACCACTAGGCAAGAATGACTAAACAAAATTACCCAGAACCTTAAGATTCCAATGAATGATCATCATGCGATGTTAGTTAACAAAGTAAACCTAAGCTGTCAAGATCAACACAAACTTAAAGACTGAATCTAGTGTGTCAACAACATGCTATGTTTTGAAAAGTCTATAAGGCAAAAACAAGACTGATTCTAATAGACAAAAACAAACCCGAACACTAACACAGGTGAAGAAAGTCACAATACGGAAAATTTAAAACTTAAAAGGAGAAGCCATAAAGTGGAAAAGAGCACTCCATTCTTGACATACGGAGAATGCCTACAAAGGAGACTGGATCTTCCCATTTTTCTACCTCTGGCACAAGATTATGAAACATTTGTTTAGGTGCATATTTCTTCTTAATCCCATGAATATTTGCTCCCTTTCATTATGTTTCCTTGTCCTTAACATATTACTTGAAAAAGAGTGAACATCATGGCATGGAAACAAGATAGGGAAGTAGGAAGCCTGCTAGATTCAACATCAACATGGCATAGAAAAAAGAGCTGAAGGAATGTTTTCTTCTTCACTGTTGAGGTATCTTTCACAGGTCATTCAATACATTTGCAATGCTAAGGAGCATCTAACATTATAGACCTGGAGGAATATTTAGTTATAGTGACTGTATTAAGCCAATAGCTGAAATTTGGGAAATAACTGTAGGAGGGATAACTCCAGCTTTTACGGTAGTACTAGATGAGGAAAAAAGAAACGAAAATTCACTTGAAAAAAACTAATGCTTTTGCCTAAGATGGTGTCCCATGATCAAATTCCCATGAGCTACGATGGCTAAGATATTCAGCAAAACGAGGTTATTAGTTGGAGAAATCACAGTGATTCGCAGAATCCCAAGATAAAAGATATCTTACACTTTGATATCAGCAAATAAACCAACTAGCAATGCACATATGTCTAAAATAAATGTGAGATACTATATATCAAGACAGAAGTAAACAAGAAAAGAAAAAAGAAAATTTTAATCTTTGATTGACTACCGGCTCAACGCTTAAAGAATAAAAACATTTCTTCCAATCAACGTCACATTTTTATTAAAAAAATACTTAACATCACATTCAATCATAAGATATTCATTAACTAAAAAGAAAAGTGACTGGTGAAGTCGAAGGAGGGCTGTTAACGAGAGGAAAATTCTAAAACTACACACATATACACAAATATTTACACATGCTCACCCACGTGAAGGCCCACATACGAGGCTGGGCCCACACACTGCTGGAGTGTGTAAGTGTTTGTACAGTGTGTGGGGCCCACCCCCATACGAGTGAGTGTGTGCAAGGTTTCTGCAATCGTGTATCTGGAGCAGAGTTGGGAAAAAACCCCCGGTGAATTTCAGGAGTATTAAGGAATAAAACTCCCAGTTTGGAACTTTCTTCAAACGCTTGGTCAACAACAGACCAGCACAGCAACACAAGAAGAAACAATCAACTTGAGATTAGCCAAACTAATTAGTGAAACAGACTGACACTAACTAAAACAAGTGAGCCCAATGGTTAGTCCAATTAGTTGGTGGATTTGTTCTCCGTACAAAATTGATCAGAGTTCAATTCTTGGGTCACGCCGCAGAAAAGAAATTTCATGTGAATTTCCCGGTCCCGCCTGGCGAACGCGGGCCAGGACACAAAGGCTAGGAAGAATCCTAAAGAACAATAATTGGAACGGATTGATTAATTTTCATCAAAATGAAATTTCAAAGATTACTCAGGTCCGGGCTTCTGTACTGGGGGGGTGTGGGAAACAGAAGGGAAATCAAATGAAAAAAAAAAAAAAAAACACAAGTGGGTTGCGTTTGACTCTATACCTGTGAGAAAGTTGGAAGTTTCCCATTTTGTAGGGAGTGAGAAGAGGGATTTGGAGGTGCGTAGTACTGTCTTCCTCCCCTGCTTCTGCTTGTCGTTCCATTTTTTCTTGTATTGATTGATGACCGTTGGAGAAGTTATTGTCGGAATGAGGAGTAAAATGAGAAGTATGATTTTCCCTATCGGCAGGAACTGGGGGGTATAAATAGGGAGAATACATTGACAAATACTCCAATAGGGGAAGTCAAATCAAAATTTGGGACGGCTGGGTAAATACCTCATTCGTGACGCATCGAATCTGTGGTGGTGGACACTGGACAGAGTGGGAGGGATGAATATAGTAAGGAGTAGTTGAATTATCAGAAAAAGAAGACTATAAATTATAGGACGGTTGAAATAGTAATTAGTTTATCTGCGTAATTTTTGGATGAACCTAGACGCAATTGACTCTGGATTCAGGGGGTGTTTTCACTAAGTTAGACAATCAATTTTTGGTTATGTCCTTATTCAAATTCTTTCCGCGTATGTTAGTTTTGCGTCAAACTTTAAGCGTTTATCTCGACGAAAGGAATCGAAAGAGTAAAAAATTAATGTCTTTTACACAAGTATTTTTGAAAATATCCAAGAAAAAAAAATCAATTTTTCCGGCTTTTTCTTGGATATTTCACAAAATATTCGAAAATGATAATTGCACCGACCATGTGTAGGGAAAACGTACCGACCGGCCGCGCCGGGCCGTCTCCGGCCACCGGACGGCCGATCCGAGCCGTCCAAAAATTCTAAAAAGAAAAACCGAGGGGCCTACGCGGGAATCAACGGCATCCGATGCGTGTATGGTGCTTGATCTAAACACCCATTTTTCGCGTATATATACAAGTGTGTATATATACGCGAAAAATGGGTGTTTAGATCAAGCACCATACACGCATCGGATGCCGTTGATTCCCGCGTAGGCCCCTCGGTTTTTCTTTTTAGAATTTTTGGACGGCTCGGATCGGCCGTCCGGTGGCCGGAGACGGCCCGGCGCGGCCGGTCGGTACGTTTTCCCTACACATCCCGTCGGTACACATAGCATTACTCCAAAATATTTGTGTAAAAGTTATAATACTTTATTTTTCTGATTCCTCTCGTTGAGAT
Source organism: Rhododendron simsii (assembly GCA_014282245.1). Taxonomy (NCBI): domain Eukaryota; kingdom Viridiplantae; phylum Streptophyta; class Magnoliopsida; order Ericales; family Ericaceae; genus Rhododendron; species Rhododendron simsii. The sequence goes on along the minus strand of CM024963.1, from coordinate 15,678,630 downwards.
AAATCCATAATAATAGTAGTTTGGCACAAAATTAATATATGCTAAAAAAATTTTGAAAAAGAACAAAATCAAAAAGTTGTTGTCAACAATTTATTATTTAGTGGAAACGCTCCCTCAATTCAATGAATTGGACTCTCACGCTCTCTGTAGGGGAATACCAACCCGCACATTCTCTAGATATATGTGTCTTTTCAACCACTTAATTTAAGTGTGATGTATTGTAAGAGAGAATGACGAGTCTCGTAAAATAAAAAATAAGTACCTTAGCGAAATGGAGCCTAAGTATCTTGATTGATGGATATCACAAACTTATATAAATGCTAGGTTAGGAATCCTTAATCTCGTTTAAACCTTCTAGTTTCCTTGCAAAAGAAAATTTTAGACTTGTATAGTGGAGAAAGGAGGTAAGCAAAGACCTTCATCTGTAACCACCGCTGCTACAATGAAGAAATTGGGCAAGCAAAGAGCTCCTCGTAGCCATCACTAAAGAGAGGTGCTACTGAATCTGTACCAGAACATACATATCCTTTTTGGGCCCGTTTCGAGTATTAAAAAAATGATCGAACGCTCATTTTGTTTTAAATATTTTGTTTACAGTCTTTACAAAAAATAAGCTCAATTTGGTATTGGTTAGGACGTCTACGAAACGTCTTTGTCACAGAGTTCAAGCTTGTATTTTAAAGCAAAGTTGAATATTTTATAAACGCTCTTACTGATACCGGATTAAGCTAATCTTTTCAAGAACGGTCAACAAAATATTTTAAGCAAAATAAGCGGCCCTAATCAGTTTTTTGGAACCTCAAAACGGGCCTGAAAGAGGTATATATGTATGTACTGGTACAGCTATAAAATTTGTACCATTATCCTTTCTGCTTAAATTATGATTGGAGTGAGCAATAAACATAGTACTAATCGCCCAGGTCACTTAATGCCTTGTTGACTTTACTATTTTACTCAAAAAATATTTCTCAACTTAATTATTATTCTCATTTATCTTTTCAACTTTTTAATTATTACTCTCATTTGTTACTATATCTCTCTCTATTTTTTATCCCTTTCTCCAGTCATTATTCTCATTTCTCTCTACTCAGTATTCAAAAATACTACTCAAATCACAAACCAAACAAAGCATTAGTAAGTCTCTCATATGAGTATATTTTCTAGTAATGGAATCTGTTGAAATTCACCCAAGCGTGGGTGATGAACAGTGGCCGGCTAATTAATGCAAGCAACCAATTTGGACCTTTGATACCTCAGGCGTGCAAAGAGCAGTTAATGCTTTTGGAGTGTTTCCCTGGTTTCTCTCTATAAATACGTACTAATGTATTTGAGAGGTTGAGGAGGAGTGGGTGAGCTGATGAGAGTCTAGGAGGGTGAGGTCCTGAGAGGGGGAGCCGGTTATGGCTTTCTCCGGAGAGGTTTAAGTTTGTATATATAGTTCGAGTATATATATAAATGGAGTTTTTTCCATGAAATCAGTGTGTGTTGTGTGCGTGAGTGACTCTGGGGCACAACAGAATCAACATTTAAGAAAAAATTACAAAAAATATCATATGTAGTACCAATTTCCACTGATGGTTTGTTGCTACATTGCAACAAATTGTTATTGAAAGAGAAAGAATTCCGTCTTCACTTTCGTCTTTCCAAATCATCAAATAACATCAGTTTAATGGCGACAACAGATGACAATAAAACAAATTAACAATAACATCATTGATGTGCCCGTGCACACGACTATGCAAACGGTACGCTTTCTTGAGGCTAATTATTGGAAACAGAACAATGAATCCTGCGATCTAGACAACAACTGCCATCGAATATGATCATCACTTTGAGAATTTAAGCGTCGGTTTCAACGAACGGATAGCCAATGTAGCCCCAATAACGGGTTCAGGAGCATAAACTTGGGCTATTTGTGAAAGCTCTGTGCACGAGAATCCTTGTTCGCAGAAGCAATTATGCCAAAACATCGTAGATATGAATTAGCCAGCTTATAGCTAGGGTGATTCGGTTGAGGTTAGAAAAGCCATTGCTAGTTCAACTCCATCTTTAGCACCAATAGATGTGGTTATTGCAGACATTAGAGTTGAAGTCTCGGGTTCAGAATGATTGATGTCGGACCGCTTTTTCACCAACTCTCCTAAAATCAATTAGTATTTGTGACATTATGTAACTAAATTCATGAATGCACTCCGGGCCCAACAATTGAGTTTTCTAATGTCCGAATAACCAATAAGGGGATCTTCAACTGCCTCACTCTCCTTCCATTCGGAGGTTTTGCCAAGCAAACCTCTCATGCAAAACTCAAACCAAACTGTATCGCTATCTTCCTCGGCAATTTCCCCTTTGCTATAGTGACTCGCCTCGCCCAGCGAGTCACTATAGCACTCGGCATCGTGGTCTCTTTCTCGCTCCACTGGTTTGTGGAATTGATTTATGGGTTATCATCAATTTGATTTTAATATGAGTGGTGATGCCAATATCAGGATGGGGGGTGTAGGTGGGGTGGTGATGCCAATATTGGGGTGGGGGTGATTAGTTCGTTGGAGAACTAGAGCGGCGTAGATACATGTTTGTATGTGTAGGAGAGGTTGGGAGTGGTATGGGGGATGGTGGTGGGCGTTCAGGAGGAGGAGGGACAAATGTATATAGAGAGAGAAATAAGAGGTATTTTGGAAGGTGGCCGGGATGGTGTCAGTTAAGAGGTCGAGGGACGCGACAGTGCCAGAGAAGAAATTATGCTTTGTTTGAATTGAAATTTGAAATATTTTTTGAAAAATAGTAAGGGTAATAAGTAAAGAGAGATAGAGAGAGAAATGTTAAAAGTATGAAAAATTTAGGAGGAATTTTTTGAAAATTTCTTTTTGAGTTTCAAAGAGAACAAAGCAATGCTTGTTTGGATTAAAATTTAGAAATTTTTTCTCAACTTAAAAAACATTTATTATCCATTTAATCATTATTTTTCACTTATTATCTCTATTTCTAATCATTTTTTTCATTTTTCTCTCAATCTATCTCCACTAATTACTCATATTTCTAATCATTACTCTCATAAAAAATTTCTCAAAAACTCATCCAAATACAGTACAGATTATTCCAGATATTATTTATATATAATACAGTACAATAAAAGCGAACACTAACAATCTAAAATATAGAAAACATCAAACAAAAACAAAATACCCCAAACAAAGAGTGCTTATTTTTTAAATTAAAGGTAATGTATTATAAAAGAATGATTTATCTTGTAAAAGAAGAAATAAGTACTTAAAAAATAAGAATTTTAGTAGAACAGGACCTGAATCTCATATATAAGCCTATGAGCAGCGACATACGTGCGTAGGGGCACACGTCTCCACTCGAATGCGTGCACCCACTTGAAATTAATATATATATATATATATATATATATATATATATATTTGTATAAATTAGCATAATTATGCAAATGTGGTAATATATAAACATACACACTAGCATATTTTTATCGAGTTTCATCTTCCATATTTACTTAGGTCAACCTTGGGTGGGTTAGCCTATCTTATCTCTCTTCTTTGTTGTTTAATTTTTTTTTTTGGAATTACTTTCTGGAAATTAGGACAGCTTAGCCAATGGTTAATTAACTACACTTGTCATCACGTGAGCTCTTCTCACTAATCCCTCTTTTGTTTACTAGTACTCCTTTCGTCCCTAAATAAATATTCGGCCAACCAGCCAATTTAGACCTTTAAAAAAATTATAAATTTTTTCACAACTTGAAATAACTCATTCATATTTATTGATTTGTGAAAAAAATTAAATTTTTTAACAAATAAAATGCATCTTTTTAGAGACCTAGGTTTGCAGTACGGACATTTATTTAGGGATGTATAGAGTATGTGATATTGGAGAAATTTTTGAGTGTCACATGGTGCCTGCTCGGCACAAATCCGGGCCCTCCATTTCGACCTTGTATGGCTCGGATTTGGAGAGCGATTTTTTTGTGTCATGGTGGTACCACGTGGTGCTCGCTCGGTGTATCTGGGTCATCCATTTCAATTTTTGATGATTCGGATTTGGAGAGAGAAGGAGAGAAAAAGAGGAGAGAGAGTGGTGGGGCGAGAGGAGAGAGAGTTTCAATCTGGACTATTCAAAATATTTTTGGACGGTCCAAATGGGTTGCTCGGGCACCACGTAGGCATGGTCACGCGATATCCACCCAGCACCCAAAAATGAGTAATTATTCAATAGTTCAGGACTACCACCTTGGCATGTCCATGTGGTGCTCTCAAGCGAAAAAATTTACGGATAACACATAAGAGAATAAATTCTTTACACCGCCGGTGTAAATATTTATTTCCTCCAAATCAATTGTATTGCGCCACGTTGCCATGTTTTATTAATTGGGACCACTGTTTTGACACGTGTCGCAATACAATCGATTTGGAGGAAATAAATATTTACACCGGCGGTGTTAAAAATTTATTCTCAACACATGATCATCCTCTCTTGTTGGGTGATTAGGCCAGGGACAAAGATTGACTCTTGTCGGTGGTGATAATTAATTATTAGCCGGAGCACCACGTAGGATATACCACGTGGTACTCCGGGACCATTGAAGAATTTTCCCCCAAAAATTTGTCATGATGTAGATATACGGTGATAGATGTATAGTGGATGTATGGTGATGGATGAGGATGACGATCGAATGAACATAGTACAGTAATAAATAAAATCACGTGCATGCCTATTTCATTCACAATATTTTACCCATGCAACCTACTGGAGTATAAACCGTGACAGACTGTGACAGTAGCCAGTAGGGTTAAAAGCAAGCAAAGGAATAGGAGTAGCATCTTTTTGTGTATATGTGTTATGCAGAGAAGGACGATTTGGGTTTTTACTTCAATCCTTTTCCTGCATTTGAGAATCCGAGGCCTTTTAAAAGCCCAGTCCGATAGGCTCCTTCCTGTTTTTGAGCGTGAGCACCACCACAATACCCTTCCCTCCCCCCCCCCCTCCGGACCAGGTTACTAATAACGACTGTTCCCACGCGGATGTACCTTTAGGGCATGTTTGGATGGAAGATTTGCCTCTGGATTTGCCAAGCGCCTAGAGTACATCTCCCCCTTCCTCTCATCTCCGGTGTTTGGATGTGAAAAATGTGAGCTGGATTTGAAGGGGGAGTTATCACTGTTGGGATTACAAATCAGGGAAGAGGTGGATTCGCCAAGGCTAGATACCCTAGTCGATGGTGAAGTGGGGTGCCCATTTGACCATCTTGCCCCTGCCTTTTCCCCTTACTTATGTGTTTGTGGGTCATTCTCTATATACAAACCAGAGAACGAAGAGAGAGAGAGAGAGAGAGAGAGAGATGGAGGTCACCGAGAAAAACTTCTCACTGGTGACTCCCTTGCCGTATTACGCCGATCACCTGTGATCCGCCATTGTCATTCCTGCTGTCATACGCCGATCACTATGCCTCAGTCAAATGGGAGTCGGATTTGAGAGAGGTATGGCGATTTAGGGCTAAAAACGAGATTGGGCACATAGGGGTTAGGGTTTTTATGGAGTTTGAGGGTTGAATTTGTGGGTTTGGGCAGTGGATTCAAAGATTAGACTCTGAAAATTGGACAAATTAGTGTGGGACTTGTGGAGGAAAGATGAGGGCCGTACAGGGTAGGGTTTTGTTCGAAGTATGAGGAAAGTAGGCTACTAGGGGTGAGTATGGTCCGGATTGGTTCGGTTTGTAATAAACCAAGAACCAAACCAGTATTTACGGATTATGAATTTTGAGAACCAAACCAATCCATAAAATTTATAAAACCTAACCAATCCAGACCTTTAAGATAATTCAGTTTGGATTGGTTTAGACTGAATTCACGGTTTAACGAATTATTTGCTCACCCTTGAGGAAATTGTGGAGGAAAGTCGCTATATACATATCTGTGTAGTTTTTAAAATTTACATTTACGTATACATAAAATGAATTTAAAAACTTTTGGATTTCTTAATTTTTTTATTAAAAAATAATGTTTAAACATTTTAAAGATAATTTTATTTGATTTTATGCAATAATTAATGGTAAATATGTATTTACTGTAATCATAATTAAATAAACAAATTTTGATCATTTAAAAATCTAAGTGGGGCAATTCAGTCATTCGATGTCTAATCTCATTATATCTACCTTCCATATCATTCTTCTCAAAAAATCATCCAAACACCTCATTACAAATCCATCATTTTTAACATATCACTTCTCACTACATATCCACTTTCAAATCCACTCTAACGCCCTATTTGGATGCCGGATATGGAGCCGTCTGGATTTCATCTTCTGGTCCAACTCATATTTGATCTTTGGTTGCATTTTTTGGGAGGGTGGATTAAAACACTGTTGGGACTACAAATCCATCTTCAACAATGTTTTGGGTGGATTTGCCAAGTGGAGCTTTGCCCCTATCGTTAGCAAATCCGGGGGATTTGGGACTCTTTTACCCCTCCAAATCCACCCTCACCCCCACACAATGTTTTACGAAGAAGAAAAAGAAGAAGAAGAAGAAGAGAGAGAGAGAGAGAGAGAGAGGAGGTCGACGCAGCAACCTTGATCTTTAGCTACAGCAACCTTGAGATCTGTTCACGGCATCAAGAGATGGAAGAGAGAGAGACCAACGGGAGAGAAGAGAGAGAGAGAGAGAGAGAGAGAGAGAGAGAGAGAGAGAGAGAGAGAGATAAGGAGGAGGAGGAGGAGAAGTGGTACCTCACAGAGCTCGTCGGGGACGGAGAAGAGGGTGTACCCCTATTGTCGTTCATGTCGGCGTCCAATGAAGAGTGGTACCTCTGGGATGGGGTTTTTTGTTTTTTTGGAGGAAACGATAGAAACGAGGATGGAGTCCTTAGGGCTGTGTATATCTCACATATACATATGATGGGGTATATGTGAATTTTTTTTTAGCCATAACTGGGTAAGTGAATTGTATTTTTTTGATCATGTCAAAAAAAATGTATTTTTTTATATAAAAATCTCACCTTCCAATTAATTTTTTTTAAAATATTCCAGAAAATACTCTATTTTTCTAATAAATAATATGGTTTAAACATTTGTAAAATAAAATGAATTTATTTTATCCTACAATTAATGGCAAATATGTATTTACTTTAACTATAATTAAGAAAATGAATTTTGATCATTTAAAAATCCAAGTGGGGGTAATTCAGTCATTCGATATCTAATCCCATCATATCCACTTTCTATATCCTCCTCCTTAAAAAATTATCCAAACACCTCATTATAAATTCACCCTTCTTAACAAGTGAGGTCACCCTTCTTAACATATCACTCTTCATTATATATTTACCTTTAAATCCACCCTTATTAGATATCCACTCAAAACAAATCCTCCATCCAAACGGACCGTAATTCTATATCCACCAAAAATAAATCCTTCATCCAAACAGGCCGTTAACTTCTTATCCCCTATTCATACCCCCCTCCCCCCTTCCAAAACTTGTATGGTGCTCCCAAGTGGTATGGGAGCACTAAACTCCAGATGAATATAGATCATTGAATTGAAATAGATAAATCATAGCTTTTGGATTAAAACCCAAAATCAAAGGTTTTGTTAAAAACAAGGTGGTTTTGTGAATTTTTGACAAAAAAATGAATGATTACTTACCACAGAAATAGGCAACACTTACCATTGACTAAGGCAACACTTACCATCGTATAAGGCAAAGCTTACCACACAAATAAGCAACACTTACTACAACCAGTAAGTCAGGTAACAAGTTACCATTAATTTTTTTTAAAAAGTATGCTATGTTTTGGCGGGAAAAATTTAAAGATTTTGGAGATTTATATATTCACACAACTTTAAGCTATATACTCCATATATTTTTCCTTTTTGCTAATAATTGGGTAGTAAAAAACCTAAAAAATGGTGTTCGATTATAAATCTAGTTTAAAATTTTAATTTGTTATGAAAATATAATTAGAAGAATTATCTAAAAATAAAAAAAATGACAAACATTTTTCATAATTTCCAAAAATAACATTATAAATGTATTTAATTAATTTATTTTTAAATATCCATTTATTATAGATATATTTAAGTAACTTACTTTTAAATATTATGGAAACAAAAATGCTAGGGACAAAGAAAATTTACCCCGAAACTATCCCGAAAAGATCAACTAGTGGTTGATTGAGATTCATATTAATATGTGTGACACAATCATCAAAGTGATTCTCAACCATTGATTGCTGTTTGTGGGGTACTTTCGGGGTAAGTTTTCTTTGTACCTAGCATTCCCCTTATGGAAAACAAGAGATTCATTTAATATTCTGATAGCTTATAAATTTAGTTAATATATATTATAAAATAACGCTATAAGTTGATTGTTACAACAAAATTGAACAGTAAATATATTTTTGTTTAATAACTATTGAATAATTTTATAGAATTCTCAATTGAATTTATGATAATAATGTATTTAATGAAATAAGGCTATTCAATTTCATTAATACAGTTTATAGTTATCAATATGATATTATTTGCAAATCTAATAACTAATAGTGTTGATACTAATATACTTTGCAGCGATCAATCAACGAGGATTAATTCATTTGTAATTAATTGATCTGGTTATATGTTCAGCTAATTTGATTCAATTAAGATCATATTTGACAGATGTGGTAGTTAACAATGATGTTGATTGATAGTTGTAACGCCTCAATTTTTGGAAACATTAAATAAATAAATTTTAAAACATAGTTTGTCATTTATTTAAATAAAGAGGATAATTAAGTCATTACAATCCAAATAGTCTTATAAATTTAAATAACATTAATCCAAATCTCAAAAATGATACTACGATAATTTTTACTCCTCAGGGCGTTCGTCTTCTTCTGCAACCATCTGTCCTGCACCAAACTCCTCCAGACTGTAGTACCCTTCCTGTCCGTCTCTATTATCTAGCATAAGATGCCAGGTCCACAAAAATTAGATCCAATGAGCAATTAAACTCAATAACTAACTCCTATCCCTATGTCCCTTACACTAACAAAATAACTTATAACTTTGAATAGTAAATTTCAGGAGTCAATAGTTCATCTCATAAAAAAAATCAAATCAACAGATAAAGTCTCAGTGTCAGAGTTTATCATCATCGTAGCGTATCGTAATCCGTGTCCTCATCTTTCATGTATCGATTCCACTTTCCATCTTATTTCCTCAAGCACTGGTTCCGCGACTGACCATCTTTCAGGACCTATTAGACTCCCAAGCTAAATTCAGATTTTGCTACCCAAAAGCACTGATTTCGCTGACCGTCTCTTTCGAACCTACCAGGCTCTCAGTCTTTAATCATTTCACATTTCTCAACACACATGGCACTAGTTCCGCTAACCATTCTTTCAGGACCTACCGGGCTCCTAGGCCACAAACGCATACCCGAGCCATGGTTCCGCCGACCATTCTCTCAAGACCTACCGAGCTCCCATGCTCACACACGTACACTTGAGCTATGATTCCGCTGACCATCTTCAATGGACCTACTGGGTTCTCATACTCACACAAATGTCAATCCACTCTTATAATTTTCCTCATTTCTACTTTTCAACATTTTTCTTGTCTTTCGTGTCTCGTACACGTGTATCATTTCGTGCGTTCAACATTAGAGTTTACAAATAATCATGCAGAGTCCACATTTAAATTTCATGTTTCCTTCAAAATACCCGTGTCGGCACCATTTAATAAAAAAAATAAGAAGAAATTAAATAGGCATCCTATATGGGAAACTTATTTAGGTGTTCATCCATGTGAGTTTGAATACTTAAGTCTCCATCGTCAAATTGCATTCGATCTTGCCCAATTATACCCCTAGTTATATACTATATTAATATAGATATAGGTATTGTTTATTGTAGGAGTAACTAATTATCCTTAATTGCCGCCGCATGTGCCCACTCTCTCTCCTCCCTATCTTCTCGATCCTAAATTAAAAACCCATATGCCCACTCTCTCACATCTCCCTCTTCTCCAATTTCAGGCAATTCAAATTTAAATTCACCAAAACCGAACGGACGGCAATAACCAATAACTCACTCCACGGTTGAAAGACCAATAGCGAGACCAAGAAGGCAGCCAATAGGCAGCAGCGCCCACCCCGGCGGCTCTGCTATCGGTGAGGATATCATCCATCCCAACCTCACTGCCGCTGCCAGCCTCCATTCCGCCGTTATATTTGCCGCCTCCACTCCTGGTTTTCTAACGAGCGTGGATGGCCCACGTTGTTGGAGCATTCCAGTGCTACTTGCGCATGTGTCTCTCCATCGGCGGAATCATTTTAAAGACATGCATGTAGCTCCGGCTGCCGGTAGTGGTCGCGCTCCTACACCGCCCACGCCTTGCCGCCGTTGCCCGCAGCCTGCCATAATAAGTGCTCATTTCTTGGGTTTTTGAATCTGTTGCATAACTCGCCACACTCGTCTGCGGAGTTTTGTTCTAATAAGCGCCTGATGTGATCTATGTTTCCTAATTGACATGAATTAAGCTCGATTACTTTTTGTCATGATTTCAATGTATGTGTTTCGAATTCTTCAAATTTTGTCATTATTTCGGTTTAGTGTAGTTTCAATTCGTCGACACAATTTTACGATGATTGTTCATAATTTTTTATGTTTTACGGTGATTTCACAAATTGTGTCATGATGTCAGTATGTGTATTTCAATTTCTTTGAATTTTGTCATTTTTTTGGGTTTAGTGTACTTCCATCGGCACAATTTTATGATACGTATTCATGATGTTTTATGTTTCATGGTACGTGATTTCACAATTTTTGTCATGATTTTGGTACGTGTTTCGGTTTCTCCAAATTTTGTCATTATTTCAGTTTAGTGTTGTTTCGTCGGCACAATTTTATGATGCATATTCATGATATTTTCTATTTCATGGTGATTTCCCAAATTTTGTCATAATTTCAATATGTGTGTTTTGATTTTTGAAAATGTTGTTATAATTTTAGTTTAATGTAATTTCGTAGGAGAGAGACGACTCGGAATTGGAATGAGGGCTTGCTTCATTGGTTTTTGTTTGCCGAAATGGTAAGCAGACGGCCAGAGGATGGGACTTGCTGTTTCGGTTTCCCTTTTCCTTTTCCTTTATTTTCCTTGGTTTTGATCGACGAATGGAAAGGTGGGGCGAGATAAGGATTGAAGCGGAGGGTCCTGCACCAAAGAAAATAGTGCAACAAATAAGGGATGGTACAAACAATTTTCTTAAAATTGGGACCTGCAAAGATAATGGTCCGGTAATAAAGGGATGATCCCTTCCGCTCTATTATAATTAAAAAATGTGGTAAATTAATAATAAAGGGTGAAATGGGTATTATTTAAATTTGAGGATGACAAGATAAATATTCAAACCCAATAGGATGAAGACTTAAGTATTCATGTGTGATAGGATTCCTATTTAAGTTCCCCAAAAATTAATTACTTTACAATTCCATTTACGTGTCCAGATGATACCATCTCACTGTTTTATAATTTAACATGCAAGAATTATGAAATCTCCATTTCGCTTAATTGAATCCACTAACTAAATTTTAACTACATCATTTTGGTTTAATTATCTTTATAGTCGAGGTCACAGAATATAACCATATAATAACGAGATGCCCGAATCAGTATATTTAATATATATATATATATATATATATATTAACATGCAAATCATACAAAAATTTCAATTTCAATCTCTTTAATAAATAATATTGTAACATTAATTATACTTAGGTAAATAGATAGAAGGTTTCTACGTACCTCGTGATCGATAATAATGGTACTCATCATTTAATCCCAAAAATTAATTTGAACATGTGATGTTAAAAAAAAATTTCTAATGTCAATATCATATCCATATTTATACTTAGGTGAGTAGGTAAGAAGTTTCTACCTTACTTCTAGGCGGTAGTGAGTCGGGTTACGTCGGGTCGGGTTGGAATGCTACAAGCTCGGAATCACCGTTGAAAGACAACAAGCTCGGAATTACCGTTCTTGCAACAATCTAATCACGTTTTTACAATTTGTTTGGTCACACTTACAATACTGTATGAAAATACAAACCACTATTTAGGGTAATACTTACTACTAATTGAAATTGTGCGCTTCTAGGCGGTAGTGGGTCGGGTTACGTCGGGTCGGGTTGGAATGCTGCAAGCTCGGAATCACCGTTCAAAGACAACAAGCTCGGAATCACCGTTCTTACAACAATCTAATCACGTTTTTACAATTTGTTTGGTCACACTTACAATACTGTATGAAAATACAGACCACTATTTAGGGTAATACTTACTGCTAATTGAAATTGTGCACTTGTGATTCTTAGTAAAAACGCATTTTTAAATTTTGTTATGGTTGCGCATACCATACGGTATGTCAATTCATACCACCATTTTGGGTAATAATTACTACATTAGTAAAATTTAGGTTTTTACAGTTTGTGTAAAGATGTACTTTACGCTTACCATATTGTATGAATTTTTTTCATCACTATCTACAATAATTTTTATCACTAATTGGGATATAATCTGTCGGGACCAGATTTTGAGAGATATATGACAATGTTCAATAGAAAAGAAAAGAGTGTAGTAATTGACATTTGCCACAACTCTAGCAATGATGATCAAAATCGTAGGGAATATGCATAAAAATTGGACCGGTCTAGTTCAGCCCTTTTTGGGCATTTTACAGAGAAATGAGCCAACTCAAAAGCGAGTCGGCATTGAAAATATACCAGCTCTGAGGAAGACGACTTCAGAGAGAAAAAGAGATGAGACAACAAAACAAATACTGATGTAATATACTTCTTCGGGTGAGTTTGATTTTGGTAATCAAGTACGAAGTGTCATGTTGTTACTTATTTAAAATGCTGATAGATTCACGTCAATTTATTCTAAACTAATCATTAGTTCTGATGGGATGAAATGACAAATTGAAAAAAAATTGACAAAAATCAAAAAAATTTCAAAAATTGGAAAAAGAATGATAGAGTTTTGATTTTTCGATTTGTTTTTTGAAATTTATTTGGATTTTGTAATTTTTTTATTCATTTCCGTTGAGAGGATAATTAATCCATACTTTTATAAGAAATTAACAAAATCACTAAACACCAAAAAAATACTTTATCGCCAGCATCATAAAGGTTAGGGGATGAAAAATAAATACAGATTTTTTGACTAAAGATATACTGGACAAAAAATAATTGTGATAGTTGCAACTTGCAAGCATCGTAGGTACAACGGTCAACTAAAGTGCATTTGTAAGAGTAAAGCACTTGGGTCCACTTAGAGATTCCCTTCACAAAAATTTACCAGTGGTAGAAGGTAAAGGGCTTTAACCCTTAACGGTTGAGATCGAATTGAAATATCCAACGTTTGGCATCAGTTGGGAGCATGATACTCCCAAATCACTTGGGAGTATTATACCCGGAGCCTCCCTCTCTCCCTTTACTCCAATTAAGGCCTGTTTTAAAAAAAATTACTTATTGTCTTTATTTGAATTTTTTTTACATTTATTAGTGTTGCGCCTAACTTTTGTGAATTATTGTTATCTCTATGAGAGTAATCAAAAAAGTGATTTTTTTTTTAAACTTTTACCCAAGCATTTGAGAAATAACCACTTTTTATCAAAATAAGTAGACTTATTTTGCTAAAAAAATAGTTACATTTTCCAAAATATTTGGGTAAAAGTAAAAAAAAAAAAACTACTTTTCCGATTCTTCTCATTGAGACGAAACAATAATCCATAAAAGTTTGGTGCAAAACTAACAAATGAGAAAAAAATTCAAATAAGAACAAAGCCAACTTAATTCTTTTTAAGTTTAGGAGAGCAAAACCAAACTTTACGGAGGGTTTATCATTGAAAATTACAAATTGTTTACACTTATAAATAGGGATGCAAAAATTTCAATTAATATAAACAATATGCAATTTTGCCACAAATTGTTAATCAAAAAAATTAGTGGAAACACCACCTAAGTACAGTACATAACCTCCTGAGTCCTGGCTCCTACAGTATTTTTGGGCACTTTACATTTTTGTCCTAGGGTGTTTCGTGAAAAATTTATAGATTTTTATTTGTAGTGAACGTGAAAAATTTATAGATTTTTATTTGTAGTGAATAAGTTGTTAGTGTTTTTGGTAGTGAATAAGTTGTTGAGAAATGCCAAGTTATTTTTAGTTGTTGATAACTTTTTTGTAAGTGAAAAAAAGATTGTAAAATGATGAAACTTTTTTATTTGTGAAAACAAGATGGTAAAATACATTAAGTTTTTAGTGTTTTTTATTAGTACGTGGAAACAGAACTTTAATTTTCTAAGAAATAACAAAGCAAAATAAAAAATGTACAAGTAGGAGTAATACTCGGCAGGGGCTTTTTCCTATGTAGCAATTTTGGGGTCCTTTTCCCCCTTTCATTTCATTTTTACCAATATTTTTTGAACATCACCAGTATTGTCTGAAATCTTCCAGAACAATACATCTTATGCAAGAGTATTGTCTGAACTAAGGTTCTTAATACCGTATCTATTAGAGTATTGATTTTTCTACTGGTACATACTGATACCGATACCAGTGTCAAGTTTTATCATAATTAGCAAGTCCGGGGGGGGGGGGGGGGGGGGGGGGGGGGGGGTGGACAGTTATTTCAGTGTAAAAAAGTGATTAAAATTAGTTAGATGGATAATAGGACTCCCTCCTCTCTAATGAGGGATGGAAAATGAGGGAATGCACAATTATTTTAGGATAAAAAATTTATCTAACGTTTTCCCCATTTTATAGGACTCCCCCCTCTTTCATCGACTCTCCGACGAGGGTTGTTTCTGGCGTTCAACCTTTTAGCTATGGGCAGATTTTCAGATAATCTAGCGAGCTAGGGTAGATTTTTCAGATTCCGATGAACTAGGACAGATTTGTCGGCCATTTTTCAGCGACTCAGGTATACTCCGACCGTCCATTTTTCTAATAAATTAGGTGATTTACTGAGCTGTCTAGGAATGGAAAGATGCATCTAGGGATGAATATATCCATCCCCATATACTTCAAAAGTTATTTTCCATCTCCTTTTCCGTCCCCCATTGGAGACTAGATTTTCCATTTGGGGTTGAAAATTGGCTATAACAACCTCCATTGGAGTTGCTCTTCGTGTTATTTATTATTGGTATGCGGACATGCTCTGTCTTTTTACTGTACAATGATTGGAATATATATATATAGAGAGAGTAAGCTTTCTGTGAGAATCTTAAATAGGCTCTTTAAGTGCGTTTTTTGACGATTTCATGAGTAGACCCTTAAAATTACGTTCTGATCACATTGAGTAGCTCGGATCATCGAAATTCGATTGAGATCTATGAGGTCCGCACTTAAGCTAAGTAGGGGATCCCTCATAAGAAGGGGACTTTATATTATATATATATGGTAACTCAACCATTTTAAATACACACAAACAAACCCAAACACAAGGCATAGCCTTTACAAGCAGTCAGGCTAGAAAAATCAGTGACTTTCTTCCCTCCTATTATGAAATTTTTTTAGGGGAAAAAATAGAAATGGGAAATAATAGTGAAATACCTTAATCCGGTGACGAAAGGTTGAATTGTAGATGATCAAGAGATGTGAGCTTCACTTTTTGAGGGAAAGAAAGAGAAATAGTTTGTGGGTGAAGTGAAGAAGATATATAGAATAGGCAAAGAAGAGAATAAGAAAATACCAGTTGAAACACGCGTCTATACGAATTTTGGAACTAGTTAACTTATGTGGTGTGAGGTCCACAAATTTTAATTATTAAAAAATGTTGCTAATTTTGGTTATTCAAAGCCCAAAATTTGATTATTTCGAAAGATGTTAAGTTTGATTATACCATTATAAGCTAGCTTTTACACGAACATTGTTAAAAGGAAAAATAATTGACTTTTTATTATACTACTGTGGATGGCCTAAGTTCCCTCTTGGTAATCGATACTCCTAATATTTTCTCTCCCTCTTATAACTGAATAGTTATTGATTGATGCTGGAACATGGCCAAGTGGCACTCAAGGGTCCTAACCACCACAAAATCAAATGAGACTCACAATTAAGTGTATAAATTCTGTATAATTGTGTGGTGGTTAAGAGCATTGGAGTGCCACTTGGTCATGTTTCAAGAGCAGTCAATAATTATTTATAATTTTACTCTACTTTTCCACTTGAAAATGTCACGTAATTACAGATGTTCATTTTGCCAAGTCAATATGAAAAAGTTGATAAATTTCATTTTTGTCCTCTTTTGGAGTAGCTCTTATTACTCAAAATAAAAGATAATTTGGAATGTCGTGTTTCTTGATGTGCAACAATATTGTCTCCTTAAATACTTAGATTCTTCAACAAAAAAAAAAAGTACTCCGTACTAAAAATTATTGGAGAGGGTAATTAATTAATTCTCTTATTTCTTGGACGATTTTAGACAAATTTGAGTCTACATTCATTAAAAAAATAAGCAAATTATCCGTCTCTAGATTCTCTTTAGAAACTAAAGGGGTGTTTTCGCTCAGCGAAAAGTTATGAACTACTCCTTGTAATACTTTGTAGTCAAGTTGTTTCTAGTAAACTATAGTTTAAAAATTGTATAGGAGAAATGTCAAAGGCATAACGGATGTGAAAAAAAAAAATTAGTATAGGAGAAACGACTTTATTTTTCCCAATAAGTTATAGATGAAAAAGATAGCAAAAACGGGGCACTCAATGAAATCACAACAACCAAGGGAAAGAGAGAAGAGCCTATCAATTGCATGGAAGAATATCCCTTCTTAATTGAGATTGAAATGAGAAGGACTTTAGTCGTTCTTCCACCTCTTTTTGGGTCTGAGAAACTAGAAGCTCTTTCCTTTCATTTGAAATAGTATAAATGAGAAGCCAAACTCACTGGCAAGAGAGAGCCTACTATACTAGACTGATCGCAGCGGAAAGTGGGTTACTGGCTTGTCAATGCACTCTTCATAGAGCAAGGGTTCTTGAATGCTTCACTTAATTCGTTTATTTTGCTTTCATGAAAGATTTTACTCGGGTGAGCAAATAATCCGTTAAACCGTGAATTCAGTCCAAACTAATCTAAACAGAGTTATTTTGTTTGGTTTTTAAGTAGTGTGGTTTGGTCTTGGTTTTAAAAAATTCAAAACCGAGTTATATGGTTTGGTTTGTGGATTTACATTAACGGTTGGGGTTCCAAACCAATCCGGACCGTATATATGCATTTATTTATTTTTTAATTTAATATGGATACACCAATAAACATAGGCTATGCCATGGTAAATTGACTTCCTAATTTAGTACTCCACTTCGCCGCTACATTACTGCGAATAGAAATTGCCCTAAAATTCTATTAGTTCACGAGTTTTGGTGATGGTTGATTTTGATGAGTATTGGTGATTTTAATAGAATTTTATGTTTAACTATAAGTTTTGGTTTTATTTATTTATGCCATTTTAAGTACCTTAAATCGTGTATAAAATTGATATTTTAACTTTAAGCAAACCGTGATTTAAAATCAAAACCGATCCGTATCTTAAAGGTCTGAATTTGTTAGGTTTTATGAATTTTATGGATTGATTTGGTTTTCAAAATTCATACTTAATCTGTAAGTATTGATTTGATTCTTAATTTACTATAAAATCGAACCAATTCGAATCATGCTTCCTCCTAGATTTTACCATGATAGACCTCCTTTATTTCCAAAAGGACTATCTAGCCTAAGTTGACCACTTGCCCTATTTTTTTAAATTTTAATAATATGACTGATTTTTTTCGGAGCTATTCCCTCCGTTCCACTTTGTTATGTCCTTAGGCTCCGTTCTAGAACCCAAAAAAAAACCCTTATTTTTTAAGAAAATAATTTCAAACTCAAAAATTATGGGTTTATTGATATATAAAAATATGCAATATGGATCTTGTTTGAAAGATCTCGATGAGATCTTTTATATGATGCAAAAAAAATTAAAAATTATTTTTCATTTACTTTATTTTTGAGTTTGAAAATACTCCCTCTGTCTCTTTTAGTGTCCTGCTTCGTAATTCTAACTTATTAAAAAGACATCATCATTATACCTTTCACATCACTTTTTTCCTCCACTTTCCATACTTACCTATCATCATTACATTTTTACTCACTAACTTTTCAAAATAGAATCTATTTTTAGAGACAAAATAGACAATACACCAACTTTTACCCACTAACTTTACAAAATGGACACTTATTAAGGGACAGCCCAAAATGGAATACCGGACTATAAAAAAGGGACGAAGGAAGTATGAAATAAACTGCTTATTTTTTAAAAAGGTTTCTTTATTCTTTTTGATGTGTTTGTTTCAAAAAATTTATTTTTGAATATCTATATTACCATTTTACTCCCATTATCTGCTTCCCAAATTCAAATTTTAAATTTGACATGACGAGATTAGACCACTACTCTTATATTTGGCTCCAATACCATTATCGTACCATTAACGCTAATGCTAATATCCGGCCAGAGAGCAGAGGATTGTGTACCACACGCGCATCAATAAAGCGCCAGTTCCTATGCTGTGTCTGAAAGTGTAGGACACGCGCAATAAATTGCTTTACAGCTATTGAGAATTCCGCTTTTTCGATTGACATGTGTATCAAATTACAAAACTAACCCTTTACCTCTGAGTTGAGAATCTCGAGAATCACAGCCGTGCGTCCACGGCTCCACTTCACCTCAGGAGAAAGGGACACATCTAAAACAGAGGTAAAGACAATTCATGAGTGAAAATTTTGAAACTAGGATGTTCGGCTAAATAAGTTAAGTAAATTTTTTTTATTTAAATTTTTTTTGTATTTGTTAATTTTTTGAAAATTATTGCTTACGAAAGGAATCTAAAAAGTAAAAAATTATGATCAAAATCTAATTTTTTTAATTAAAGACGAAAGAATTGGCTTATTGGCTTATTTTTGTCTTTATTCAAAAAAATTAGATTTCAATCATAATTTTTAACTTTTTAGATTCTTCTCGTCACGACGAAGCAATAATTCTCAAAAAATTGACGAAGAACTAACAAATGCGAAAAAAGTTTGAATAAAGACAAAAAAAAAAAAGCCATTTGGCTTTTTTGTCCGAACAACCTTATTACACTAAATTTAACGCATTTTACTATCTCGTTTTTATTAACAAAAAATACTAAAACCTAACGCATTTTACCAACTGGTTTCCACTGACAAAAAGGATTTTACTAACTCGACAATTTTTTCACTCACATACTCAGCAAAAACTTTTCATTTCCGGAAACAACTTGATATTTACAACCGAAAATACCTAAAAATTTTTCAATCATAAATAAAAATTTATAATTTTTTCACCATTGGAAACACCCTTAGGCACCGCTTAGATTTTAAGAATTTTTTCTTTATTTAAATTTTTTCACATTTTTTATTTTTGAGCCTAACTTTTGTAGTATTGGAAAAGTAAAAAATTATGAATTTTATCTAAATATTTTTTAAAATATCCAAAATAAAGTCGGCCTTTTGAAATTTTTGGACTTTATCTTGGATATTTTCAAAATATTTGAGTAAAAGTCATAATTTTTTATTTTTTGATCTCTTTCGTCAAAACGGATCAATAATCTACAAAATTTGTCACAAAAGTAAAAAATTATGACTTTTACTTTTTGATTTGAAAATTACAAGCCTTTTCATAAGAAACTATCAAAATGGAATGGAGGGAGCATATTATGGGATTTTTTACCTCTGGTTATAACACAAATTGGATAATCAGCACTTTTTTAACATTTTTGATTCCTCTTGTTGAGACAAACCAATAATCTAAAAAAATTTGACACAAAACTAATAAATACAAATAATAATAAGAAAAAAATTCCAATCTTGTGTTTTTTTTAGGAAACTTTGCCTAAATAATGTAACGGCCTTTTTCGTTTAACATATTTACTTTATTTTAACTTTGTTTTCAATCATTATCATATATCTTTCTCCAATTATTGTCATATTTCTCCAATTATTAATTTCATTTCTCTCTCTATCTCTCTCCACTCATCACCTCTCTCTCCAATAATTATCTTATTTTTTTCTTTACCCACTACTAAAGCTAAAATACTCAAAGTTACCAAATGAACAAGGCCGTTGTTACTTAAGTTTTTTGTATTTTGTTTTCTTTCTCCAATTTCTATACTGATCATCAACCCATAAATTAAATTAAAAATAATAAGAAATGAGTGATTTGTTTGACTTTACAAAAAAGGGGGTAAAGGGTAGACTTGTCATAAGAGAGTCTTGAATGCCATGGAGTATTGTGCTGAAAGGACAATGACTTTTTTCGCAGCTATGAATTTCTCTTAAGAGAGAGAAACAATAAAATATCATTTTCACGGAAATTTATGCTACGCCCACTGCGCGGAGATTAGAGGAACCGCATTACCATTATTTGGCTTGTTTTTTTAAATTTTACTTTTCTGTCAAAAAGGGTAAAATGGAAATGTAATTATAACTTTATTCGTTTGCTAGTTTTGGGTATTTTAATTTTGACAGTAGGTGGAGAGAGAAACAAGATAATGATTGGAGAAATGGATAATAAGTAGAGACATAAATGAAAGTAATAATTAGAGAAATATGATAATGATTGAAGAAAGTAATAGAATAATAATTTAAAAATAAAACTAAAACAAAGTCAAAATGCGAAACGAACAAAGCCCTGGTGACCGCGGGAGATGCTCTTAGCTCAACTCCATCTTTAGCACCAATAGATGTGGTTATTGAGGAGAAAGATGGAGTTCTCCCTGATAACCAATTCTAATTGGGTAGCTTCTTATTTTTTAAATAAAAAAAATTATAGGTCTGTTTTTCTTTCTTTTATAAATGCTAGGTTTCGATTATTACTAAATTATCACATATTTTATCAAAAGCAATAGAAGAAATCATGCATTGCACTTGACATTGGACCACCTTATAAATTTTCAATCAGGACTAAGGAAAAGGTTTGATAAGGACCTGGGATGTTGTAGAGCAATCTGTCTTATAGCCGTGTAGTGCGGTCGATCTGACCGTCTATTTTGGTAATAGATAACTCGGATTTCAATCCAAGTAATGAATAACTTAAACCAATAAGAGATTGGATTAAATCCAAGTTGTCCGTGTTGAAATATACAACTAAGTTGATTGTGGTTGTGCACTATCGGAAATCTTAATCCTTTAATAAGTAGCATTAGTAATTTTATAGATCTAAACCGTTTATTGCTCGTATTAAAATTCAAGCAATTCATTACTGAATTTGGACGATCGGATCAATCGCACTATACGACTGTAAGGCGGGTTGCCCCACAGCATCCCCGAGTCCCAATTTTTTAAAGGAACCTAGAATGAACTATGAAGCACACACAAAAACTAAAAAAATGAAAAAAAGAGGAAGAAAAGAAAAGCCATGAATATGATTATCAGGTTGGCCAGGTCCCAGGACGTGCAATTATTTTACAGAAAGTCTACTGGCACAGCAGATTGCTGCACAGATTATGCACAGATTTTTATGTGGGGTCCACTACGGGTCCCACACAAGTGATCCAAGCCGTTTATTGTGTTTGAAACATTTTTTTAAGGGCCCTTGTGAAAAATCAGCTCAATCCGATACCTATAAGTACATGATCTAATTGTCTAACTTTTCATTCTCTAAAAACTTGAATGAAAAGTTAGATGATTAAATCAAGCACTTATAGGTATCGGATTGAGCTGATTTTTCGCGTGGGCCCTTGAAAAAATGTTTTAAACATAATGAACGGATCGAATCACTTGTGTGGGACCCGTAGTGGGCCCCACATAAAAATCTGTGCACAATCTGTGCACAGATTGCTGTGCCAGTAGACTGGTTCATTATTTTACTTTTGTTTTGGGTTCGGAAACTTCCAATTGTGGGAGTAGAGTCGAACGATCCGAACCATTTCCGCAATGGCTGAACCGGAGGTCAACCCGGCCATCCCTCCACTTTCCCGGCCTACTAGTATGACCAGACAAACCACCTCTGCAACGACTTTTAACAATCCTCTAAAAAGATATAGATGATGGAATCCCATCCCACGAGAGAGAATGTTGAGAGAGAGAGAAAGAGAGAGAGAGAGAACCAGAGATCCAAACCACCATTCAGGTGAAGAGAGAGAAGAACACATCTGAAGAAAACATCCAGTACCAGGAGAAACCCACATACCATAGAGAGAGAGAGAGAGACAGAGAATCAAAGATTAGGAAAGAACCCATCAAGAAAAGGGAGGAGAGAGAGAGAGGGGGGGAGAAATGGAATCCGAGAACACCCATCAAGAACCCGTCAAGAAACCAACCGAAACCTCAACAACGACCACAACAACAACCACCACCACCACCGCAACAGCGTCATCAACCAAGCCCTTCACGGCCGTCCTCCCATACCAAACCCCTCGGCTCCGCGACCACTACAACCTCGGCAAGAAGCTCGGCCAGGGCCAGTTCGGCACCACCTACCTCTCCACCGACAAGGCCACCGGCGCCCAGTATGCCTGCAAGTCCATTCCCAAGCGCAAGCTCCTCTGCCGCGAGGACTACGACGACGTCTGGCGGGAGATCCAGATCATGCACCACCTCTCCGAGCACCCCCACGTGGTGCGCATAAAAGGCACCTACGAGGACAACGTGTTCGTGCACATCGTGATGGAGCTCTGCGCCGGCGGGGAGCTGTTCGACAGGATCGTGCAGAAGGGGCATTACAGTGAGAGAAAGGCTGCGGGGTTGATCAAGACCATTGTCGGGGTTGTGGAGGCGTGCCATTCGCTTGGGGTTATGCATAGGGATTTGAAGCCTGAGAATTTCTTGTTTGATAGTTCTGATGAGGATGCCAAGCTCAAGACCACCGATTTCGGGCTCTCAATTTTTTACAAGCCTGGTTAGTTTTTTGGTTTGGTACCCATTTGATCTTGTTTTTGATATGTTAGATGCTATTGTTTGATTTGTGATTTTTTATTATCTGGATTTGTTGATTTTCATTTATTATGGTTTGAAAGTGCATAATGGGCTTTGTTTAGTTCGTGGGTTCTGATCTTGTTTTTGGTATGGATAGAAATTCTTGTTTATTTTGTGAATTTTGCCCCTCTGATTCTTCGCCTAGCTTCTTTGTGTAAATGTAGTTGTTGATCTTTTGATTACGGGTTTGTGAGATATTCTTGTTTGATTTGAAGCTTATTGGTTAGGGATCGTTGTTCCATTTGCTTGATGGCAAGGGTGGTCTTAGTTCATGTCCTTTTCTTGAGTTTGGTCGATAAGTCTTTCTATCGTCATGAATTTTGTGGGTCACCAATAATTTAGTTTTGGCTATATCTTGAATTATTGACCAACTGGTTCCTGTTTCAAGATTCCTATCCTTTATGGTTTGTTTCTTTCCGGGATATGTTACTAAATTATGGCCTTTATGGTTTGTTGCTCAATCGTTGTCCCAGGTACCTTCACTTTATCGTGAAATTAATTTTGATGTCTAAGATATTGTTTAATAGACTTTCTAACGGAATTCATCTCATTATTATGCTTAAAGATACAGCAATAACTTATTATCTTGTATAATACACATGCTTCATCTGCCCTCTTGGGTGGTTAAAGGGGTTTGGGATGATTGTTAAAGGCTTGTGGGAACTGGGAAGTATGGTAAGCATTCGGCTGGTGTAAGACCATTGGAGCCTGGAGGTGAGTTAAGCAGGAAATTGTAGACTTGGAAATTGTAAAAATGAGTCTCCAAGTAGCTAACGATTCTCTTGGAGATGGAGGAGGAGGATGCCTGTATATAGGGGAGCCAAACGAGGGAGGCATAAGTGGAAAGGACCTTACTAGTAGCTCTAGAGCTTATGTCCTCGAAGAGGCTCAGGTTGTAAAGGTACTTGGTTGTGTTTCTCATGTCTGGAAGGGCACAGAGCAATGTATATTTTTCTCACTTTGGAATATCTTCATGTGGGGATGTCTGTGTTTCCGGAAATTGATTAGCCTGATAGCTTGACCATGGATTTGTAACGTACTTATATTTTTTTGCAGAAAACATGTGGAATGGTATAGAATTATATTGTAGGTAGTTGGAATTCGGAAAGCAAAAGGAAGAAGGGAAAGCAAAAGAGCATGATCATTTACTAGGAGCCATGGACTTAGAAGCATAGCACATCTATGAACACTGAGTGCTTCACCAATAAATGAAGCATGTCTTTTAAAAATTGGACAGGGTGTCCCTAAGCTAACTGTTGGAAGCGGGGAAATGAAAAGCATTGGAGGCCCAATCAGTGCTGTTTTGAAGTGCAATTATTGCTTTGTAACTTGAAACAGCATTTTGATGGAAATATTTTAAAAAGATCTTGTCGTGAATAGTAGAAACTTCTAGGGAGAGCTTGTTAAACCCAAGGCATTCCGATAAGGTTGTATTGATGAAGAGAAGCTCAGTGATATAAGGTCCCTAGACAAAGTAATTTCTTAAATCACCTCACCAGTTATGCGAAGTTGATGCCATGGTACTGCTTATTTAGAACCATCTGTATATCGTCCAATTTGTTAGTTGATACAGGTAACCTCTGGCATATTGTGTTCCATGTTGTTTTCTCTTAAACCCAAAGAACGTTATAATCCAAACTCAAAATCATTGCTTAGTCACCTACCTTTTACACATTGGTTAATTTCCACGGCCATAGACTTGAGACCTAATGATTTATCTTTCCTTCGTCAAAACTTGTAACACATGATGGACAGCCGTAAAGAGTTTCTTGCACGAGTACAATGACTTGTTCTATGTCTGTTTCAATGCTAAACTCACGAAGAGCATGGAGCACATTGGATTATTGGGAAACGCTGTGGTTTTCATGTGACACAGTAGGCAGATAATTGAAGAAAAACGCGATGTTAATGAGCTAGCATGATTAAGTTTCTTCAATATGCAATATGCAATGTGCCAATTTGATTTACTTCTATATGCCATTTTCCAAATTGTTAGCTAATCAAATGCTCTTGAAGGACCTTATACTTTTTATGTTGCAAATGTAAGATGTGATAGTGTATGTCAGATTCATGGGAGGATGGAACGCGCTCTATCTGCTTTGTTTCTTTGTCAATTCGCATCCTCTACTTTTGTCTCATTTATCAACTGCTGAATTCCTTTTCTTTTCCATCCAGGCCAATATTTTTCCGATGTCGTTGGAAGTCCGTATTATGTTGCACCAGAAGTGTTGCACAAATATTATGGACCTGAAATAGATGTCTGGAGTGCTGGTGTTATCCTATACATCTTGTTATCTGGGGCTCCCCCATTTTGGGCAGGTGGCCTTCTTGATGATTTTGAGTTTTCTGCTCCTACAGTTGCAACTACATACATTTTACTGTAAAATGTTTTTTTTCTTCATCATGTTCTTGGACTAAGTACGTTTTATCTTCTTGTTTCACGTTGCAGAAACTGACACGGGTATCTTCCGGCAGATTTTAAAAGGCAAATTAGACTTTGAATCTGATCCATGGCCTCTCATTTCAGAGAGTGCTAAAGATTTGATACAAAAGATGCTTTGTAGGGATCCAAGGAAAAGAATAACTGCCCATGAAGTCCTATGTGAGTCCATATCTTGGTATTAAGCCAGGATAGTTCTTTGAAGCTAGGAATGTAGCGAGGCATATTTCTTGCATATGTTTATTTTTCGTGCCATTTGAGTTAATAATTGGAATTTCCATCAGGTCACCCATGGATCGTGGATGACAGGGTGGCCCCTAACAAGCCCTTGGATTCTGCAGTCTTGTCCCGCTTGAAGAAGTTTTCAGCTATGAACAAACTCAAGAAAATGGCTCTGCGTGTATGTTTTTTCATCTGTTTACTGTTTGCTTATGAAATCTTTGCAACTGTTGGCTATATTTCCATAAATTACTTGATCATCACTTGACATACTATACCTGAAAGTTGCATTCAGGATTACTTATCCATGAGTATGAAACCCACGAATCATGCCATCGGCAATGCCATGGGAGATGTGTTAGTGTTAATCCAGTGCATTGCTTTTTCTTCGGGATTATGTATTTTATTGCTTAACTACTAGCTCAGTCACACAAAATTGACCTAAAAATACTTGATCAAGTATTCATCAGCAGTTGCTATGTTTTGGCAATGAAGTGTAATTCATGGAAATTATGGAATGGTAATGGTAATCTGGACCACCATGTTATTTCCTTTATACTACAGGAGAAAAACAAAGTAATGTCGAAGGCATCTAGTAAGACAAAGCATAGATTTCTTACAATTGGAAGTTTTTCTGCAGGTTATAGCGGAAAGACTGTCAGAAGAAGAAATTGGCGGTTTAAAACAGCTGTTTAAGATGATTGACACAGACAACAGTGGAGCTATAACATTTGAGGAGCTAAAAGCGGGTTTGAAAAGAGTAGGTTCTGAGCTAATGGAGTCTGAGATCAAGGCCCTTATGGATGCGGTAAATTAATGGACATTGGCATAAGTTAAAAGTTTAGCATTTTCAAATGATGGACTGTTTTTTCCCCCCTTGTCGTACTCGTGTATGAAGGCTGAGTTGAGTTGGCTTACTTTTTGACAGGCTGACATCGATAAGAGCGGGACAATTGACTATGGTGAATTTATTGCTGCCACATTGCACATGAATAAGATGGAGAAAGAGGAGAATTTGCTTGCAGCCTTCTCTTTCTTTGACAAGGATGGTAGCGGTTACTTGACCATCGACGAACTTCAACAGGCTTGCAGAGACTTCGGTCTCGCTGATATTAATTTGGATGAGATGATCAAAGAAATTGATCAAGACAATGTGAGTCACTCTGGTTATGTCATACTCAGCTTTTTAAAATCCTTTTGTTTGTTATTCATTTTAGCTTACATGGCCCTACTGACTGCCAGTGTATCTCAATTTCGTAGAACTATCAAAGATTGAGAAGTTATGGTCCTAGACATTAAGTTGAGCACAAATTGTCTCAGTTATGGATTTGATTTTTCCTAAGAAGCATCTAAAGAGATGGCACATGGTGTTGGACACCGGAACTTCTTGTACACTAGTAAAAGCGTGTCCAAATCTTCTTTAACATGTCTTAATGAAGTTATCAAAAAAAAAGGCTGCTAATTTTGCCACTCCCTTTTTTGTTAACGCCACTCCCGTGCAAGTGTATTTTTGGTGCAAAAATACACTTGCAGGGGAGTAGCGTTAAGAAAAAAGGGAGTAGCAAAATCATTTCCCAAAAAAATTGAGAAATTAAATTGCTAATAGTGGATACTTCAGACACTTTGCAGAAACTTCAGCAACTTTTCTTGAACCCTCTAAACATGTCCTCTGTGATGAACTATCCATCGCAATAATGTTCTGACTTCTACATTCTCTGGAACAAAACTTATGCACTATAAATATGTATTGGATTATTGAAAAGATGGAAACATTACGTGTATGGCAATTATATTGACATTATATGGCAATGATATTGACACTCTTTGAAATGCAATTGTTGGTTGAGTGATATTTTTGTTTATATTATGGAATATACAGATTTTTAGTTTTGTTAGTGTATTTTACATATCTCTGCTTTTCTTTTTTATCCTCACATATTTCTCCTTACTTGATTAAACGATTCATGTACATGTTTTTTTTTTTTTTTGTGGTAAATGATGCATTTTATAGCCAACCAAACAAGAATCACAAGGGAGAACCCCTATTACAAACAATTTTTACAAAGAGAACCTACTACACACTACTAGAATCAATCAATCTAGCAAACTAGCAGAAATGCGCCAAAGATCACATAATCTTTGGTTCATTACAGTTTTAGGGATGTTCCTCGATGTACAAATTCTAAGTCTCATATTTTCTGTTATACAAGCTAAAATACGATCTGGATTCTTTGGTTCCCTCCAAAAACACTAGAGTTCCTCTCAAGCCAGATGAAATATACCCCAGCAGCAAGTGAAAGCTTGAACACAAGAGCACGGAATGAATTCCCTTTGCAGAGGCTAATGGCATAATTCAGCTCATTCTCCCATTCACAAGCTGGTCTAAGAATCTGAAATTTGTTGAGAATAGATTCCCATATTTGTCTAGAATAAACGCAGTCAAAATATAGGTGAGAAACAGTTTCCGCTTTCTGCGAGCAAAGAATGCAGAGAGGGTCTATTTGCATGCCCCATTTCGTCAGTCTATCTTTTGTCGGAAGCTTCTTAAGACAGACAATCCAAAGTATAAATGCCCACTTAGGAACGTTATTAGTGAACCAAACAAGAGAAGACCATTGAACCTTGGGATATTTGTTCCGAACTGCTTCCCAAGTATGTTTTGTTGAGTAAGAATCTGTAGGAGAGATTGTCCAGGTTATCACGCCTTCACTATCCCCTAAAGTTAAACGAGATGAAGGGGTAGAGGCCTGAATGTGTTGTATAATCCTGTTCCTAAGTCTTGGCCAGTGCCAAACACCATTCAAAATGCAAGAGCTGACTTTATCATATAAAGAGGATCCAAGACTTGATATAATCCTGTCATCAAAAAGTTTGTGTGGGGGCCCACTTGGATGCCAATTGTCAAGCCATAAGAAGGTAGCTTGCCCATTACCTAAGGTATGTCGGACGAAGTTCTGTGCTAAAGGCCTTAATTTCAGCAACTTTCTAATTGTCCAAGAACAGTCATGAGGGATTGGCATGTACCAAAGATTGCTGTTTTTAATGATGTAGCTATGAATCCATTGGACCCAAAGGGTGTCCTCCTTTTTACTCAATGCCCAAAGGTGACGCATCATGGAGGTCTTGTTCCAAAGTTTTAGAGACTTGAAGCCAAGACCACCTTCAGATTTTGGAGAGCAAACGTCCATCCACTTCACTTTAGCCCCCGCCTTTTTGAGAGTAAGACCGGACCAAAGAAAGGCTCTAAGTAAAGCCTCCACTTCCTTCAAGATTTTTTGGGGGAGAATAAACAACGAGCACCAATATGTTTGCATGCTGAAAAGCACAGACTGAATCAAAAGAGCTCGACCTCCAAAAGATAGAGAACGGTTGGACCAGCAGGCAATTCTTTGCTGTGTTCTTTCTTTTAGCAGGATACAATCTTCATATTTCAATCTGGAAGATATGAGAGGCACACCTAGATATTTCACAGGCAAGGATCCCTCAGGTATAGGGAGGATGTTAAGAATGGCAGCTTTAACATCAGTACCAACACCAGAGAAGAAGAATTGGCTTTTTTGCAGGTTTGGTTTTAAGCCGGAAGAATGATAGAATTCATCATTTCAACACGTCACAAGGGTGTCGTGTCCTGGGTTTTTTAACACATCACCATTTGACTTGTGCTTGATTCTGGGAATTTTCTTCATTGTCTTGATTCTGGGATTCTTCTTGGCTGTTCATCTAAGAAGTGTCCCCAATGTGACATATGTGGGCACGCCGCTGTTAACATTTGCCTGAAATTCAACCTCACTTTCCATTCTTGTTAGGATTTGGATGCAAATTACTATGATAAGCAAAATACTGATCCAATGGTGGCACTCTCCTATGGCATTTGACAGGATGGACGTATAGACTACGGGGAATTCGCAACGATGATGAGGAAGGGAGACGCAGAAATTGGCAGCAGAACCATTAGAGGAAACTTAAACTTTAGCTTGGCAGACGCCTTTGCCGGAAAAACCGACTTGGCAGATCAACACTAGACTGTGTTTGTTGAAACTTGCGGCTGCTTAAGAAATGGATTGGTTAAATTCTGCTGCTCTGATGATTTCGAAATTTTTTGTTGGTTTCATTGATAAGTACACTTTTTGCAGTCTTAGATGGTGAGGTTTCTTCAAGACTAATCTTTTTCATAGTTCTCTTACTGATCTTGCCTGTTGCCTTCTCCAAAATGCAATTTTGACTGAACAAAAATGCCAAAACTTGGGTTAGAAGAGGCCAAAAAGTTGGTTTTGTTGCAGAGCAAGTATGTGGAAAGCAGAAGGGTTTTAGCAATTATAGTTGTAGTAGTTCTGTTGTGCACGGGATGAGTAACATTCCCCATTCTATTTTGTACAAGCAAAGCAATGATATATTCAGCTTTTGATTGAAATTTATTGTCGTGTTTATTTTTTCCCAAGTAACTGCATGCTAGTACCAATTTGTAACAGTAGCGTTGCATGCAAATAAGGTCGCGAACTAAAAGTATCGTTTTTTTTAAAACTAACTCAGGTGTTCGGACCAGCATATGCGCACCTTATTTAATTCTTGTGACTCAATTCCACTGTCAACTAGAAAAGTCCAGTTAGAGTCGGGGCACAGCCCGTTTGGACTAGCCCCGTAAGTATAGAACCAAACGAGTCCGTTGGCATACCTGCCGCAGTTGGGGACAACAAAACTTTTTTGCAAATAAGTTAGTTTTGCAAGTTATTTGTTTTTTTGTGTATTCTGGACCACCCGACAAAAGAGTAAAAGTAAATAAGCAAATAAACCAGTGGTAGCTAAACAAATTTAGTTTTTTTTCCCTTTATTTACGTAAAGTGCGGTATGTAAGATGTTTAGGTTGTTTTGTAAAAGACTATAAAAGGTGAAAGCGGTCTCTAAGATATTTTCCAAATATTATGCTTTGTATATTTTTTGTTTGGGTTTTAAGAGAGGTTTTTTAGAGTAATGAGTGGAGAGAGATAGATGAAAAAAATTTATCAGAGACCATTCTCAAGGGTTTTGAGACCCAAAAACTAACAAGATAGTGGATTAATTTTTTGGTGATGACTTAAAACAAACAAGATAGTGGATTAATATTTACGTAATGAATGATGCTTTTTCCTTTCAGTAACTGCTATATTTAGGTTCTGTTAAAAATAACAAACCTTTACCAAAAAAGAAAAGATTGGTATATTTGTACTCCAATTGGTTTGGCCGGAGAAAAGAGAGAAAACGGAATCTATCAACCCTATGGAACCGCCACAAAGACCTAGGAACCAGGAAAACGGATATGACTGTTGTTGTTGAGTTCCTGAGCTAGAGTACTGAAGTAGCTAGCTATATAATGAGTTCCTTCAAAGGCGGATCTTAATTGCTAACAACAGGAAAGGAGAGTGACTGACTGACACTTCCGAAGTTGAGGGAGTTGGATCTCCTTGGATAACAGACACGTACTCCAAAGCTTGGAAACTTGAAGGCTCTGCTGGTTCAATAAATGGAATGGCTGGAGCTTTGTACGTAGATGGCCGAGTCGTCTTCGGCATGAATAGTAACAATCTTTCCCTTTATGAACTCAGGTTATTCCCACTAGCTACTAGAGGAAAGGGAACTACGAGCTAACAGGAAAGAAGAGAGCTACAGCTACTAGAAAGAATAGAAAGGGGATAGTATCCCGGATGTCGTCTTGCTAGCCAACAGCTAGAGTTTCTGCTAGTATAAAATGAGGTAGGCTGAAGGGAGAGCCGGCTATATAACATGAAAAGAGCCACACATGTATTATTTGATTGAATGCAATGGAAGGTAAGGTAAGGAATGAATTCGAGTCTCTGGCTAGGAGTAGTTAGTCTCATTCTGTCCTTTCCTATGCCACGGAGTATAGCTGTCACTAGTCTGCCATCAGAACCAGACACTATCATAGGAATCCAGCATTCTTAACAATGAAGTTATGGGATAGATGTAACTTGCCTGGGATTAGTGGAATTTTGTTGGATCTTATTCAGGCTATGGCCTCTCCTTTCAAAGGTCAGTCTTTTTGGTAGCTAAACTTATGCTTGCAGCTGCTGTGTATGCAATCTGGCATTTCTTTCATGTCAGTACACTGATCCTGCCATAATGTACTCCTACCTATGGCACCGGCAACCGAAGTCGAGCATACATACGACGATCTTTATGCGTGAATAGCCGGGAGGAAAGAAAGGGCGGTAAATGATAATGAGAAAGGGCGGAGCTATACAGGCAAAAGCCCAGCTCTATTTATTGGATTGACGCCTACCAGGAGTGCTTACCGGAACCCATATCCGTTAAATAGGCACTGGGTGAATTCCTTCCCTCTCCGAAGGAGCCACGGCAGAAACGAATAATGTAGGCAGGTGAAAATAATCTCACTCTTTGTGTTAATAATAGCAATTAGGCGATTAAGAAATCAGTCTCTTGGACCATGGCATGCGGATCAGAGAACATTCAAGCAAGCATTTCATTTCATTTATAAAAACAAATACTAAGGACCTACTAATAAGGAAAAAATTCCGGATAATCTTTAGCAGATATTTTTAACTTTTGGCTAAAAATTTTACTAACTTTTTAAATTCCGCTTTCAAATTATGACCAAATATAGTATTAACTTAACATGCGCATACGTGCGTAAGTGAGTAGGAGCACGAGAGTGAGCTGAAAACATCTTCTAAAAATATTTTTGTTTTAACTAAAACAAATATTGACAACTAGTTTTCAAAAACAAAAATTGGCAATGGCATCTTCTAAAAATATTTTTGTTTTAACTAAACAAAAAATTGACAATGAGAGCTAGGTATCTGTAAGAGCAATGCTACAAACACATCTTTAAAATACAATTCCGAACAGTATTGCGTTTGGAGAGATTCGATGCTCATGAGCCCACGCGCATGCAATGATCCGAAGTTTTTTTCGTTGTGTGCTGAAGTTGTGTTCGTATTAATATAACCGGGACGACTTTTCCGGTAAATAAATAAATAAATTGTGTTGGTAACTTCTTGGTAGGGTCTTTTTTTTTTTTTAAACC
Organism: Rhododendron simsii; assembly: GCA_014282245.1. Classification (NCBI taxonomy): domain Eukaryota; kingdom Viridiplantae; phylum Streptophyta; class Magnoliopsida; order Ericales; family Ericaceae; genus Rhododendron; species Rhododendron simsii. The sequence continues at coordinate 15,645,911 of CM024963.1, read as the reverse complement.
CTGCAAGTGTAAACGGATAGGATAATATAGATAGGGAGGATAGAGCGAGTGGAGCAAGCACAGCTCCGCCGAACATGGCGACTCCTCTTTCTTCCTTGTGCTCTTCGCTCGTCCCCAGACCTCTTTCCCTCGAACAATCCCTTACCTCTTTACCTTTCTCCAAAACCCACTTCAACCTTCTCTCTCTTACTCCCTCTCTCTCTTCCCACAGGCTCATCTCCTCCTCGTCTCCAAGATTACCCACATTGTCATTTGTCCCTAAATCCTCAGAAACCGAACCCGCCGTCTTAGAAACTGAACCTGCTGTCTTAGAATCCGAACCGGATATCGAAACCCTACCGAAGGAGGAGGTGGAGTCCGCCCTTAAAGAAGCCAGCCGCGAGGAGATCTTTGGGGTTGTTCAGGTAGGTTCTCTCTCTCTCTCTCTCTCTCTATATATATATATATATATAAAACATTGGTATGTAAAAGATGGAAAGAGGAAAATCTTGAATTGAGATTAAACGGTAAAGAAGTCTAGGATGTGCAAGTGGAGAAGAGGAGAGAAGAAATTTGGGGTGACAAATTTTTTTTGTTCTTTAAGAGTTTCTTTAGGTAGTTACAGGTATGGTTTGGGTAAAATCTGTTTGGAACCCATGGAAAGGAAAATTAAAAAATTTTCCCTTACGTTGTTTGGTTGGATTTTGGAAGAGAAAGATTAAAGAAAATAAGAATTTCAAGCGTAGGGAATAGTAAATTTTCCTTCCCATTTTCCTCTCATTTTCCTTCTCTTTTATTTTCCTTTCCTTTCCATGGGTTCCAAACAGAGAGCCAGCTTCAAAATTTACGTTCCCTTTTCCATAGTGATGTTCAAACCAAAAAGTGTTTCCTTTATAATAGTAATTATAGTAATGCAAAATAGATGTGTGTGTGTGTGTGTGTGAAAATGCTAACAACCACCTTAAGGACTGATGAATGTGAAAAATGCACTTTGATGTGTACCAAAATCTAAGAATGTATACCCATATCTGTGAAGTTTTTACAGTTTAGCATTATGGGCATTATGCGTCTCTTTTTTTTCTTGACAACCGGATGTCTGGGCAATGGCAGCGTAGCCAGAAATATGCATCAGTGGGGCACTATGAAATACAAATTCTGGTGACTCCGAATCTCACGCATCCCACTGACTCATGGTTTGATGCTTTTTGGCAAAAAGACAGTAGCTTGCGGCATGTTACATCACGAGAAACAAATGGGAGTTTTTCAGATTTTGGAGCAGTGTTTTGTTCACCCACCTATTACGAATCCTAAATAAAGTAGATAATGCTATCATGTTCACCCTATTTTTGAATTATTGAACAGAACATCCTTTATGTGTGCGTATTTGGGCGAGTTGAAAGAACTATATAAAAAGTAATAGCTGATTCGATTTGATTCAAGTAACAAAAAAAATACAGTGGGGGCCCGTGCCCCACGGGCCCCCACTGGGCCTACATTGGCTCCGCCACTGTGTCCGGGCTTGCTTTCGCGCACCTCGACTAATTCCGGGGCCTTGAAGTTAACAATTGGGCAAACCCTCCGGTGGCCTTAAGGTTTGGAATGTTTGGCCTCATAAGATTCGAACATGTGACCTCTTGGAGGACAAGTTAGTTATTATTAAATAGTTATATCCCATATTGGTTTAAGTTACTTATGTTTCTGGAGAAGTTTAGGGGATGCCCAAATAGCATTAGTTTTTTACTGTGTTTTTTCTTCTTAGAGTAGGTTTTAAGCTGTGTTTGGATGTTAGGATTTATCAGGCGAAAAGGAGGCTGAAAGGGCAACAAAGGAGAACATATTTAGCTTATTCGTGTCATTTGTTTCTCAAGTTTATTGTAGTTTTCCGTTTCCTCCTCAGATTCGCTGACAATTGATGATCCAAACACAGTCTGGTGTGATTTTATCACCACCCATTTGTTAAGCTTTGGTTGCTTGTGTTTTGGATTTAGTATGTTGTTATCCACTAATGTCAGTCCTTTCTGCCTTTGTTTCTAAGATTGTCTAATGTTAGCCAATTGTTTCTTTTGTGACTTGTAGTATTACATCGATACTTACAAGATGAAGTTTTATCGTATTTATGTATAGCTCATGCTCTTTCGTGTTATTTTTCGGTTGTTGAGTAGGTTGGAGGTCGACAATTTTTCGTTATTCCCGGGCGGTATATCTACACTCAGAGGTTCAAAGGTGCAAAGGTTAATGATAAGGTAAACCTTATCCGTAAACTCTTTCCTATTCTTACCTTCGTTCACAATGTATTTGGCTATCTATTGCAGTTCTTTCATATGGGTATAGAATTAGTTTTTATGAGAATGGCCTTGAGTTTGGTCTTTGAATTGTTTTCTTTCTGGACTCTGGACAGATTTTTAATTCTGCTATCCAAGTTAAGTTGGGTTAGAGCTTGTTCAGAACTTTAAATGACGTCTTGCAAAAAATACCATCTTATAAAAACTAAAAGAATCAAAGTTAATTTTTGAATATTGTCTTACAAAAATTCGCTTCACTAATTTGGCCCCCTCGAGTTCATATCCTGGCTCTACCGTGTTTATGTACAATGTTTTTGTGATTTTGATTTTCTGGACTGTTCCTCATTATTTCCCTTTTGACCTGTGGAGAGTTTTATCGTATTCAGCAAAGCCATATGTAATCAACCGATGCATTTCAGAAAATGATGCTGTCCAATTCTTCCACATGTTCATCCTTTTAAGAAAGTTTGTCCTGGAATGGGGAGATCTAATTTTTCTCTCGCCAGTGATGAATTAAGGCCTGAACACTATGGAAGGGTATTTTTTGTGCTATATGCATTATTTTATTTGTCATCGACCTGTCAAAATCGCCTTCATGAGAATGGCCAATTTTATTCCTCTCCCTTTATTTTTTTCCCGAATGGTCGTTCATATTCCTCTACATATATTAGAACAGCCTTTTCTTTCTTTCTGGGGTTTTGCTTTCTTCTTCGTTTTCTGACCTTGTTTGCGCCTAGTAGGTGGTGATTTGAAAACCTTGAGGACATTCGATATTTGAAATTTAAAATGCAGTAAAAATAGAGAATTGATTTCTACACTCCCTTTTTTGATACCCACACTCCCTTTTTTGGATTTTAGTGTTGAAAGTGTATGTATTTTTTTTGCTAAAAGACAAAAAAGGGGGTGTGGATATCAAAAAAGGAGTGTAGAAATCAATTCCCTAAAAATATACCAATTAGCCAATCTTTGTCAATCAACTCTGCGATCAAGCCTATCAATTTTCCAGGAAGTTCTTGAAGACAGCAATTCTCTAAAGGGCCCTTTTCCTACCAAATTATCCTGTATGTGTAGAATCTTTCTATCTAATATGGGAAGTTAGTTCTCTTTCAATGAGGGAAGAGTTATCTGCAAGTCTAGTCCTTTGAACTTGGTCGACTACAGACTTTGACATTACAAGTAGAGATATCTGATTCTCTGAACAATTGAAATTTGTGCTTCTATGCCTCTCTCCTGGATTGGAATTTTGGGTTTATTCCCTGACACCTCGTCTAGTCACTACAGGGCTGCAGGCTAAAGACAGGGTGCTCAAGTTCAGTCATTTGTGGCTGTTCAAAATCACTATCCAAAATCGGTTTTCTAGGGCAGTGTGTGTGTAAATCAGTGGTGTTCTCTAGTCATGGTTAGAACTCAACCCCAAAAGCTCTAGGGCCCTCACGTTTATATTCTTCATATTACTTTGGTACCCAAGTGATGTGGGAGTTCGCTTCACAGCCTCTCTCACGCCCAGCGTGCTCACTCGGCAGCACCTGCCGCGTGCAAGCCAGGTACATGCACCCTACCCATCTTTGGCATACCCGGCTCTGATACCATGTTACACGGTCTTGGGTAGAACTCAACCCCAAAAGCTAGCTATTGAAGTGAGGGTGCCCTCACGCTTATATTCTTCATATTACTTTGGTACCCAAGCGATGTGGGACTTCGCTTCACAGTTATATGCTACAATTTCGATGTAGGAATAAGATTTTTTAGTGTCTATTACAGCAGACTAGTTTTATCAGCATATTTAGTATGGTAAATGAGTTGACCTATTCTAGTTTTTTTAAGAAAATAATTTGCTTGAATCAATGAATATTATTGTGATGATTGACCCCCCTACAACCAAGCTTTGCGGGCCCTCTATGCATCTTACAGATTAGGCAGAGCCTGCTTGAGTGTTCATCAAGTGCCCTTTGAGTAAGGCTCTCTGTACTTCTGTGTGGAGCTACCTAGGTCTCCGCAAGTGTCCTCCAAGCACGTATTGGCAGGACTTTCTTTTTTTCCTATCACCCTTGATTCTCCGAGAATTAAAACCTAACAGCAAGCATACCTGCCGTGTGGATCCACGATGGCACAGCTTTTCTCACTCAGTGACTCATGATCACAAAAGCCTATCCTAACAACCTAGAAAGCATAACCAATGTTTTGTCAAGGTAAATTGCCAAACAGTAACATGGAACACTGTATTAATTTCTTTGTTTCTGGTAGCATAGATGCACCCATGCCCCTACCAGGACTAAAATCATGCACTCCGTTGTTCTGGGAAGAACGAGATACTATCCAGGTAAATAACAGTTGAGACAATGAATGCTCATAAATTGCTTTTCAAAGAGGAAATAATAGCTAATGGGACACATGAGCTTTACAGACGTAAGAGAGGCTAAAGGGCAGGAGGGAGGCTGTTAAGTTAACATACAATGTCAAGAATATTTTTACATTTATTTTGGTGTAGAAGCAATACATCTAGTTTTAGGAAGCCTCAGCTGCAAATCCCTCCTTCACCAACAAAAATACTGATTCTTTTTAAATAATTAACCTGATGAAACTCTATGTGCACTTAAATCCTGCTGTTTGAGTAAAAACAGATTTAAAGAAAATTTGTGCTAAATATAAACAACCCAAGAAATACGTATATCTATGTTTGATGGTTACATGATACATGTTATTGAGCATTCTTGTTCAATGCATAAAAATACCCATACTAGGCATGTTAAGAATTTACAGCGCGTATATCAAAGCATATGGTGCGTCTACTGTGACACCTAATGGTTACAAGATTCAGGAGAGCATTGCGATGCGTGAATAATTTTTCTGACACTTAAAGCATGACCAGTGTATTTGCTCATTGTATATTGCCAAAAATTTGCGTTGTCGACACTAAATTCCATGTCCTTTCTGCTGTGTATTGAGATGCATTAAGTGTTTTAACCCAAAAGCCCCCATGCAAAAGAATGCCTTATGAACTTGCTGTTGACTGTTGAGAGATCCATTTACATTGTCTTGGTGAATCTTGCTCTGTTTTCGTACTTAGGGACTGTTTGTTTGACCGAATAAGAGCATTGGATTGGACTACATATCTAAGGAGATCACATATGCGATGTTTGGTTAAAATGTATATGATCCGGATTAAACACCCATCAGATATACAACCCCTGAAGTATGGGATATACATTATAATGGAGGGTGTGGGATTACTCCCATGGAATTACATTTGCTGTGGGGTTGTATACCCTTCACTGCTAGTCTTGTTGAACAAACAGGCCCTTATGTGCAAGGATTTGACCAGAAACGTTTTGTTGCACATGCCATCGTACTAGTGGAACTATCTAAGGAAGTGGGGCAGGGTGGAGCTTGCCACACAGTAACTCCCCCATGACCTTGTACAGTGGTAATTGGTAAGTAGGTACAATGGTACATGACCTTGTACCCCAGCAGTTTTGAGCTAAGTAGCAGGATTCTTCTAAAATGGGTGCGCTCCCAAGACGGGAGCGCGAATCGGCGCTCCCAAGATGGGAGCTTGACTGGAGCTCGCTCCCCTTGAGACGGGAGCTCGCTCCCAACTAACATGGGAGCTTATTGGGTGGTTAAGGCAACTATTCTCTTATTCTTAAGGGAGGTATGTCATTGTGGAAATAAAAATATGAAAATCTTATCACTCAAGAAGTTTGGCAAATTGAAAATATCTAACTTTCTATAAATACCCTTTAAGATCATGAAAATTCTCATAAGTAATCACTTTTCCTTCAATGGTTAAGTATTTAAAGATACTTTATATACGTATTTATATGAAATCTATATACGCTTCTTAGGCGCTCCCAACCTTAGGAGCTTCTAGGTGCCTACGCTCCCGCGCTCCCGCTCCCGCTCCCGCTTCCGCTTCGTGCTACTAAGGTTTTGAGCAATAGCTATTTTCAAAACCATGACGTTCAGAGGGATCTGTATTTAGTTTGTCACTTCTAGGCTAGTGTCAGTAGTTTGCTTGAGCTGCCTGATGAATATTTCTGGTGCAGCAATATAGATTTTTAGTAGGCAAATTCTTTTGTATTTGTTTTATCTCTCTCCTGTTATTGCTTTCTCAATCGATATATTCGTGTTTTGGTTTTCTGCAGGTAATTCTGAACAAGGTTTTGTTGGTAAGTTCAAAAACAAAGACTTGGCTCGGACTGCCTCTGGTACCTAATACGGTTGTACATGCTGTTATTGAGGAGCAGGTGTCACTTTATGAATATTTAGTTCAATCAATTAGTTTAGATTTTTTTTTTTTTAATTTTACTCATTCATGATATGTACCGTTTCCTTGTAGGGGTTGAATGACAAAGTCATTGTCCAAAAGTACAAGAGGAAGAAGAACTATAGAAGAAGGATCGGGCACCGACAGGTATTAGTTGGTTTCACGAGTGCAGTTTCCACTTGATTTTTTTCAATCTCAGTTAGTCTTCTTGGAATATCTTAACGGCGGTGTTCATATATGCTCGGTGGTTGCATACAGTGCACGTCACCACTATAGTAGATTATGCAATGTGGCGTGTAGATTACGATTTCCAAGATGTGCCATGTGGATGAGGGACCCAAGGGACATAAACGCGAACTGTGTAGGCTTTTTTTTATTTTTTATTTTTTATTTTTATATAAACCATAATTTCCTTCTTTAAATATTAGAGGATATTGGAAGCCTATGAACCAACACCCCTAACTAGTCCCCATATTTGTGTGGACACGCAAAGGGCACTTATTTTTAAGCAGCACTTAGCATGTTAGGTACACATGTCTCAAGTTAGAAACATATGGGGAAACGGCAGGAGTCAACATAATGATTTAGTAACATATTTCATCAGTTAGATTGTAGTATTTCATGAGTAGAAGGTAATTATTGGAAATTCAACTTGGTGAAAGCCTTGTTAATTTAGAATATTCTAAAAGTTGAAAAGTAAGAATTTCAAATTATAATATTGATGGTCTCTAGATAATGCATAGGAATCATAACTGCACAAAACAATAAATATCCATATGTTCTTTGTGTCCCCATTTTCTTTGAATTGCTGAGTCTGGTATCCATGCATAGGAATCATAACTGCACAAAACAATAAATATCCATATATATGTTCTTTGTGTCCCCATTTTCTTTGAATTGCTGAGTCTGGTATCTCTGGAATATTTTGCCCTTCTAGCCTTTGCGTGAATGATTGTGCTCCCGGAACAATTGCTCCTTTCTTTTGATTGCTGAGTTATCCATTTCACTGCCATGTTTACTTCATATGATAATATATGATATACACTCTGCTTGTCTCATAAAATATGCAAATTAGCGCATTCTTAACAATATAAGACCGAGTAAGTTCCTATTATTTGATGCATCTTCAAGTAATTTCTGCACATCTTACTCTGGTTACATTTGATCCTCTCATAGTTCGATTTGTTTTTTTGATGCTGACGTGCTTAACTGGGTGGAGTTTCATGGATATTATTCACATCAAGAACTTAATAACTTCCTTGAAGAATTTTGGAACCCTAAGATAGCATTAAAGAATCAGAAAACATGTTCTGTTGTTCCTATGCTCATCGTGACTGTGATATCCTTTTCATGAATTGTGCAGCCAAATACGCGGTTAAGGATAATTGGCATCACGGGCTATGAAAATGAACCGTACTTGTCGCTTCCAGAAAATATGATACCCCAAAAAGTCTGACTTTATGTTGGCCGTTGGATGCATTCCTCGTGAGATATTTTCTTCTTTCATGTTTCTTGGGAGGATGTGTAATTTCCAACATGTTTTGGAAGTGGTATCGGGTCGGTTTCGCAATCTTGAGTACCGTAGCTCTTTTATGGCACTATTATCAAACCTCCAAGGCTATTGGTCAATGTTTAGAGGTTGTATGAATCTTTTTCCTTTTTCAGCACTAAATATTGTTGCAGATGGATGGCCCTTGGGCGCGCTATTGCGCCCAAGTGTGTTTGGAATACAGAATCAAATTGCGTGATGTTTATGCTCTTGTTCAAAACAGGAAAATGATTTAATGGTAATGGACTAAAAAATGGGACGGATGAAGTATAAGTGTGTACATATGTTTATGTTTACATTTTTTTTCATAACCATCATAACCGGATGTCTGAACCAGCTTGCGCACACCTCGACTCATGATACATTTATCTTCCATGAAACATTATTTGCAGCTATTTGACTAGGCCAGTGGGTTTTGTCCATGGTTTCCATTTTACTTGTTCTTCTCTCTCTCTCTCTCTCTCTCTTGCCTTGTAGTTTCCAGCATATACGTTGAGCATTAATTCATTGCAATTTCTACCTCACTGATGATATGTTTGGATTTGTGGAGGGGATTGGGAAAAAAAATGTGGTAAAAGAAAATGTAGACTATTTATTAGTTCGTTGGTGAAGGGAAAATAAAATAAAATGAAACAAAACAAAACAAAATGGATAATTCGCAAATTTTTGTTTGGGTATTTTGATCCGTCTTTTATGAATTTTTATTAGATTCACATTGTGTTTTTTTGAATTGGACATTAGTCTCGACGAGAAGAGTCTAAAAATAAAAATAACTACTATTAACAAAAATAAAAGAGTTAACTAAAGGGGGGGAAAAAAAAAACCAAATAGTTGGAGTATTATTTGTCTTTAAAACGTTGTCTTATACTATTAACCTTTTCAACTCCGGTCCATATGTGATTCCTCCCATCGAAATTAATGTTAATTTCAAAAGTTACGATGAAAAGCTAAACAATAAAACAATTATGAAAGTACTAAGACCGGAAAAAATACTGAAGAAAAAAAATACTCCGTAATAAGAAATTAACAGACCAAAAGTTTATGAAAAAATGGAGTTCCAAACATTACAGTTGTTTAGCTTGGTTACCCTAAAAGAGTAACGTGCAGTACAAGCAAATTCTGCGCCTTTCCAAGTCCAAGATAATTTAACTAATCCACTCTTCGATAATTTAACTTTGCTTCAAAATTTAGGCTAAATTTTGAAGCAAAGTTAGATGATTTGCAAACACACTTCCAGGTATCGGATTGAGGTGATTTTTTACGGGGACCATAAACGACGTATTTTGAACAAAATGAGCGGCTCTGATCATCTTTGCGAGACCCAAGACAGACACAAAATTGATCTGTGCACAGCTGCTGTGCAGCCTTTGCTGTGCAAGCAGACTTTCTGCTTGAGAAAGTAGGGAGGGTACTGAAGCTTATTTTGCGGGTAGTTATTAATCTGAGTATCGTGACGATCTAGCAAGTACATAGAGACGAAAAATAATGCATGAAATATTTCTCCGACCCTTTTGTGCAGCATGAAAAGGGAAGAAAGAGAATTTCCAACTCAAACCGGAATTCACCAAAGATCCAAATAGTGCTACTCCGAGAGACAAAAAATAAGAACAAACATATACAGAGTTCTTTCAGTAAAGAGATGCACAAATTCTATTCAACTAAGTACATAGAGATCTTCTCCAACCAAGCCACGTAATAAGAGTGCAAAACAGTGTGCATCAACTCTAACATAGGCATATACTAGTTAACCCTTTTTGCCAAATGACTGATGTGATTAATATGATTATCAGATCAGAAATTCAATCAGAAACCCTTTCTCATAACTGCTACAGTCTAATATTTTCTATGCTAGAATTTGAATCTGAGTATTTGTGCCCCCACCCCAAGTTGGGAGAAAAATAACAAGTAGGAGTAGGGATGATTGCGAACATATAGGGGGGGAAAAAAAACAGAAAAGAAGTACCACTCCTATATTCCGTGCTTTTGAAAGCACTAATATGAACCTGTTAACAGCCTGCTGCTACATTGTATCAGACAAGAGTAATGGTTGCACGTCAGTTCCTCCTCAGGTCTTGCAACGGAAGCATAACCATCAAGGGAGTCGCCATCATCCCTCCAGTTTGGCATCCAAGGGAGCTCAACTATAGCTTTACTCATATACTCGCTTCCTCTTCAAGAGCGTAGGAATTATGACAACAGATCCAATCAGGAAAAGAACAGACAATGTTTTAAAATCATAAAGATCTTTCACCGACTTTAGATCCCCAAGAGCAAGGCCAGCCTGGTTACAACAAAGCAGTAGCAGCAACAGCAACAATTAGGTGACAGCGCCAAAACCAAAGTTCGTTTAATAATTACAGATTAAAGATATCACCAGCAATGCAGAATCCCCATTACAAATACACAGACAATGCAGAAGTACCATTGAAAAATGCTAAACTTTAATGCGAGCTGACATGGTTTTACCGTTCTGCCCTCTATAGTCTACAGTTCTACAGTTCTACACTTCTACTGCCTCTACTTTGTGAAGCTTGGAAAATACTTCAATATATTCCTCACATCCTATTGGTTGGTTCAACCCGGGTTTAAAACAAGTATGGGACACTTTATCAAGCATTTTAGAGTTGAGTATTTACATAGGAAAATGTTTTGGGTGGTCTGACTAGCTTTGAACAATTCCATCCTGGTAGGAAGGGGTGCACGTTTTGAATTCACACTTTTATGTCAATGACCTATAGCAGCTAAAGTACAAGGAACTAGCAAGGTTCTGAACAAGGCTCTGAATTTCTTAAACTAACAGTTTCAATCCAAGAGCAACAATGTGTTTTGCAGCTCAAAAGTCAATTTTGTGCAAATTTCCTTGTCTATATCTTTACATAGCATGGATATCAAACCACGTACCATCCCCAGTGATCTCCAAGAGCTAATCAAATTGGCTCCCACAACCACCAATTGACATACTAAAATAGGAATCTAGCTTCAAGTAGGGGATATCCTAGACAATAAAATTGCGCAAAAAGTATTAAAGAGTTTAATTAGGCTCAGTGAGTACTCTGTCAACCAGATTACGTTGTCTATCAACAAATACAACCACCATATACAACATTTAGGCCCCGTTCGGCTAAATAAGCCAACTAGCTTATTTTTTTTGTCATTAATCAATTTTTTTTTCATATTTGTTAGTTTTTCGTCAATTTTTTGGGGATTATTGCATTGTCATAACAAGAGGAATCTAAAAAGTAAAAAATTACAATAAAAATTACAATCGAAACATAATTTTTTTGAATAAAGACAAAAATAAGCCAATTTTTTCGTCTTGATTAAAAAAAATTGGATTTCGATCATAAATTTTTACCTTTCAGATTCCTCTCGTCATGACGATGCAATAATCCCCAAAAAATTGGCGATTAGTGTCACTCCCTATCCTAGAGATGGAAGGAGAAGTATTTTGAACCATACACTCTATAAAGGCAGGTTGGAGGAAGAATGATTCTGAACAAACAAAAACCATAGCAAGTTGATGATTTTCATATCATGTAAAAACAGATATGGCAAAAGTGGTCTGGTGTAGGTTAATAGTAAATAGGAACGATAAAACATATGATATTATGATTGAACTTACTCTAACAGTGATGTAGGAGGCTGGAATAAGACCAACTACAGTTGCCAAAAAGAAAACATGAAATGGTATATCCACAATTGGAGATGCCAAATTGATGAAAAGGTTGGGCAATGATGGAGTTATCCTCAAAAAAAGCATGTAATTCAGCAGCTTTTCCCTTCGCTTGGCAATCTGAGCATACAAATGTTTAGGTTAGTATGGTACCAGAATCATCATACAATAAATTACTAAAGGGAACATAAGGTAGAAGTTCCTTGCAAAGAAGTTGCAATGCGAGTACCTCTGCTTGGAAAAACTTCAACCTTTCAGGCCACAACCAGTTAACTAGAGGCCTTCCAATTAACTTTGACAGAAAATAGCAGGATGATGCTCCAGCTGTGGCATTAAAAACAACTAGGAAAAGGCCTTTGAGAACACCAAAAAGTGCTCCAGCCAACAATGACATGAATATGGTGCCAGGAATCATAAATGTCTGCATGAATATGTAAGTTGAGCAATAACCCAGAATGAATTTTGCTGGGTATGCTTTAGAATATCTTGAAAGGTCATCTCTGAAACAAAAATCCAAAAGAACAGAAATTAGAGAAAGCATGTGGGAAATTCAACATTATCATGAAAAGTAGTTAGAAGAGAGGAAATGAAGAATATTAAATAATCATTGTTTCTCTGAAATTTTCTTGGCTTAGACAGAACCAACATTGGGGGGTAAACAACTCATCTGGCCTCTTCTTGTTGCAATGTTGACCACTCTATCAACTCCACTTAACTTCCTAAGGTATCTAAGACCTCAGTATTGCAAAAACAAAGGAAAAGAGGTTATGCCCGTAGTTGGATTACCCTGTTGAGTAATCAGATGAGAAGACACTAATCCTCTAAAGAACAGAAGGAACAGAAGTATAGTGGAAAACAAAGAGAAAAATAGTGGACAAAGACATGAGGCGCCGTACTCCTTGCAATTGTGGCCTGAAAAGAGATCAAGACCCAACTAAAGAAAGTTCTCAATGCTTTTAAGGGCCAGTTCCATCAGGCAATGGATTATATAACCCATTGCCGGCACTTTAAACCAATGATTAGTGAAGGGCTTACATATCCGTTGGACAACCAATCCCACTATAGATGTCATGCACAACCCCTTAAAAATTGCTACTAGTAATCCCTCCCTATTAGTTCAATGTAATTACTCATTCTATGGGATATTATATACTCTCCATACTATTTCAAACCTAAAGGGATTCGGCCGGGTGGTATGAGACAGCAACCGCTTGCTGCCGTCGCAAGGTCAAATCTCAAGAAGGCCATACGTTCCAAACCTTGGGTCACTGGAGGTTTGCCTGATCGTTAACTTCAAGGCCCGGGATTAGTTAAGGTGTGCGATGGCTGGCCTGGACACCCAGTTATATATATAACCTAAAGGGGTTTGGCCGAATGGCATGAGACAGCAACCAAAGTACGGAATTTTCCCCCAGCTCAATCCATCTAAACAACCACATAATGCGTGCGACAATGAAAACGGCATATATTCACACACAGAAAAACATCAAATTTACAGCACCAACGGGAGCTAGAAACACATACTTGAGGGCCCGGAGATCCGAGACAGTGCGCGGCATTTTAAGCTTCCCGTATTCGGCATCCGGCATTGTCAAGTACACGTAGAAGAGCCCCGTCGAGAAGACGAAGAACACGCCCAGCGCCGCGGCGAGCTCCCACCGCGTCAGCGGGAACTTTCCCTCCAATCTCGCGCCGATCGGCTTCTTGCTCGTCGGCGAGTCCTCCGCATTGTTGCTCTCCTCGTCCCTCCCACCTCCGCCGCCCTCCGCCACCGAGTTCCTCGGCACCGCCATAGGGATCGCGATCCGGCTCAACTGAGAAACGCGAGACCCGTAACCCCCTAATCGCGTGCAGCTCACGCCATTGATACGGTTTGATTTGATAAAAAATTCAAAATTGATGTCGAAAGTACCGGTTTTGATGCGAATTGGAGAACGTTGATGCGATTGTTTACGGTATAGTAGAAGGAGATGGGGGGAATGATTGGATTGAGAGCAATGGGAGTGGGATTAAAACCCTAGAAATGGCGACGGGTTGGATTTGGGGATTGGGACAGAGCAGGTGACCAAACGTGTTATGGTAATTTAATTTTCCGTTTTGTATGGAGAACCAAATGTAGACTTTCTTGTCCGAATTTTAGTCACCGACGCATTAATGTTGAAGAAAGAAATCACAGGAATTTTTTTTATTTATTTTTATTTTTTGAACTGCACAAAAAAAATTAGAGAAATGGAGTACATAGGATCTTGCACACAAGTCATTATTTCACGCTCGAAGGCACCGCCATATGATTCTCAAATAATTTGTTTTTGCATGCAGAAATTTATCCGATGCGACAGAGATATTGACTCGTGGTGTCCTAATTTTCCTCTTATTGAGCTTTTTTGTGGTTTTCAACCAAAAAAAAATGTGTGAACCTGTACAAATGTTTGGCGGAGAGATACAAAACTAATATGTACGTTACAATGAATTCTTCAACCAAACATTAACAACAGGTAACTCATAGAGTGCGTGTTGCAATAGCTCATTGATAGACCTATTTTAATAAATCAAGCTGCTTGAGCTCAACTTGATTCCGACTCGCTCAAGATCTATTTGTCTTATGTGTTAGCTAATCCTGGCCCAAATAAAGTATGAGTTGTCAGCTCTGTTCCGTCGAGAGAAATAAATATTTATTTTTAAAATAATAATGAATACTTATTTTTTTAAATAATAATAAATAGTACATATTTTTATTATTACTTAAAAAAATAAGTAATAATGATCTATCTTGTAAAAAAAAAAAAGTCCTTAAAATATAAAAATCTTAGCCGAACGGATCGGTAGTTAGCATAAGGGTTGAAGCTCGACCCCATAAATCCGTCCCTTACCCCAACCCGTTAGCCTGTCTTCTACCTGTGAAGTAAGAGAATGTTAGCTTAGTAAATCGGACTTGGAGTCCCTGCAGTGCTCTAAAAGAGCTGTAACTTGCAGCCCATCAAAACAGTGCCGTTTTGGACCAAACCCTCTACCCTCTTTTGTCTGACATGCACATACTCTCTCTCTCTCTCTAATATCGACACTCTCTCTCTCTACCCTTTGTCCTCTTTTTGATTTCTTCTGCAAATTTTCTTTCTCCAATCTAAAAGGTGCATGAGCAGTTATAATTAATGGTAATATCTAAAGAGGAACAAGAACACTTATAGCAAAGCTTTGATGAATTTTAATCGTTGATTGGGTTTTTTCTATGGATTCTTGTGATTCACTCTAGTTTGCTGAGATTCTAAACGAGAATATAAACTCCATGAAAAAAGGGTTGGTTACTTGGATCTCTTTCTTCAATTACTAGATTTTATGAATTGGTTCCTTTCCAAATTAATCTTAAGTTCCGCCAAGAATTTTTTCTTTTAGAACATTTTGTCTTTATTCAAAAAATTCTGCTATTGTTCGTTTTATTTCAAATTTTTGTGGATTATTGATTCGTCTCGACGAGACAAATTGGAAGAGTAAAAAAAAATTACTTTTACCTAAATATTTTGGGAAATAACCTTTTTTTAGCAAAAAAAAGAGTCAAAAAAATCCATTTTTTTTACTTAAAAATGGTTATTTCCCAAAATATTTCTGTTAAAGTAAAAAAAAAATTTCTTTTTCGAGTCGAGACGAATCAAAAAGTCAAAAAAAATTGGCACAAAACTAACAAACGAGAAAAAATTCAAATAAGGACAAAAAAGTCCTGCTAGTGCCAGTGGAATGAGTTTCAGTTAGGAGCATTTTTCCCATATCTGATTTAGAATTGAAGTCGTTTAAGGAAAAAAAAAATTTTGCTTGATGACCAAAATTAATATGAAATTATAGATTTTTGGTTTGGAGTAGAAGAGGACAAATGGGTCTGACAAGAGAGAGAGAGAGAGAGAGGAGAGGGGGGACAAATGGGTCAGAGAAAGGATTAAGAAGCCGTTCCAGTTTCCCTTTTTTTTAAAAAAGGTTTTTTTTTCTAAATTTCAAACTCAAATATAATGAAAATGAAAAATAATTTTTTGATTTTTTTGGCACCGTTAAAAGATCTCAATGAGATCTATCAAACAAGATCCATATTAGTAGGAAAATTATTTGCGTAAACACATGATTTTTGACCTTAAAATTTACATTCCTTTTCAAAAACCCACTTTTTTCAAAAGTGGAACAGCCTCTAATTTGCGTGCATCTTGGCCCAAAACAGCGCCGTTTTAAAGCACTGCAACTTGCAGCTCTTTTAGTTCACTGCAGGGACTCCAAGTCCTGGTAAATCCATCCCCATTTTTTTCCCCTTGTTCTATTCTAACCAAGCAAAAAATTGATCGAAATATGCGGTTCAGTTCGGTAAACATTATCGGTTTTGTTCGGTTTGGTTTATATATTTATAAAAAAAAAAAATTGGTTCAGTTCGTTTCGGTTTTTGATTGGTACTACTCCTTCCGTCTCTATTCTTTTGACCATCAGTCCTATCTTAATCGGATTAAAAACTAATTATAACTTTTAATTGGTAATATTTTTTATATGCAATAGATGTCAACCTTTTTGAAACCTTTTTGAAATGATGTTTTCAAAATAACTTAAAAGATTATTATAGATTTTTTTTTGACTCGAATTATTATAAATTGTAAGATATAAATAATTGAAAAGTGATATGAATTTCCAAAAAATAAAAGGATCGGAAGTTCGGAACGGAGGAGGGAGTATTATCTCGTACCACCGAACCGAACCAAATTACGGTGCTTTAGTTTTCAATCTCAGCCGTCCATGTCTAAAAGATCTGAGAAAACAATAACCGTTCATTACAACCATAAAGAACAGCAAAAATCCCGTCATTTTCATTATTATTATTATTATTGATTTCATCTTCTTCTTCTTCTTTCTTGAATCACGACGACAGCTATGGCTGACGCTTCCAATCCACTACCCTCATCGGCTTCAGAAGCAACCGTTCACATCATCTACACCCAAAAGCCCTCCGATCAGGACCCCGATTCCTTCCACATCTCCACCCTCGCTTCCGTCCTCGGCAGGTCTCCCCTTCTCTCTCTCTCTCTCTCTCTCTCTATATATATATATATATGTATATGTATATTTCTATACATAGGTGCAGTGGCGTTGCTCTGCATAGAGTTGTGGGTTCAGTTCTGTTAGGATCGACACACACGCACACGATTTATGAGTATGAACGGTAAAGAATAAACACATAGATATACGTGGTTTTCCAAAAACGGGTACGTCCATGGGAGCGAGAACGGCTGCTGTGCTTTATTATCATAGTAATGAATTAGGGTTTACAACATAGAGTATTTATACCGACTCTATTCTAACCCTAATCTGGTAATTGGTCTGTATCCCAAAAATACCCTTGTACGAACCGTACCGTACCGTGGTGGCCTTCTTAACCCTACCGTACCTCGGTGGCCTTCTTTCTAGAACTCTGTGAACCACAGTTCTAACAATCTCCACCTTGGCGCTCTCGCCCATTCAGAAGATAACCAGCACCATCCAGTAAAGTTGGGGGGATGCCTCCTTTTCCTAGCACCGGGAGACATTAACCAAGTTCAAGCAATGTTCGAACTTGTCTGCAATAACCGTCTTTATCAACATATCAGCTGCATTCTCAGAAGTGTGCACCTTTTCCAATATCAAATCACTTGCATCAATCAATTCTCTCACCTTGTGAAACCTCACGTCGATATGATTGGTTCGAGCATGATACATCTGATGCTTTGCCAAATAAATGGCACTCTGACTATCACAATGCAATTGAACTCCAATTTATCTATGCCAAGCTCCTTAACAAACCCTTTCAACCACAATGCTTTCGTAGCCGCTTCAGTCACTGCCATATACTCAGACTCAGTAGTAGATAAAGCCACCAGAGGTTGTACCATGGATCTCCAACAAATAGGCCCACCCACAAGTGTAAACACATAACCAGTTGTCGACCTTCTGTCATCCAAACCCCTAGCATAATCCGCATCCACATACCCAACAACTGAAATCTGACCTTGTTGCCTACCAAACATAATCCCGTGATCCGAAGTACCTCTCAAGTATCTGAACATCCGCTTGACTGCTTTCCAATGCTCTCTACCTGGTTTGGCCATGTACTTACTGACTGTGCTAACTGCATGTGCCAAATCGGGCCTCGTACAAACCATTGCATACATTAAGCAATCCACTGCACTTGCATAAGGCACCTTTGACATATCCTCAATTTCTTCATCTGACGTCGGACACTGAGCTGAAGATAATCTGAAATGACTTGCCAATGGAGTGCTGACCGGTTTGGCATTATTCATACTAAACCTCTCCAACACTTTTACCGCATAATTCTTTTGAGATAATCACAACTTACCAGCTGACCTATCTCTGCGAATCTCCATCCCAAGTATCTTCCTAGCTGCTCCCAAATCCTTCATGTCAAACTCTTTAACCCAATAAAGACTTCAACCTTTTAACCTCAACCATACTCCTTGCAGCAATCAGCATATCATCCACATAAAGAAGCAAGAAAATATAAGAACCATCATCAAGAATCTTAACATAAACGCAACAATCATACTCACAGCGTGTGTACCCAATTCGTATCATGAAAGAGTCAAATCTCTTGTACCATTGTCTTGGAGACTGTTTCAGCCCATAAAGTGACTTCTTCAACTTACAAACAAGATGCTCAGTCTCTGGCTGCTTGAACCCCTCAGGCTGTTCCATGTATATGACTTCCTCCAAATCACCATGGAGGAATGCCGTTTTCACATCCATTTGCTCTAACTCCAGATCATAGCTAGCCACCAATGCCAAGATAATCCTGATTGACGTATGCCTCACCACTGGAGAAGAGACCTCATCAAAATCAATCCCCTTCCTCTGTGAATACCCCTCTGCCACTAATCGAGCCTTGAACTTTTCTCTTTCCTTTTCTGTTGCTGCCTCTTTTCGTTTGTATACCCACTTACAACCCACTGGCTTCTTTCCTTGGGCAGTTCTTTCAACTCCCAAGTCTTATTCTTATGCAAAGACTCCATTTCCTCCACCATGGCTTCCATCCATCTGTCCCTTTCAGAACTCGTGATGGCATCTTGAAAAGTAGATGGATCCCCACTAGTAGTAGTCAATGCATAAGAAACCAAGTCCTCAAACCCATACCTCATTGGTGGCTTGATTATTCGCTTGGTTCTCCCAGCGGCCAAGATTTGCTGCTGCTCCTGTTGATCAAGCTGTTCATCTGGCTGAGTATCACCTATATCAAAACTCTCCAGCTCAATCTGTATGCCCTGCTGTTTGCTGTTCACTTCCTCTGACTCAGAATTTTGAACCTTCTGGTGTGCCTTGATCATAGAGTCCTCATCAAATACCACATCCCTACTGATCACCACCTTCTTTGTCTCTGAATCCCAAAGCTTGTACCCTTTGACTCCTTTCTCGTAACCAAGAAAGATACACTGTCTAGACTTCGCATCAAGCTTTGACCTCTCATCACTGGGAACATGAACATAAGCCGGACACCCAAAAATTTTCAATCCTGAGTAGTCAATTTCTTTCTCTGTCCATATCTCCTCAGTTACCTTCCCATCCAAAGCAGCACTTGGTGACCTGTTTATAACAAAGCATGCCATACTCACTGCTTCTGCCCAAAAAACCTTCGGAAGTCCCGCATTCAATCTCAAACACCTTGCCCTTTCTGCAATGGTTTTGTTCATCCTTTCTGCCACCCCATTCTGCTGAGGTGTCTTTCGAACTGTAAAGTGTCGCTGAATCCCCTGTTCCTCACAAAACTTCAGAAAAGACCCATTCTTGAATTCCTTCCCATTATCTGTCCTGAGGCACTTAATCTTTTTTCCTGTTTGGTTTTCCACTTCAGCTTTCCACATTCTGAACTTAGCAAAGACTTCAGACTTGTGTTTCATGAAGTACACCCAAACTTTCCTCGAAAAAACATCGATAAAGGACAAGAAATACAGAGATCCTCCTTTCGAAGCTACCCTCACTGGCCCCCAAACATCTAAATGAATGTAGTCAAGAATTCCTTTCGCTCTGTGAGTTGCATTCTTAAACTGCACTTTACACTGTTTCCCCAGAACACAAAACTTGCAGAAATCTAGTTTACACGATTTAACCCCTTTCAGCAGATTCCTCTTATGCAGCTCTAACATGCCATGCTCTCCCATATGTCCTAACCGATATGCCAACGCATAGTATCATCAGTATCGTCTGTTGTAGTGGCAGCAGCTCCACCTACAACTGTACTCCCTGCCAACTTGTAAATATTACCAGGAACTTTACAAGCCTTCATCATCCCCATAGCACCCTTCGTTACCTTCATGACTCCACCCTCTGTTTTATACCCATAGCCATTGGAGTCTAAAGTTCCCAACAAAATTAAATTCTTTCTCAAATCTAGAACATGTCTAACATCCCCTAAAGTTCTCACAACACCATCATACATTCTGATTTTAATTGTGCCTATTCCTATGACTTTACACGATGCATCATAACCCATAAGAACATTACCACAATCTACTGACCTGTACGTGTTGAACCATTCCTTGATGGGAGATATGTGAAAAGAACATGCTGAATCCAAAATCCACGAATCTGCCATGTGATCTGAATTTGCTGAGACCGAAAGCATATCACCATCATCTGACTCCTGCTCCACAACGTTTGCAGAAGTTGATCCATCTTTCCTCTCCCTTGCCTTTCCCTTTTTCTTCCGGTCAGTTCCCTTTCCCTTCTGCGGACAGTCTTTCTTCATGTGCCCCGGTTCATGACACCTGTAACACTTGAACTCAAACGTGCCCTCTGACCTGTTCTTTGACTGAGACCTCCCACGCCCCGAAACTGATTTACCCCTTTCATTCTTCCTGCCTCGATCCCCGTACCCCTTAACCACCAAACCTTCACCCTGCAGCGATTCTGTTTGTTGCTTGCGTTGATTATATGCCAGAAGGGCTGCAGTGACTTCCTCCAGTTCTAGGTTTTCTTTCCCGCAGAGTAAGATTGTAACTAGGGTTTCGAGAGAAATCAGTAGTGAACACAGTAACATCAATGCTTGGTCTTCCTCCTCAAATTTTACGTTCACACCATCAATTGTTGAACACTGACCACAAGAGACGCTCTGTGTTGGGATAAAAATTTTCATTTGACCCATTAAGTAAAAGGGAAAAGGGTGTAAAAATAGGACATGGGTTCTTGCTAGACTTTTCAGTGTTAAGTTGAGTTGTAACTATTTACAAGTATTTTTTGCTAGTTTGGAGTTAATCTAGTAAACTTTATAAAAAAATTCAGTTTGAATTAATTTTTCAACACTAGGTAGACTAGAATGATTGGAATGTGCACTTTTTGGTTGTATAATGTCACTTAGTACAGGTTGACTTGATTTCTTTCTGACTTCCGATTTTCGCCCGAAAAAATTGTATAAACCTGATCAAAATCCTGGAATCTTCACTGTTATTGTGTGTGTGTGTGTGTGTGTGGGGGGGGGGGGGGGGGGGGGGGGGGGGGGTGGTGCTATATAGGTATAGACACATATAGCTGTGTTACTGATATGGCTGCATGTGTTGATTGTGGATTAGTGAGGAGGCAGCGAAGGAGGCAGCGAAGGAGGCAATGCTGTACAGTTACAAGCATGCTGCTAGTGGCTTCTCTGCCAAACTGACTCCAGACCAGGTCTCCCAAATGTCAAGTAAGGGTTTCTTTGTTGTTTTTCATTACTGTATTTTTAGTTGTTACTATTGCTAATATGAAGTTTGTTGAAAGATGCTGTACGATTCTTCTGTCATTCTCTTGTTACTGTCTCCAGTGTGATGCGGATTGGTCGATAGGTTCCTATCGTAGTGAGTTGGGTTTTTTTGTTTGTTTTGTTCAGTTCTGACTATTGCTATTTTACAGTTGTTGAAAGCTTGTATGATTCTTCTGTTTTTGTCTTGTTACCATCTTCAGTGTGGTGTGGATTGGATTGGTTGACTGTTTCTATCTTAGTGAGTTTGGCTTTTTTTTATTGTTCCTTTAGTTCTAACGATTGCTATGTTACTGCCTTTCAAAAAAACAAAAAAAAAAAAAGATTGCTATGTTACGTTTGTTGAAAGATGGTATCTGATTCTTTTGTTGTTTTCTTGTGTCCATCTTCAGAGTGATGTGGATTGGATTGGTTAATTGGTTTTTCTCGTAGTGATTTGGGTTTTATTTTCTTTTAGTTTCTGATAGGATCACTTTAGTTTTATGCTTGATGGTTTGGGGCCTATTGCTTAGGTAGTATTTCTATCAATTGTATAATGATATGCTCTCCGCAATAGATAATGATTTTACTGTAGGTGTTACTAATCTTACAAATTATGAATATGACTTGTGGAATTTAGGCTCTTATTTGTAGGCACATGCCGCACACCGAACAACAAAGAGGGGATTGCATTTTTGTAAATGTCAATCATTAATGAATAATGAATGGACCTTCTTTTGCCCTTTCGTGCAAAAAAGTTTGGGCTTAAGTTGGTCTTGTGGGCTGTTTACCTAAGCCAAATTTTGCAAATTAGTTATCCTCAACTCTTTTGATGCTTGGATCCGTTTGTCCTTTGGTTTTGCATTAGTTTCCTCTGCACAATTGATTCTCTTGGTCTGTTAGTAATTTTCATTATAAAAAAAAAGAAGCACTCATTTACGTAAGGATTTCTGAAATTGGAGTGGCAAGTTGTACAAGACTTGCTGCAAGAAGGCCATCGAAGGATGAGAAGGCCAATGTTCAGACTGTTATAGGACAGCCCGGCTTACTAAAAAATCTTTTCAAAATATCACTAGCGCTTCTGGGGAGATCTTTCTGACCAAACCACAGTCCATTATTTAGAATGTGATTCTCTAAAGAGAGACTCTCTTTCATGATACGTGATGCCTTAGTATCCCTTATTTCATGGGTAATTCCCATGGAGGGATGCATTAAGGGCATGGATCATTTTCTCTGCTCTTTTTTGTAGCATTTAGGGCATCTTGTCATCTAGGACATTATGTACTGTTATTGTTTTTTTTGTGTTTTAAGCAGTGCTTTTAAAGGCAAAAGCATCATGCAAGGCATTTTTATCTCAAATGAGGTAGGCCTCGAGGGGTAAAAAATCTGTGGATCAAGGTATCTAGGCTCATCAGACTTTCAGTGGAGAAAAGGATAGATAAATGGTCAAGCAGAATTTACTTAATAACAAATCACAAACCCAATCATCCTCGCTATACTCAAGCATAGTGTGTTTTTTCCTACCTGAAATGGCATATAACTGCACTTCATCACACCCCAATATGCCCTGTTGCCATCTCTAGGCGGCGTGTTTGCTTTGGAAGTAGCTTGCCCTCGTTGGCACAGGGATGGTGAACATCAGATAAAATGTAGGGGATCAGGACCAGGGTCAGTGCAAACAAATACTACTGGGGATTGTTATCCGTAGATGTGGGGTAGCGTAATTTTATTGAGATAGTGCTTATTACTGTGACCCTACTCATGGATTGGTGGAGCTGGTATGGTAGCATCTCCAGAAGCTGCATGAAATTGTTAGACAATGAAGTTTTATATCAAATGTAACACATAAGTTATGTTTGCCCTCATCCCACATCTCAGAATGAGAAACCGGAGGCGTCCAGTTTGCTTTTAAAGTCCCAACTTGACCTGCGCAATCCCACATCGACTAGGAATAAAACCTTCAGGCATAGATCATGCGGTTCATGGTCGCAGTGCACAGCTGTGCTTGTACCCATGTAGGCATGCGTTTCGTGCCTTGTCTACTGAAGATGAGGAATGTAGGTTCTTTGATTGAGAACATAATTTTTACGCAAGTCACTAAATAATTGGTGAGGGTAGAATGCGTTCTGAATTTGTAACCTTGACCGTCTCATTTTGGGAAAATTGACTTGAATTTCCTCAACGTTCTTGAATTCACTCTCCAGGGTGCGATCCGTCCACTCCATGCCCCAGATTGGGGTACTTAGATTGTGACATGCACAAGTTAGATTAGTCAGCTGAAACTGAATGTATGCAGTATTAACTATCTTTGACTCCAATTGTTTTGACATGACATCTGAAGCTTGAAGAAATATTTCTATGAACAGATAGCTGCGTAATATATGTTCTAGAGAAATTATTTTTCTTAACTGTATCCTAAATGTGAAAACATAGTATGCTGTCAAATTTAGTCTAGTTTCAATGTATTTCTATTTTATTCTCGCGATGCCTTCCAGTTTCTAATGTTACTCAGATAAACGATTTTAGTGCGAAATCAATTTTAAAGCAAGGGAAATGAAAACTAACTGAAATAATCTCTTTGGCAGAGCTACCTGGTGTTCTTCAGGTTGTTCCAAGCAGGACCGTTCAGCTGCATTCTGGAACTGGAAAGTTGCATGTCTAACACTCATGAAGGTCTATAACCACTGGATCCTCTGGTCATGGCCATACATACTACTACAACTTAATACACAGTTGATCAAAAGATGATATTTCATTTACATGATGCAGACTTATTCCTGGTTATTAGTAAATCTTGGATATAATGTATATACTGGTTCTCCCTGATGTCATGGTTATGTTACACGCCCACCCACCCATCCACTGCACACACTAGTACTCCTGTTGTTTAACCAAGAAGTCGTGGCACATGCAATGCGTGTGCAAAATTTCTTAAAGAATAACAAAGATTCTTTGTCCAACATAGAACATCAAATGAAAACATCGTAATATTGATAAACGGAACCAGAAATGAAACTACCATAAATTAATAGAAACTCATAAGCCGATAGTAACATTTTAAGGGAGAAGACAGAACACCACTGAAAGATTAGAACGAAAATTGCAAGTTGGAGAGGGATGTTGATGCAGGGAACCGTATTGATAATGATGCGGATTGGGTTTTAAAAAGATACTCCAGTATTTAAGTTTAGAAGTTTTATACTGTATTTGATTTACATGAAACTGATTTTAGTATTTATTAGGAACGATGCAATTTTAAAAATAGGCAATCTAGAGTATTTAGTTTCCTTATATGGGTTGATTTGATTTTCCTTTTTCATATTTGCTTGGTAAACAAAATTAGTACTCTCTAGGATTATATAATTTACTTATTATCAAACGGGGTGGTTCCAAGGACCCCTAAAAAAACCTCTAAAAAAACCTCTCATAGTTCCCGTTCGAATTTTGATGATCTGAACTGCTCAATGTAATCAGAACGTGATTTTAAGGCTAGCAGCGAGAAATCAGCAAAAAAAATGACCGGGAAGAGCTTCATCCGAATAGTTTTTTTTTGAACTTTATTGAACGGTTCAATAAAAAACTGCTCAAATCAAGCCCTTCCAGGTCATTTTTTTTGCCAATTTCTTGCGGACACCCTTAAAATCACATTCTAAACACATTGAGCGGCTCGGATCATCAAAATTTGATCGGGAACTATGAGATTAAAATTTCAGGGGTTTTTTTAGAGGTTTTTTTAGGGGTCCCCGGAACCGCCCCGATTATCAAAAATCAACCTACTTTCTCAAGGCTTACAACTCACTTGATAATAGAAGAAAACCTACATACTAGGAAATAAACAAAATGGAAACTATATTGTACTAGAAGGGTGGCAATAATGCCGCGACCAATCTTTTTAGTGCCACGACAATAGGTTTTTGTTGACATCTCTTTGCTTTCTAGAACTGAAAGCCACTGAATGAAAGCCCACCTCGGAATGTGTTTTTTAGTGCCACGACAATAGGTTTTTGTTGACATCTCTTTGCTTTCTATAACTGAAAGCCACTGAATGAAACCTCCTTTTCCTTGGCCTATGATCATATGGTTTAAAAAACATATTCTAAGGTGGGCTTTCATTCAGTGGCTTTCAGTTCTAGAGCGTTTAGCAACAAAAGATAGTTTGGTTTCTTGGGGCATTCAAGTGAATCCTACCTGTATCCTTTGCTTTAGGGAGGATGAGTCCCACTCCCATCTGTTTTTCACTTGTGCTTAATCTACTCAAGTTTGGTCTGCTATTTTGGTTCGCAATGGGATTTTTAGTAGGCCAGTAGTGCTGCAGAATGTGCCGAGTTGGGCAAAGCAATTCCACAGGGGAAATGCTGTGGTTCACACGATCTTTAAGTTGTCCCTGGCCGCTACAATCTATTGGCTTTGGAGGGAGCGTAACAGTAGGGTCTTTCAGAGCTGTAGCCAAGATTGCTCTTTTGTACAAGGTGTTATTATAGATGATATCCGTGCTTGTATTAGTTCTTGGAGAGGAGTCAAATCTTCTTCCCAGAGCCGTGACCTTGCTGCTAGCTGCAAAATTAGTACGAAATTTTTCTCCCCTAGCTGTTTTGGGGTTGTATAGGGTTTTGGGTTTTTCCGGCTTTCTTGTTTGTAGAGGCTTTATTTGGACTTGGTCCTTTGTTCTTTGATTGGTTTGAGCTTTATAAGATTTGGCTTGACCCAAAAAAAAAAATTGCCTTCAATCACCCTACTCCCTTAATGCAACAACTATAGTCTCGGATTCATCTCCTCCCGTCTTTCTGAAACCGTCCTCCACTGCCACCACAAAGACCCATATTGCTCTCTTCCTCTATCCTATCATTAGATACAGTCCCCATTGCCCCCAGCAAATCTCCTTCGATTTCCTCTCTCATTTGTAATATTACGGAAAAAATCTTGCCGAACCCACAATTTGTTCGTGCATAGTCGCACATAATCGACAGAGAGATTTTTTGATTATTTTTAAAGCAGACTTAAGGACAAATCATTTTGAAATCCCCCTCTTTGATCTTGGTATGTACAACCTGCGTCTGCGAGGACAGACTGCTTTCAAAACCATCACCCCCATGTTTTGGGATCTCACCAATTAATAATCGGTCCATGAAATAAGAAGCATGAGATGAGAAGGTGAACATAAGAGACTTAGGGCTGCAAACGAGCCGAGTCGAGCCAAGTTTTGCCGTGCTCAAGCTTGTTTATTAAGTTTTTAATGAACCCGAGCTCGAGCTTGAGCTCAGTGAAAACTTAATGAGCCGAGTGGGCCTTGGCTTGACTCGAGCCAAGCTTGTTCACGAGCCTTAGCATGCCAACGAAAAATGTGTGTGTGTGTGTGTGTGTGTGTGTATATATATGTATCCTCTATATATCCTCGCATAGGCCTAATACAACAAAAAAAATGTTTTGATTGTGAAGGTATCAAAATGCTAATGCTAATTGTGGTAATTAACGTAAAAAGTCTACTAAGTCTTGGCTTACGAGCCAACTCGAGCCGAGCCTCTACTGGCTTGTGCTTGTTTATTTATGTCTCGAGTCGAGCTCGAAGGAGCTTTTACCGAGCCTAGTCTCAAGCGACCCGTGAGCGGCTCTATTCGTTTGCAGCTCTAAGAGCAATTGAGAGGAACAGAAGGAGCAACGGAATGGAAGAAAGAAGTAGGTCTCGAGATCGAGAGAGAGGAAAAATGTAGTGGCGTTAAAAAGTTGGGGATGTATCGTGGCAATATCGGCACTCATACTTGAAAGTACAAGTTTTTGTTTACCATGCAAATATGGAAAAGGAAAATCAATTCAACCCAAATCAAAAAACTAAATACTCTAGATTGCCTCTTTCTAAAATTGCAACACGACTCGCTCCCATCGAATCTGCTCGCACCATGGGTCCTCCCTCCTTGTCATATTCGCAGCAAACAGGCAACCATTCTCTTCCTTGACATCGTCACCCTTTTCCTCCTCCCCAGGATGTCAATTTAGACAACGGTGTGGTTAGGCCGAGTTCCAGTGGCTAGAGCGGTCACCTTCCCTTACAATGCAGCAGGCGCTTCTTGCATAGCGAGCCTCTATCTGGTAAAATCTCTCATCAACCCATGCAGCGTCCTCCAGCGCATAGCCTCTATCTGCTAAAATCTATCATCCACCCATGCAGCGTCCTCCAGCGCATACACATCTTAAACAGTAGAATATCTACCTCCTTTGCCTGCTTCTAAACCGACGAAATATTTATAATATTCCACTACGACAAATGAAACAATGCATATAGCACGTTGAATCGAGACAGACTTAGACTCTGCAGATGTTATTGGTACCTTGGTGTACTCTTTTAAGCACATTTTCCTTTTGATAAAATTTCCAACAACATACCCCCTATATTTTGTTGTTTCGGTTTTACTCTTTCTGAATCCTTCAGTAAGATCTGAAAAGAACCAGGTAATTTCGGGTACGTATTTGGGTGCCAATACCCACATTGGGTCTTGATCAAACTAACATAATGTATTTTGGACAAAAGAAAATGGCTTGAAAAACGTACTAATTCGAGGGCGAACACATTCCAACCTTATGAAATAACTCTAATGAGAGATAATTTGTTCTCCTGTTACTTCAATTATCTGGCTTCTATGTTTATTTCTTCTTCTTTGTGGAGGGGTCAACCAAAAGGCCTAAGCAACTGTATTTCCCAAGAAACACAAATGTCTAGCTGAAAATGAACGTTGAACAAACCCAGAAACACTGAATGAATTCCCTCTTTTGAGGGTATGAAATGATACATGATGGTGATGTTAAGAACGTGCACCATGCTTGCAGGCATTAGTTTTCCAGGGAGGAGCAAACTCTTTATTGGTTAATATTGTATCCTCTATCAAGCTTTAATTTTAGAAGAGAACTTGATTCGCTTCCGAATCAAGCCAAATCTAGATGTCGCCTCGTCCTCTCAAAGGATTATAAAAATGCCACCAGTTTCATGAGATTTTTCTGAAATCTTGTGATGCACATGGTTTCCACTCGATGCACATGAGTTCTAGACATCTCTGTCCGAAGCGTTTTCCTAAAGGTATGCATCACTTTCATAACATATTTTGGTATGATAATGTCTTACAAGCAACTTTGAGTTCTTGAACATTACTTAATTGTTTGAACTTGGACACAAGGTTGGACGCGTTAGTTGGAGTATGTGTTAAGCAAGTGGTACCATCAGCTAACAAAGAGAGTTTACCCACTTTGGTAAAAAAATTGGTTCAAATATATTTGCTGCTTTTATTTAACAATGCAACCAAACATTGTATCAATGTAGACATCTTCCATAAAGAAAGGTAATAAAAAGATTTACTTTCGGATTTTGGGATCAAAATAACCTGAATTAGACGAGGCACAGGATCAAAAAAGATGCTTTCATGTTTATACATCTGTCGATCATAGGTTGATCTATTCAGGGCGGAGTCAAGGTTTATGGACATTTAAACGATTATACACCTATCGACCCTAGGTTGATCTATTCGGGGCGAAATCAGGATTTACGGAGAGTGGATTAAATGCTTGAAACCGCGAATAGAAATAAGGATTTACGGAGAGTGGGGTTAAATACTTGAAATGGTACACCTTCCGTTGTGAGGAGAAAGAGAAGATATTATGGTCTTCATGGGTCTTTGCCACTTCTTAATATCTGTATAGTCAGGTGTCCTATTGACAGTTACACATATTCTAAGAAAATTTTCCAACTTAATCGGGGTCGAGTGATTCTACTTGATATCACGGCCCTCCGCCCGTTGGATCTATCCCTTCTAGCACCCAGTACTTTTGAAAGGACTAACATTCCGTACTTATGTAGCGGTCGACCTTCCAACACGCACGTGCCCGTCAGAACGCCTCTTTGGTTCGGAACGAAGCCAAGCCGATACACATGATAGGCGAAGGAAAGTGAGTTTTGGCCAACAAAAAGAAAATATTTGAACTCAATGGCATGACTCTCTGTTGCAATTCTAATCTATTCTAATTATAAATGGGGTTACCACTTGTGCAAGAGCACTTTTGTTAAGCTGTATCACAAAAGTGATTCTCAAAATTACCTCGCAAAAAAAGTTCTACTACTCTTTAATCACAACAAAACGGTGATAAATGTAAAATCACTCTCACTCTAACTGTCATGCCTCAAGTTACGCTCAACTACCAATGATACCTCACGTTACGCCCAACTACCAATTCCCCCACTTACATAACTCATGTATTCACACATGTACACACTGAGTCTATGCCCAACCTCTAGTATAATATAGAAAGGGAGAAATCCTTTTTGGTTTAAACAACTTTTGAAGCTCTGTCACAAAAGTAAAATTTTCTATTGTCCCTCTAAAAAAATGAAATTTTTACAACTACTTTTCTTTCGATATGCCATTAATACTAATGGGAACAAAATGGTAAAATTACCCGAACCAACTACCCTCTCTCACATCCCGACATTTACATGCACGCACATAGTGTGTGCCCAGCTTCTAGTATCTCTTAGGAGAGGAAACAAGCCAAAAAGTCTTGCTATCCTTGTTATGCGAGGAGAGAACATTTTGCACATGTTTCAGATAAACTTGCACCATAGCATTTTGTCAGGTAACACCTTGTGTCAGAGGTTAGGCTTGTGTCATGAGGAGTTTTTCAGTGCCGAGCGGGTATTGTTGACGCCGACGTGTCACTCGCTCGGCGCATTTGAGATGTCCGATTCAATTTTGGACGGCTCGGATTGAAACTCTCTTTCTCCTCTCACCCAACACTTTCTTTTTCCTTTTTCTCTCTCTAAATTTGACCCGTTCAAACACGCAATGAATGGCTTGGATGCGCGAGCGGGCACCACGTGGTATCCGCTCGGCACTGAAAAATTTTCCTTTTGTCATGGATTAAGGAGTCACTATTTATCTGTCTCTCTTTGTCTCTATCAACTCAATTTTTCTTGTGGTTGTGGCTTCTTTTATGGACATTCAACCAAATTTAGATAGCCCTATTCAATATTTATTAAATGATGCATCTACCACCCATTCATTATAAAATTCAGTTACACCTGTTTGATTGATATAAAAAAAAAAAAGTGAAAAATTGTTTGTCCATCTTTTTATTTCGAGATGTCTTCCGATTGTTATTATTTCAAATATAGGAGTATAGCACTTTTTGATTTCCTCAAAGTATTCCGCATTGATGGGTATGATCAGTTAAAGATGGGTATAAGTGGGACATGCATCCCTTTTTTGGACTCTCTTCAATAATTCGATCCGTTCATTTATAAAGAACTCTTTATCAGTCACTTCAGAGAACAGGTTGATGGAATACTGTTTGATACGATTTCGAAATGCATTTAATCTTTAACATTTTAAGAAATTTTCAAAATCGACAAATATATTTGAGACAAGTAAATTTTGAATAGTGAACAAATAAATTAGGACGGTCACACAGACAAATCTATTTTTTTTTATTGTAATAGATTGCATTCTAATAAGTAATTAAGGAAGAACCCTCCAGGTCTCATGGTTTTCATTTTTCACTCCCACGTTACCGATGTGCTAATTAAACGTTTTCCGAAATCGTATAAAATTGCATCCGATCAACATAATTTTTCATGTGATACGATGTTCTCTATTCTCGTCTTTTGAACTCAGGTCCCCCAATTGAGAGACATATAGGCCCCGTTTGATAAACTTATTAGAACTTGGGATTGGACTACCAATCCTTTGTTTGGTGACCCAAAATGAGTTAGGACTATGGGACTAGTAAGGTGGGCTTTAGGGGGTATTATGAATACCCCGGGAGAGATGGTATTACCAATCTCAACCCAATTAACCCCCAACGCATTCTCATTACCAATTTCTTCTATCAATCCAATCCATCATCTAATCTCATCTTAAACAAACATGATATTAATAATCCCATTATCCAATCCCATCTCAAACAAACATACTTATCACTAATCCATTCTCATTATCAATCTCAATTCTAATCTCATCTTCTTACGAATTCCACCCATCTATCACTGTTATCAAACGGGGCCATAAAAAATTGCATCCGATCAACATAATTTTTTATGTGATCGATGTTCTCTATTCTTGTTGAACTCGGGTCTTGCGTCCAATCAACATAATTTTTTATGTGATCTATGTTCTCTATTCTTGTTGAACTCGGGTCTTGCGTCCGATCAACATAATTTTTAATATGATCGATGTTCTCTATTCTCGGGTCCCCCAATTGAGAGAGATGCGACGTCCCGCAGATCACTTTCGTTTGTGGTGTTTAGGTTTTGTGTGTGTGGTTCCACGTTCCTAACACCCGTCCCACCAAATAATTAAATCGGAAAATGCTTAATGCATGGTAGAGAGGTCACTTGGTCGGTGATCCATCGGTATCCGTGGAAAAATTTGTCGCTTCGCATGTGCATTTTTGATATGATCTTGCCTCATCAATGTTCTCTGGTGTATCCTTTGTTTTATCGTCGTCTTCCTTTTGATATTGCTGGGTTTTCGATGCTCTATTTGTATGCAATAGACTTCTTTTCTCCTCTTGTAATATATAGCCGTGGGATATGGATACCTTCTTGTTATCATTGATTACAATGAAACCAACGGTTAAGAAAGATGATTATCAAATTCTATCGAACCCAATAATCATGCGGGATGTCTGACTTCCCAAGTCTTCACACTAGGATTTCAGAATTGGGGGTTGTCACTTTTCACACAACTTGGAACAGCTACTTTAAAATTTTCAAGCAATTATGCTTCAAATTCCGAAGAACTAAATTTGTGGTGACGGATTGTCTCCGGTTTTACTGCAAGCCAAGAACTCTAGCCGTTGCTGACTTCATTTGGTTTCGCTTTCACGATTGAACTCGTTCATGTTATAGAACTCATAAGCAGAACAATCATGTAATAATAATGTTGATCATATAACGATCCATACCTGATTGCAGTATAGCTATTTTGAAAAAAAAAAAAAAAAAAACTGAGTTGGACACAACGGATTTCAACTTCAAGAACACAATACCACCGAGGGTGGTAGCCCAGCTGGCCTGGGTGATGGGGCTTGAGTGCCTTTCCCTCCATGTACACTCGAGTTCGAGCCCCTCCAGTGGCAAAAAAACTTATATGCGCTGGAGGGACGCATGGAGGGCCCTATGCCAGCTGTGCACCTAGGTGGTGCTGTGGTGATGGCCTGTCCTCACGGATAGTAGCTATGGCTCGAACCGAACATTCCACAGCGGGTTGGGAGCCCCTATGGTCACGCCCAAGGGGGGTTGCTACGCCGGTCACCCCCTCCTACCCTTTGTTGTTTATCAAAAAAAAAAAAAAAAAACTTCAAGAACACAATTTTTACAAAATAAATGTACTTCGATGAGGTATCGATCGACCCGATCAATATTATTTTTAACATGATTGTCCTGTTGTATGAGTTCTACAATAGGAAATGATCCCGATCATTGAAGCAGAACTCAAATGAAGTCGAAAACAGCTAAGAGACAAGTCGTCTCCTACTCCAATTTTAATGTTCCCATAGCCTAATAACCACTCATTTCTATATAAATTCGATAAACACCCATACAAAAGGGTTAAAGATACATGAAATCAGTTCAAGATTGTCCGGAAAAAAAAAAAAAATAGAAATGTCCAGATTCACAGTAAAAGACTGGTTTGTATGCATTGTAATTCTCCAATCTAACGTTTTTACCTTCGATAATTAATTGCAAATTGGTGTGATGTACCAATCAAGCTGGACTATTGTACGTGTCGGTGAGTTTTTCTTTGAACGGCTATTGTGTCGGTGAGTTACGTATGCATGTACATCGATAACACAGCCACACGTTTATTTCAACCATGACATTAATTGTTCTTATTCCTCTCGTCGAAACGAATGATTAATTTCAAAAATTACGATCAAAAAACTCAGAAAAAAATTACAAAAATTAAAAAATTACCAAAAAGTTTTAGGCTAAAAGTTTACAAGAATGCACCCTATATAACATTACTCTTATTTGTTTATGAGAAGTGATTGTCACACTCCTTTTTTTTTTTGCAATTCACACTCTTTTTTTTTTTCTTTATACACATGAATTTACTATGTTGCCATTTTTTCAATACGCTTTTTTCACACATTCATTTGTTATTGAACTCATTTGGTTACCTTAGATTTCAATTGTTTGTTGTCAGTATGCTAGCTAGTGATTAACTTATGCAGAATAATTTTTTAGTTCCAACTTGTTCAAATTTTTTTTTTTTGGCATTTGTTAGTTTTACGCCAAAATTTTATGTGATATGAATGAGTAAGAATTAGAGGAATCGGAAAAGTAAAAAATTATGACTTTTACATAAGTATTTTGGGAAATATTCAAAGAAATTCTCAAAAAGTCAGTTTTTGGATTTTTTTCTTGGATATTTTCCAAAATACTTGTGTAAAAGTCATAATTTTTTACTTTTCAGATTCCTCTCGACCTTACTCACCCGTTTTCCCCAAAAATTTGACATAAAACTAATAAACGCCAAAAAAAAATTAAATAAAGACAAAACCAAAAAACTGTGTTACATAAATTAATCATTAGTGTAAACACCAAGTGTAGTCCTTGGTGCAAGGATATATATATTCATTGTTGATTGACACCCTAACAAAGCTGGTCCTCCCAGTCAAATTATTTATTGTTCGGTCCCATTCATATTGTAGTTGGTATTTTGTAGTCTTTCATTACAAATGTTTGCGTACTCAACTTTTTCTTTTTTCTCGACGAAAGTTAGGATAGTTAATGAGGTCTGAACCTCAATGAAATGCATCAAAGTAAATGATATGTCTAGCACTAGACTACCACTCCATTGCTTACACACTCAACGTCTTTGTAAAAGACAAATTCATGATACAACAGAAAGAGCAATTTTGGTTTTCACTTTTAACTGCTATATTTTTGGCAAAACCATTTTTTCGGTGCAACGTGTGGGTCTCACAATGAAAGTCACCCTTTGCAATGTCATATACTTTTCACAACCTTGATGTTGACCAGATTATCTCTTTTATTGGAAAATTATGCCCAACATAGTTACGGAGATGGTAGCACTAATTAAGGGGAAGGATAGAGACTTCAAATACGGTAATCGAAAAGACTAGATTTTACTTATAATCTTTATGGCTTCTTGAGGAAAAAAGAGGAGATAGAAAAAGGAGAACACTCTTCTTGTAAAGAAAGTGTCACACTATGGGATATTGCCATTTTTTTTCTTATGTAGATGAAAACAACTGAAATTCCAAGAGTTTGGCCAGATGGTCTAGCTAGGCTCGGCACATAAAGATTTGTGCTCTACTAGGTCCTATGTTCGAAAGCTTCCAGGCGTTGTCAATAATGGTGGAGCTACTCCATATAGAACTTTGCCTCGATTTTAGTTGGATCGCCCGATTAGTTAATGATGAGATTGGTTCCACAGAGATTAGTCAAGGAGCACCTAAGCCAACCTGAACGTATGCCCCAATTCCAACGAAAAAAAAGACAATACAAATATGCAACATGACCTTAATAAGGTTCATTATCTTTTGTTTGAATATTCGTGACTTCCCTAACCTCATTCCAGAATACATTCTTAAAAAATAAGTACTTATTTCAAATTTTCAAACTAAAAAATAATGTAAATGAAAAATAATTTTTCAATTTTTTTTGCACCGTATTAAAAATCTTAATGAAATCTATCAATCAAGATTCATATTGATAGGAAAATAATTTGCATAAGCACATGATATATTTTTGAGCTTGAAATTGCCTTCTTAAAAAATAAATACTTATTTTTCTTTCTGGAATGGAGTAAAGCTTGTATAGAAATTCGAGAATGTACTCACCCTAGCTCTAAGAGAAACCAAAAAAATGGCCTTAAATTGATATTATGCTTATTCTTTTCTTTTGTGGCCCAAACCTTGTCTCTCACATGTGGTTGTGCACTACACCCATAATGCCATAAAACACCACATGCAATACATAAATGATGATAAACTTTTAGTAGATTGTGTTTGTAAGAGCATCCTCTCAGTAAATTTGGAGACCAAATCTCTAAAAAAGAAGATGGATCTTTCCAAGATTCTCCCAAAAAGTATAAAAAGTAAAGAAAAGAGAGAATACATTAAAAAATCTCATCTCAGTATGTCACATACATTCTCCATTTTAGAGTTTTGAAGATGAGTTAGAGATGTTCTAAAGATAAGCTACACAGTTCTATCCAACAACTTAATATACGTATACTTAAGACAATCAAACACTAATAGTACGTAGTGTAAGATCGATGCACACAGCCGTTTTTTTTTTAAATAACTCATGAATTTGGGCAAATTTATGGCTTTTGCACCTCGACTAATTCTGGGGGGACCAATCCTACCAATCATTGGTGGGGGTCTCAATGAAAGTCAGAGGAAAGTGGTATATGAACTGGCCTCAAAAGAGTTGATAGCACTTGAGAGATTTCGAACTTTCAAGACCTTAGGAATGAGCAAACTCCTAAGTCCAACACCCCGGCCAACCCTTAGGGTTCGGGATGTACACAGCCTTGCCACCCTGGTAATTGGCTATTTTCGATTCGTGAACCTATGCCTGTTCAAAACTTCAAATGAAAATGTAGCAACCTCACTATTCTGTTGCGCCAAGGCTCACCTAGTGCAAAAGGGCTTTCCTCAGCGCAGGGTTTGCGAAGGGACTCCTGTAGGTGTTGTGCCTTGGACTACTGTGCTGTCTAAACGGGATCCGTTTCGTACTGAAAAAACAGTGTGTACGTTCATTGCATAACTCATCAATTAGATCAATCTTGTAAAAAATCCAAGATTTTGGGTAACCCAATATTCAAGTTACGTTTGTTTGAACAGAAAGCATCAGTTTCAGAATACGCTAAAATATTACATCGCGTGGCTAAGGGTGTACTCCGGTCAACTTGACTTTCTGAAGCTTGCTCGAAACTCGATTATGAGAGAGCAGTAGAGCTCTTGAGCACTGCAGCTACCCCAAATCCTTTGTGAAGATTCAGATATACTAGAAGCCTAACCTCTACTTGTGAATAAGTTACACTAATACAAAAAACTGAAAAATTGAACAACGTGCACAGGTTCGAATACAAATCGTTATAAGAAGTGGGTCCTACAATACATGAAGATAACAAAAACGTCCGTGTTGAGTTGTGTACACGGGATTTGTGTGCACGTAGAAGTGCTCTAAAAAGTTAAAACATGCATGGGATTGGGGAACAAAGTTGTCTTGACACACCATAGAACTAGCCAAAAGTAAGGAGCATGGCTTTAATTTGGAAGCCTAGCTTTGTACAATTTGAAACATCCAAAACGAGAGATTCTGGACCACCACCACATGGTGCCACAGATCCCTTCTTCACCACACATTGATGTGAGGTTCGCATTTTTAGCCATGAGTCTCGTATCAATGTATGGTGGAAAAGGGACCATGGGGATATACACCACTTGGACTCGCGGTGCCCCGTGCATAGGCACTACGTAATTTTTCCAGATGAACGTACACTTATCTATAGGATCGAGTTGGTCGGCCGGAGATTAATTGCGAGATCGCCGGCGTTTTTATCAGCCAGGCCGGGGGTTGCAAATGATGGACTCTGAGACTGCACAGCTCCTCTTGCAAGAAGCTTTTTCGCTTATAAATCCGAATCGGCCGCTTAATGTCCGAGTTACCCTTGATCCCTTGAGAATATTACTAAGTGGGTGCAAATCTGGGTCACGAACGTCCTTGGAACACTCAACCATTGCCTTGAAAAACGGATCCTTCTCGGAGTTTCTTTGTAGTAAATTGGATTTCACGGGAGAATTTTTCGGAGTGTGTGCAGGCGGCAATGGTAATGACGGGAAATAATCCTTCTTCTTGGGAACCTGTTTCTTGGGAATTCCCGGCAGACTTTCCCAAGAAAATGGAATTCTCGAGAAACGGAGTGGGGTGTTTGGCGCAAATAAGGGAGTATCATCGCCTAAAGGCGATGATCGTAGAGGTGAATAAGAGAAGAGAGAGCGAAAGGATGGCCGGATTGGCGTCGGAAATGGTGAGGTGGGAACTGATTCATCAGTTGGGGAAATTTTGCCACGGACATTGAGGGCTGCAGGGGAAGCCATGTTAACTAATGAGAGAGAGAGAGAGAGAGAGAGAGAGTCTATTTGTATGACTATAATATTCTCTTGGCTTAAGCGTTATAACTTATAAGTGGTGAATTCGTAGGCATATAAAGTGTGTTGTCACACATGTACGAATTATGATTAATCCAAATTTGGTGGAATTCTCTTTTCTCGTGTGTTGAACTTGGGTCCCCCTATTGAGAGAGAGACCAGTTTTAGAGGAGGTCCTGCAGATCACTTTCGTTTGTGGTGTTTAGGTTTTGTGTGTGTGGTTCCACGTTCCCAAACGCCCGTCCACCAATTAATTATGGTAGCTAGAAAGGTCACATGGTCGGTTATCAGTCAGTTTCTGTGAATAAAATAAGTCGCTAGTGAAAGCATCGTTGCATCTATGCTTCACATGTGCATTTCTGATATGATCTCTCCGGTGTATCCTTTGTTTTATCGTTGTCTTCTTTTTTGATATTGCCGGGTTTTCGATGCAATAGACTTTTGTAGCGGTGGGATATGGATACCTTCTCGTTATTGTTGATAACAATGAAACCAACACTTAAAGAAAGATGATTATCACATTCTATCGAACCCAATAACCAAGCAGGAGATCTAGCTTCCCAAGTCTTCACACCAGGATTTCAAAATTGGTGGTTGTCACTTTTCACACAATTTGGAACAACTACTTCAAAATTTTCAAGCACTTACGCTTCAAATTCCGATGAACTAAATTTGTGGTGACGGATTGTCTCTAATTTTATGATCAGACTCGTTCATGTTATAGAACTCATCGTGCAAAACAATCATGTAAAAATTCTTGTTGATCATATAACAATTAATACCTGATTGGAGTATAGCTATTTTGAAAAAAAATTAGTTGGACACAATGGATTTCAACTTCAAGAACACAATTTTTACAAAATAAATGTACTTCGATGAGGTATCGATATACTAGATCAATATTGTTTTTTTTTTTTTTTTACAGTAAAAAAGAATTTTATTAATCTTTAAAAACAAATTACAAAGATTAAAAGAATCCAAAGCACGAAGCACCAGGAACCAGAAAGGAAAAATAACCACCCTTAGATGGCAAGAAGCAAACCAAGGCATACAACCCCAAAGAAGAAGCACCACACCCAAAACCCAACCAAGGCAAAAAGACACCTAAACATTATACTGAGAATCCTGAACATTGGCCCTTGCGCCATCTTCGGCTTCCATAGTAATGAATTTGCTTATTATATCCTCATCATTACCCAAATAATCGGGTCCCAAAATTTTCTCATACTGTTTTTAACATGGTTGTTCTGCTCTATGAGTTCCACTATAGGAATGATCCGATCATGAAAACAAAACTGAAATGAAGTCGAAAACAGCTAGAGACAAGCCGTCTCCTACTCCAATTTTATTGTTCCCATAACCCAATAACCATTCATTTCTATATAAATTCAATAAACACCCAAACAACAGGGTTAATTAGGAACTTAGGATACAGGATGAAACCAGTTCAAGAAATTGCCCAGGAAAACAAATGAACCGTCCAGATTCAGGACTGGTTTATGTATTGTACTTCTGCAATCTAACGTTGTTACCTTGAATAATTAATTGCAAATTGCTGTACGATGTACCAATCAAGGTAAGTATACATGTACATCGATAACACAGCCGCATATTTATTTCAAACGTGACATTGTTGGTGTTCCTCTCGTCAAAACGAATGATTAATCCTAAAAATTACGATAAAAAACGCAATAAAAAATAACAGAAAGTAAAAAAAAAAGTACCAAAAAGTTTTGGACAAAAGTTTTCAAGAATCCACCCTAAAACCTGTGTATAACTCTTATTTGTTTATGAGAAGTGATTGTCACACTCCTCTTTTTACAATCCAAACTCTCTTCTTTTTTTTTATACACATGAATTTACTATATTGTCCTTTTTTCGATACACTTTCTTCATACATACGAAGGCAACATTGTAAATTCATATGAATAAAAATAAAAAAAATGTAGATTTAAAAGAGGGAAGTGAAAATAATTTCCCTTGTTTATTACTAGTAGGATATAAATTCGCAGAATATACTAATCTTTACAAAAGCCAATTATCCAGTCCGCCCATCAACTGCAACATTTAGAAGTGCATACCCAATAGTTGACCAAAACATATACTCCTATATCATACGGCTATCAAAAAGCATTCATTGTGGGATCAAGAGTTCTAATGAACCTTTGGATTTAAGTAGGTGTAAACAGGTTATTTTGAAAGTAAAAAGAGTGACTTGTTTAATCATGTTCATTGTGTCTTGTTCAGGTAAACACGATTTATAGTAGTCGATCTGTCAGGGTCAGCACCCTCGTCTCGTTTAGCTAAACAGGTTAGGTTAGTGTTGAGGGTATGTTATTAAAAGTAAATAGAGTTTTTTTTTTTTGTTTAATGGTGTTCATCATGTCTTGTTTGGGTAAACACGGTTTATAGTAGGCCATTAGAGTCAACACTCTCGACACGTTTAGCTAAACAGGTTAGATTAGTGTCGAGGATTATACAACATGAAACCTGACTTGACACAACACGATTTGCACAATCCTAGAGTCGCGGTATCGGGTTAGTTGGCACTCACCTCGAGTAATTCTTACGGACCAATCTCACACTGTCTACTAGCGGGACACAATTAATGCATGAACTGGTTCAATAAGATTTGGTAGCAACATATGAGGTTTCGAATACAGGAGAAAGAACATACTTAAGTTCTAGACATTGACCACTGTGATAATACCTTGGGATTGAAAAAATAAATTACTAAATAAATAAGGTCATGCAACCACTCAAAAAAAAAAAAAAAAACAGATGAAAAAAACACATTTGTTCCAAGGGAAATAATTTTGCCACTCCATTTTAATACCTTGCAGGAAGCGACGTTAACAAAAAAAAGTGGCAAAATCAGCAGTCTTGTTCCAATTGTTTGTTGTGCTCATTAATGATTGAATTGAGAAAGGTCATCCTCCGCTCAAAGAAAGTACCAGAGGGAACTAAATGAGCACAGTCCTTGGTGCAAGGATATACATTCCTTGTTGATTGACACTCTAACAAAGCTGGTCCTCCCAGTCAAATTATTTGTTGTTCGGTCCCAATCGCATTACAGTTGGTACTCCATTTTGTAGTCTCTCATTATAAATGTTTGCATACTCAACTTCTTTTTTGCTCGATGAAAGTTAGGATAGTTAATGAGGTCTGAACCTCAGTAAAATGCATCAAAGTAAATGATGTCTAGCACTAGACTACCACTCCATTGCTTGCACACTTAACGTTTTAATCTTTGTAAGACACAAATCCATGACACAACAGAAAGAGCAGTTTTTGTTTTTACTTTTAACTGCTATATTTTTTACAAAACATTTTTTACGTCCTCACATTCCAAATACAATTACGAATACACATTTCTTACAACGTGTAGGTCTCACAGTGAAATTCACCATTTGCACTGTCAAATAGTTTTCGCAACCTTGATGACCAGATTCTTTCTTTTTATTGGAAAATTTATGCCCAACATAGTTATGGAGATGGTAGCACTAAGGGGAGGGGTAGACGAAAATTAACTTTAAAAACGGTAATTGAAAAGACTAGATTTTAGCTATTTCATTTCTTTCATTTGTTCCCCTTTTCAGTTTCCTTTCCATCAACAACGACTCTCTTTTTTCAAAGCAAAAAAA
Source organism: Rhododendron simsii (assembly GCA_014282245.1). Classification (NCBI taxonomy): domain Eukaryota; kingdom Viridiplantae; phylum Streptophyta; class Magnoliopsida; order Ericales; family Ericaceae; genus Rhododendron; species Rhododendron simsii. Next base: position 15,604,629 of record CM024963.1, on the reverse strand, counting down.
AAATTATTAATCCATCAACAACTCTTATAACCAATAAAGCATGTATGTCATCAACCAATACAAATCTTATGGCTTTTTGACCGACTTGCAAAGAAAAGAGGAGATAAAAAAAGGAGAACACTCTACTTGGAAAGAAAGTGTCATGCTTTGGGATATTTTTTTCTTATGTAGATGCAAATAACCGAAATCTGAAGGGTTTGGCCTGGTGGTCTAGCTAGGCTCGGCACTTGAAAGTTTGTGCTCTACTAAGTCCTATGTTTGAAAGTTTGTAGGCGTTATCAATTATGGTGGAACCACAATTTTACCTCAATTTTAGTAAGGTCGTCCCATTAGTTTTTTTTTTTAAATGATGAGCTAGATTGACCTCGATATTAGTCAAGGAGCACATAAGCACCTAAACGCCCTAAGTAACGCAAAAGAGATGCAGGTAACCAATACAAATTTGCAGCATGACATTAATAAGGTAGTACATGTCTAATGGCAAGTCATTAATTATCTTTTGTTTGAATCTTCACTTTCACTTCACTTCACTTCAAGTGACTATTGATCAAATTGCTAAACCTTATATAGAAATTCGAGAACGTACCAAACATAGCCCTAACAGAAACCCAAAAAATGCCTGAAATTAATATCATGCTTGTTCTTTTCCTTTGGGGCCCAAACCTTGTCTCTCACATATGGTTTTGTACACTACACCCATAATAATGCCATAAAACACCACATGCAATAGAGTGATGGTACAGACCATGACAATTCAAAGCACAAATTCACCGAATGTTCCAGGACCACTAGGATTGATTTAGGCTATGTTCCTGTGCGGTGCAATCTACCTCCACTTCTGTGTACTAATTACACTTATCACCTTTCTAGTTTTCTATATTATGTGTTGAACCTCAAACTTTTCTACTCTTCGTCTGTCTGTCAAATCTGAGTTAGAGCTACTAAAGATTTTTGTCTTTCTTCTTTTAAAGCTTCTAGCTTTGCTAATTTTTCTTCGTAATATCCTAGATATGCAAAATTTAATAGTTGATTCCTATGATGTTCTATATATTCTTTGTTTTTGTCTAAAAGTAAATTTGGTCTACCATCCTTTGTACCGTATTTAGCTTCGTATTCTTCTACTATAATACCGGCTTCCAAAATTTGCTCATCGAATTTTCTAATTTTTTCTTGGATTTTTTTGAATATTATGAAGTACAGAAAACTTAAGAATTCCTTTTTTGTTTTTGTCCGACATAAACTAGGTTAATTACAAATAAAAGGGACCCTATAATATTGTCTAGAGACTTGTTCTAGTTTTTCTTCAGAGATCTTAGGCTTTAGCTTTAAAGGTCCTACAGTAGTGGGAGTACTAAGTTCTATGAGTACCTTAGTGCGTCTAATATCTGATTCAAGTATTTAATTCTTTTACAAAGTAAGTTAGCCTTAAGCATGAAAAATATAAGGGATGATAACAAAATGATGTAAATCCTGCTCAGTACTTGCCACCTTATGGCCCAAGGTGAACTGTTTAAAATAATATATGTATTGTATATAAATCTATATGTTCTATTGCCTTTGACTCAAACTTTTCTTTTTATTATCAAAACAACCACTCTTCGCCTAGAGATTTGTCAAGTTCAACATTTATTTTATCCAAAAGATTTCTTACTTTCCTTCTTAACCAACTCCCAAATCCACACACCCTGAGCGCCACCTTGGCATAAGCGGGATAAAAGGACTCAAAACAGCATTATGATTTGAAGGCCTGAAATCATCTCTCTTTTAAAATACCTTGAACTTTTCTCTCATCATCGCTACTGGTTTCCACACTTTCGATTTTAAAAACTAGATTGAAAGGTCTTGGGCAATATATATATATATATATATATATATATATAGATCATACAATTATCATATATTATTCATAGCCATAAGGGCTTTCCCTTTCGGGTTGCCCTAAAGAACACTAAAGACTTGAAAGAAAGAACTTATATTAAAGTTGGAAACTGCTGCAATTTACAAAGTGCTCATCTGCTGAAGATTGACTAGACCATTTACAATCGCAACAAATGCTTGAACGAAAGTGTTCAATGCTAGGAGAGTCGTGCTTACAAATAAAAAGATTGACTCTATTTATAGAGTTTACAAGACTCAAATGACATTCAAATAAAAGGTTCAAATTCAATTGAAACGTAAATGAAGATCCGCACAATCTTTAAACAACATTAGCCGAAGTAGGAAAAGAAAAATAAAATAAAATAGTATTGAACAGTACTATAAATAACCCACGGTGCAATACACTATGTCATGCGGTGTTCTAACACCGCACGATGTAGTGTATTCAGTGCAAAAATTGTTTTTTTGTGTTTTTTGAATATAAATTGTGCTTTTTGAATATAAAGCTCGTTCAAGGCCTAAACCCAGTATAGAACGACTAGGAAAGGCCTCAGTGAGCTCCCCTCAATGCCAAAATGTGGTTTTAGCCCAAGAAATTTATTTATACCTTTTGATCGAAGCTTGGATGTGCTTGGAGATGGAGAAATGAAGGTTGATTTGGACTGAAAACTCCTAAAATCAGTTGGGTTTCTGAGTTTAGGGAGATTTGTGTGAGTTTTGTGAAGATTTGATGAGCTTTTGAAGGGAGAATGAGAAGAAAAATCAGTTTGAGACTGATTTTGTAATAGCCCAGCTTGTGGGTTCATGTAGAGAGAGAAAGAGATGTATATATGGTGGTGCGAAATGATTGAAAATGGGTGTATATATAGGAAAAAATATGCTTAGAGTGCCCCCAAAGGCAAAAAACGTGAAAAATGAGCTCTGGCCAGTCTGTTGACGCGCATGGAAATCTGTCAGACGCTCCTTTTGACGATGTTTCAAAATTTCGCACGGTGGAGTGATTTTTGAATTTTTTTGGAATGCCACATGGTATTTTAAGACAGCACAGCACACTGAACTTCGCAGGGGCGTCCTGGACACTCCCGAACTCATATTTGGCGCGGTTTGATGCGTTAGAAAGCTTGTCAAGTCCTATTTCTAACCCAATTGGTTTCATTCAAAGATGTTTTATACATTAATACGTGTTTCTATTTTACCCTCAGTGTGTCATGAAAAAAGTTATTTTTGACAAAGTAAACGCATCTTTCTCTTTTGCAATTGAACCGAGGGCCACCCTATAAGTTTAAAATGGGATTTTCTTGAGGTTAGTGAAGGAGTAGCAAAGGAACAGCAATCCAAGCCTTGAAGGTATATTTTTCCTTATTTCATCATCGGGGAACTTAAAGACTATTATAAGGCCCAGATTGGGGTGTCTACAATTATTCAAATTTACCTTCTATTATTGCAGAATACTTCCAAAGTTGATGCTGACTAAATATAGGTCTTCACATGCTACTATCTGCTACGTCTTCTAGGATGCTTTCTGGTGAATCATTGGATGCTTTCTAGAAACTGGTGACTCAGTCTTCCAACATGTTGATAACGTTGTGATATTCGTATTCATCCATATTATCCCAGTAATCTTGTTCATGATCACTTTCTTCATATTCATCTTCTGTTACAGCGTTCTCATCTGACATTCTATACTTGTGGAACTCCTGGATTTTATGATGCTCTATATGATATAGAAATTTAATCTCATCGAGCTAGTGAGGAGACCTGATCTTCTGGAAGGAATCTTCACAAATTAATGAATTTGCCAAATAACTGTGTCGATTCAAGTCTACTGCTATCTGTCTAGCTCAGTAATGCTTAATTTGTCTTCTAATTGAATTAACTTCACAAATCCATGGTTCTTCAAGTGGACTTAACATATATGGTCTTTCTTCTGCTAGAGTGGTTCCTTGGACATGTATGTCATGTTGAGCTGGAATGATCGCTCCACTCTTGGTCCATTATGGCATTTTGGATTCAACTAGGATTCAAACGTGCCAACTACCATGCTTTGCAAAGATATTCAAAACACATACTGCTAGCTTTCTTCCTAAATAACTCTTTCGATCTAGATTTTCAACAATAAGCTCTCTAAGGAATCTGTAGTCCAAAAGGATTTGATGATCTATGTTGATGATTTTACCCCGATATATAAGTGGAATGGGCTGGTATTTGGCTAGCTCTATATTAACTCTGGGTATGGAATAAATGAGGTTGCAGGTGCATTTTTCTCTTTCTAGGGGAACTTCTTGACAGGTAGGTTTTATCTTTGGCCATTCTGCTGGATGGTCATAATTATACAGAGTATCCCAAATTATGGTAATACATGTAGAAGGGGTTGGACGCCTAGCAATGGATATGAGCTGACTACAAATGAACTCTTGAAATTTTCTTCCTAATTCTTAGGCTTGTAGCTGAATCTTCTACTTGATTTGTGAAGGAAAACTGTCTAAAGTAGTTAAACTTTTCGGAACTATAGAATTTATACTCTCTATGATATTTTTTCTCATATCACCATCTTCTAGTGGGGAAAACTGATTATTGCTCTACGCCAGTGGGGCTAACAAGCCTTCATCTTTGATCTTGAGAGTGATCTTCTTCTTTAAAAATGAGAGTTTCTCTTCTTGCAGTTTAGTCTCCTCCATCTGACTACATTTTTCTTCTAGTTGTCTACACTTCTCATTTAGTAACTTGAAATTTTTTGTCATTGACTCACAGTGATTACAAAACTCAACGTTGCTTACTGTCAGAACTGTGGCTCATAGAATTCTAGAAAGAAGGCCAGATGCCGGAGCGTAGCGGAGCAGAACGAGTGGAGTGAAGCGCAACGAGCGATGCCCCCCCACGGTACGGTACGGTTCGTACAGGGGTATTTTTGGGATACAGACCAAATACCAGATTAGGGTTAGAATAGAGTCAGTATAAATACTCTATGTTGTAAACCCTATTTCGTACTGTGATAATAAAGAACAGCAGCCGCTCTCGCTCTCATGGACGTACCTAGCTTTGGAAAACCACGTATATCTCTGTGTTTATTCTTTACTGTTTATACTCATAAATCGTGTGCGTGTGTGTGAAGATCCTAACACTTACTAAGATCGCTAAACTTGTTAAGAGCTGTTTAGTTGACTCTAAGATAAATACATGAGGTCCAAACACGTCAATGGCCGCTTTCATGGCTTCATCAAATGAATAGAATCCTCAGAAAATGAGTCCTGGATAATGTTCAATTTGCTGAAGGACTTCTGGCCAATGGGCATAAATGTCAGGTTGTCGACCCTTATTGACAAAATAAAATGCAAATCTTTTTGATGGGTTTCCCCCAATTTTGTTGATCAAAATAATAAGATAATGCATTTAAGCTTGCTAAAAACCTCTGGTGATCATGCTTAGAATTCCAAATGTTATCCAAAAGACATTGCTAAGTATCATTAATACTATCTATATGCTTTAGTTGTCTAAACCTTATAGATGAAATCTTTGGAAAGATCTGGAGCGAAATTGGTCCAAAGTTTATCCTGCTGTTATTGCTGGATGTTGATGCCATCTTTTTAAGAGGAACAAGCGTTAATCATTACGCTGTCTACAGTATTATATATCTGTCTACTAAGATAATCTGCTAGATGATTATCCATTCCCTTAATATGCTCAAAAGTGATTTCAAATCCATTTTCAGCAATTTTATCTACTAAATTTAGCCATCTTCTAATACTGATGCTTTTTTCATTGAGCTTTTTATGAAATCTAACTATTGCTTCACAATATGTTCTAAGAGTAAATGGCTTATTAGGGACAAACGAAAGCTATCTAAAGCATTTATTACTCCCAGAATTTCACAATCTATGGCTGCTAATTAGATCTAATAGTACGTTATCAGTTTCATTAACTACACATGTATATTCTTCTCTATAATGCTGGTAGAGCTAGGTCTTGCTAAGTAAATGATTTTTTCCATACAAAATTTCTCGCTTGATGACCTCTAATTTTAGTTCTAAAAGCTTTTACTTGACTGTCAATGTCTATAACTGTTTCTAATTTGATTTGATTTTCCATCTTTCTACCTATAAGCTTTTAAAGTAAACTGCCACTAACTCTATCACTATTTTTACTAGTGCTAGCCATTTATCTAAATGTTGTTGACCACGTCTTCTTAGTTCTAATATTATAAAAAAAAATTATCTGACTAAGCTTACTTAATGGTTCTTGTTCTAATTTTTGAGGGGCACTGCTACTGGGTTTATTTCCTAGGTGTGCCATTCTTTTTTCTAGATCTAAAACCTGTTCTGTTGTAATATCTAACTTGTTGCTTATTATGATTAAAAAGTCTAATATTGTGTTGTTTTATTTACAAGTTATCTGATCGGATTTGCTTCCTTCTTCGTATATAGTAAAACCCTTTGGTTCGTTCTTATCTATTAAACTAGAAGTTCCCGATATAGCTCTTAAATAATTGTTATCTATTCTACTCATAAACCTATCTCTCTGCTAATTTTTTAACTTGCGATATTAACTCTTTTAACTCTTCTTGGAGTGCTATTGATTTTTCTATAAGCTGTTTAGTCTCTTGTTCTATGTCCTTGGGTTGTCTAGTATCTAGCTTACTAGTTAACTCTTGTATTTCTTGCTTGTTAGGTAATTTATCTTGAACTCTATTCTGATTACTTTCTATTTTACTAAGTCTCTTGATAATATCTGACTAAGATTCTTGTATATAATTTAAGTTCTGAATTATCTTTCCTCTGAATAGTTTCTTATCTAAATTATCAAGTCTATTATTGATCTGACTAAACTGCTCTAAAATCTTTTCACTAAAATCTGTAAATTTGTTACTCATAAACAACTAGCTAAAATAATTAGAACAAACCTACTAACTAAATATTGTGCTTTCTCAAGATCACTAACTAAAGTTGACTTAACTAACTTACTACAGGCTCTGATACCAAATTGAATGGGGTGCGGGTGCGCGGAAAATAAAGATGCTTGGAGATGCTTGAAGATATTCAAAGAAACTTAGAGGGCTTGTATGTAAAATTAAAGATGCTACAGGTGGAATTCTATCAGTAGTATCAACCACACACAATCTTTTTCTTTCCTATCTTGTTTTGAGTCGTGGGTCGGTTTCCTGCTTGCTAGCTTTATTGCATGCGATACTTGAAGGATGATCTGTCTACTTTTAGTAGATTGTGTTTGTAAGAGCATCTCCCCTCAGTAAATTTAGAGACCAAATTTTAAAAGTGAACGATAAGTCCCTCCAAAATTTTTTCAAAAAGTACAAAAAGTGAAAAGAAAAGAGAGAAAAAAATTATAAAATCCCTCCTCAATATGTCACATTCATTCTCCATTTGGAGTTTTAGAGATGGGTTGAAGATGCTCTAAAGGTACACTACACAGTTCTGTCCGACAACTTAATATGCATATACTTAAAAAATCAAACACTAAAAGTAGTGTAAGATCGATGTACGAAGTCATCTCTCTCTTTTTTTTATTTTTTATAAGAACTTAGGGGTCTGGGCCAGTTTACGAACCTCAACTATTTATGGGGGATCAATCTTATCGACCACTTGTAGGGGTCTCAATGAAAACTAGAGTAAAGCTGTGTATGCATTGGCCTCAAATGAGTTTATAGCACCTAAGAGATTTTGAATCCTCGAGACTTTAGGAATGAGCAAACTCCTAAGTCCGACCACTTGGCCAACCCTTGGGTTGGGATATACACAGCCTTGCCACCCTAGAAATTGGCTGTTTTCGATTCGTGAACCTATGAATGTTGAAATGAAAATGTAGCAACCTCACTGTTGCGCCAAGGCTCACCTAGTGCGAAAGGGCTTTCCTCAGCGCAGAGTCTCCTGTAGGTGTTATGCCTTGGACTACTGTGCTACAAACAGTCTCTGTACGTTCATTGCATAACTCATCGATTAGATCAATCTTGTAAAAAGTCAAGTTGAAAAGACATGATACGGTAACCCAATATTCATGTTACGTGTTACGATTGCCTGAACGGAAAGAATCAATTTCATAATACGCTAAAATAGTTATATCGCGTGGCTACGGGTGTACTTTGATTAACTTGACTTTCTAAAGCTTAATTTTGCTCGAAAAGCTCTATAAAGTAAATGGTTTGACTTATATTGTTGCTCGATTACGAGAACAGTAGGGCTGTTGAGCACTGCAGCTACCCCAGGTGCTATGTGAAGATTAAGATATACACGTATCCTAACCTCTACTTGTGAATAACAATCTTACCTCTCTGCCATGATCATAGTAACACAAACACTAAAAAACTTAAAAACTAAACAACAAGAGAGTGTACATAGAGCAAGGAGCATGGCTCGAATTTGGAAAGCTACAACTTGAAACATCTAAAACGAGAGATTATTTAGTGTTTGGCCCTGAACCACCACCACGTGGTGCCACAGGTTCCTTTTTCACTACACGTTGGTGTGGGGTTCACATACTCTACCTTAAGTCTAGTATCTGGTGGAGAAAGAGCCTAGAGTTTATACACACCACCACGATGCGTGGTGCCCCATAGGCACTACGTAATTTGTCCAGATGAACGTACACTTATCTATAGGACTTGGTCAGCCGGAGATTGCGAGATCACCGGCGTTGTTAACAGCCCGGCCGGGGAATGAAAATGATGGACTCTGAGACTGCACAGCTCCTCTTGCAAGAAGCTTTTTCGCTTATAAATCCGAATCGGATGCTTAATGACCGATTTACCCTTGATCCCTTGAGAATATTACCAAGTGGGTACAAATCTGTGTCACGAACATCCTTGGAGCACTCAACCATTGCCTTGAAAAATGGATCCTTCTCGGAGTTTCTCTCAGAGTTTCTTTGTAGTAAATTGGATTTCTTGGGGGAATTTTTTGGAGTGTGCGCAGGTGGCAATGGTAATGACGGTAAATAATCCTTCTTCTTGGGAACCTGTTTCTTGGGAATTCCAGGGAGACTTTCCCAAGAAAAGGGAATTCTCGCGAAACAGAGAGGGGTGCTAGGCGCAAATAAGGGAGTATCGTCGCCCAAAGGTGATGATCGTAGAGGTGAATAAGAGAAGAGAGAGCGAGCCCGGCGAGAGAATGGCCGGATTGGCGTCGGAAATAGTGAGGTGGGAGCTGATTCATCAGTTGGGGAAATTTTGCCACAGTCATTGAAGGCTGCAGGGGAAGCCATGTTAACTAATTTGAGAGAGAGAGAGAGAGAGAGAGAGTCTATTTGTATGACTAGTAACATTCTCTCTTTTCTTGATTTTGTATCGTATATATATGGGGATGTAGTACTTTTTCTTTCTACGTACTTTGGTGAAGTGAAAGGAAAAAATGTGATTTTAAGTAACAAAACATGCAACCCCATGACATTTTGTCCACATTGACATGACATGACATGACATGGAGAGAGAGAGAGAGAGAGAGAGAGAGAGAGAGAGAGAGAGAGAGATGGTTGTGGACCTTGTGGTGTGGATTGTATGAATTGGTTATTTCAGGGGGACATCAATTTCAGTTTGAAAACAATAGACATTGAGGGGGTGTCAGGTCAATTTTCTATTCGTTTGGTTGGTAAACCAAATAATTAGGCAGCACATCGATATCCCACTTACCCAGATAAACACAAGAATTAGTTTAATATAAGTGCTCCGTATATGCTTAATCAGAGCTTACTGGAAGAATCTTAATCCTCGCACATCACATGTAATAAGTTCTGGAATACATAGCTATTTGGATTAGGGTATAATAGTACCGTAATCTATATTACAAAATTTAGGACTATCCGAACGAGCCAGGAAGTGGAGGGTTTTACTTGGTTTAAAAATTTTATTTGTTTAGCACGAAAGCCAAACTAGTCAAGCTCGGTTTGTTTATTAAGAGAACCGATCTCAAAAGAGCTTTGACAGAATCGATCTCTAGTAGGTTAATTGAATCTTTTAAACACTATAATCTAAATGAGTATGTTCAATTTAATTTGAGAGCTTAATTAATGAGCTTTAAAAAAATTAATTTAGTGGTATAACAAATTGATCGAACGGATTCAACAAGCAAACACAAGTTCAAATAAAGGTGATGCATGTATTATGAGAAAATGACATGTCTCGTAAATCAAGAAATAAGTACTAAAAAAATAAGAACCTTAACGGAATGGAGCCTTACTCGATCGGAAATATTCGCTAGCGCACTGATAAACTAACTCATACTATAATGTACGTGCTTCTAAAAATGTAGATTAAGTGATGTTGAAATATGAGTTTTAACTGTCACTTGTTTGATTTATTGTCTCAAAACTGAAATTCTTTAAAAGTAGAACTTTGGTTAATTTTTATTTTCATTTGGAGCTGCTAAAGCAGTCGATGAGCTCACATCCTTTTAGTGTTTGGGCAATTAAAGACTATTTGGGACATTCCCTTCACAAAAAGCTATTTTAAAGATTGTTTTACTAATAGGTTGAATTTTTTTTTTGGGTAGCTGTTAGCTGCTGTACTTTTATCTAGTCGAAGAAATCATACCGACGGCCGTCTCCAGTCACCGGACGGCCGATTCGAGCCGTTCAAAAATCCTATAAAAAAAACCGAAGGGGCTTTCGCGGGAATCAACGGCATCCGATGTGTGTAGGGTGCTTAATCTAAACACCCTTTTTTCGTGTATATATGTATATATGAATATTCATGAAAATTTAAGTGTTTAGATCAAGTATCCTACATACATCGGATGCCATTGATTCCTGCAAAGGCCCCCTCGGTTTTTTTTTTTTATAGAATTTTTGAATAGCTGATCGATCGTCCAGTGGCCGGAGAAGGCCCGACACGACCGTCGGTACGATTTCCCTATGATAGCAGTACTCTTATCTAGTTGGCATCTCGCCATATTGCATGTTTTGCTGAATAAAATAAAACAGAACATGAGGGTAAGTTGTGTTTTTGCGAGTACCAACACTAAAATATTAGTACATTTACATTTTTCGAAGCTCTCTCATGTATTTATTTCTTATTGTACTCGATTTTATTTTTTTAGCATTTATGATTAATAAAAAAATTTGCTGATTAAAAAAAAAAAGTTGATACACCGTAATTACTAATTACTAAACACGGCTGTTAAAGGAGAACACCACAAAATTAACTTCAAAAGTATCTATTCTAATATATAAAGGGAGAGCACCAGTTTGGTGTCTCCCCTTTTTTGTCATACTTTTTCATTTCCAAAAATACCCTCTTACAAAATTTATTTTTAAAACTCCCGTGGGACAACACTGTAGGGGCGTCAAAGTAAAAACGCATCACCAAGACCCCAAAAAAACTGCCTCCCAACTGCCAACCCACGTCTGACACTCTCATTTCTCCTCAACTCCTCCCATTTCTTCATCTTCACCGGTACTTTTACAGAAAACTTTCACAGAAAAAGAAAGCTTTGAAGAGAGAGATCGGGAGACAAAAGAAAGAGAGGAAAAATTAATTGTTTTTGTTAGGACTTCGCATCACTTTAGCCTGCATCTGCTACCCAAATGTCAAGAGTTTTCACAAAGGTGTAAAGTAAGTTTGTCCTTTGTTAAAAGTTTGTACCTTCTTTTCTGTTTGTGTTTGTGAATTTGATTGCTGCCAATACCCATTGATGTTTTTTCTTTTTCACATGTCTTTTTTTTGTGTTAAGGTAAATGTTTTAATTGTTATTTTAATACTAGAGGTTGAGCCACACACGATGTATGTGTAAGTCGGATTTTTTCAACATTTTGTAAAAATGCTTCCCACTTTTTGTTTGATCAAATTTTCACAAATATTGTGAAAATTCGACTTGCACACGCATCGCGTGTGCCCCGGCCTCTAGTATTGTTTATACATCTCCTTATACATTGTGGAACACTAATTTACTCTCTATTGCTAGTTCTTTCAAAACCATGAGTTTTGGTATTGGATGTATAACATGTGTTACAATTCCCCTATTTGGTTTGTAGGTGTTTGGAGGTCAATTATTTTTTAGCTTCTGGTTGTGGATATAGGACAATAAGAATTCGTACAAGTGTATGGATGCATGATATTGTTTGCATGAGGAAATTATTGATCCAATCAGAAAGGGATAAGTGGCTGTTTACATTGCATTGAATAAAGTACGTAAGAAGTAAATGCACTAGATCGCACGTTTAAAAGGCCGGTGTCGTTCTAACTAATCTAGTGTCGCTTTGATGGATAGTTGAAAGGAGTGACAGTTACTGCCAGATGTCACTCAGAAAATGAAGAGAGGAGTAACTGCCCAGTTCAAAGCAAAAGGAAGAAAACATTGTCGTTTCAATCGCTTTAAATACACTAGATCACACGTTTAAAAGGACGGTGTCGTTCTAACTAATCTAGTGTTGCTTTGATGGATAGTTGAAAGGAGTGACAGTTACTGCCAGATGTCACTCAGAAAATGAAGAGAGGAGTAACTACCCAGTTCGAAGCGAAGGGAAGCAAACATTGTCGTTTCAATCGCTTTAACTATGTGAGTGGGACAATTTTGGGCACGATCAAGGGAGTTGGAAAAGGGCATGAAAACTGCCCAACTCAACCACGATATGATGAAAGAGAGCAAAGATCATGGAGGGCTGGTCCACTACTAAATGTGAGGGTGAGCATAAAATCCGTCAAACCGTGAATTCAGTCCAAACCAATCCAAACCGAAAGGTTTGTTCCAGTTTTTGGTAATATAGTATGGTCATGGTTTAAAAAAATGGTTTGATTTGTGGACTGATGTTCACGGTTATGGTTCCAAACCGATCCGAACCGTATAATCTATATATATAGTTTAAATATGATTCACCAAATAAATATGGGAGCTTTAGACAACTACTTTTCTAATTAACCATCCTATTAAACTCACCGCAATATCTAGCTTTCCTCCCCTACCAAGATAATTTAAACTAAACTTTTATATATCACAACCCATTTTCTAAGTTCCTATCATTACTAATTTATTATACACAAAAAGCATATGAGATCACCACATCAGTCAACTTCCATGGTTCATTCTAGTGACTTACAGTATTTCATTTTCTTAGTTTAAGACTTGAGACAATTATTGACATTCTACTTATAATTAGTTGGTTGATGTTAGGGTGTTTTGGTAATTTGAATTAAACTAGTTTTTAATATAACTTTTCTTTTAATTTATCTTCATAATTTTAAGTACTTTTAATATTTTTTGAAGATGATAGATTGGTTAAAGGAAAACAATGGTTTCAAACCGAAACCAAACCGTATTTTAATATTTTGGATTGAATTGGCTTTATATCTTTTGTGGGTTGATTTGGTTATCCAAATTCATAATCCGTAACTTTGGTTTGATTCTTAGTTTACTACAAAACCAAATCAATCCAGACCATGCTCACCCCTGACTAAACAGGTTCAAGTAAATGGTGAAGAACTTTGGAGGGAAAGTTTGAATTCAAAAGTAAGAATGACTTCGAAGTCAGTTTGGGTGGGGGATTGGAAACAGTTAAGAAGACTCAAGAGCTTGCCTATAAATAGAAAAAGTTGTAGAAGGAAAAGGCCCCGGACAAATCATCAACAAACGGCTTTGCTATGCTTGGTTTGTTCTTAGGCAGTAATTTAGGACTTAGACTTAGTTCAAAGTTGTTAGCAGTTGTTTGTAGTAGTCACGTTGTAATCTATTCTTGTTCCTTCAAAGTTGGAGAATCATTTAGAAAGTAAGTTATTTTGATTTTATCAAGGTATCTTGTTTCTTTTTGGTTGTTGAATTTCTTGTGAATCATTATGTTGTTTCAATACTTCAAAGGAAAATCCTCTTCGTTGAGATAATTGAACCGACATTACAATTGCCTGATTTTAGAAGCTAAATTTGAAAAGGATAATTACAAGCCTTTTCTGACACGCTCGCATACAATTATATTTCAAAATAGCCAAAAATCTCAGCCAAACAGATTTGTGTAAGATAGAGTTTGTGAAAATGTTTTGAGTTAGTATAATAATCTAAACAGCTTTGATCTCTATATGTGATTATTAGATTTTGCGTTCTCCAGTTCATTTATTTTGGCAGAATTTATTCCATAATCAGTTCCAAAAAGCTTATATTGTGAAAATGCAAAATGTAAAAAGTAGGCTGCCAAATAGCTAATGTATAGAGCAAAGTCCACTTTGACCCCATGTGGTTATCGCCATATGCGAATACCCCCCTCACGGTTCAAAACTAAGCATATGACCTACCTATGATTTTGAAAATATGTGGATAGACCTCCTGCCGTCATGTTTTCCATCCATATTATCGGAGGTGTATCTCGCACGCCTCTAGAATGTAATCTGAGTAGTTCATAATGTATTAAATAAAGAATAGAGTATCTCTATACAAAATCATCTCGATCAGGCATCAATAACCGAGTGATCTAATTTTTAGTAAATTTAAATTTGAAATTTTAATTTCATAACAAAATCTATTCGACTATGGGCTTTTCTTTTTTTGATTGACTTGAATTTTGGCATAGATATAATCCTCGTCAAAATTTACAATATCAACGGTTTGGATTAATTTTTGGTATAAGGGATGGTGTGATTAGATTTTAAAAAAGAAGAAGAATCAAAGGACATGATGAGGGTATATCGGTCTTTTAATGCTATGTCTGTTAATATGGATGAAAAACATGACGGCAAGGGGTCTATCCGCACATTTTCAAAATCACAGGTAGGTTATGTGCTTAGTTTTAAACCATGAGGAGGGTATCTGCACATAAAGATAACCACAGGTGGTCAAAGTGGACTTTGCTCTAATGTATATGTGTGTCGTGTGAGTTTGATTTGCTTGAAGTTCTTCATGCGCGTGTAGGCCCAATCAATTGGGAGTATTCCCGAGGTTCATACCACATTATATGGACCAAATATACATTGATTGACCCATATCTACTTAAAAGGCTAAGCCTTATAAGTAGTGAGTCATCCAATTGTATATTAAAGTATTGCTTTTTTCTATTTATCCAATGTAGGACTCAATCATTCACACATATTCCCAACAACGTTAACTACTATTTTGATTTCTTTCACCATTGTTGCATACATACGGAGAAGTATTATATATCTTCTTCTTCCTTTTTTAATGAAGAAGGTCCCGATGAAACAGACTGGTCTCTCCAGCCCCTACCACAGCTTTTTCCACGCGTTTGCGGAAGGTGAGGTGGTTCTACGACAAATCGTTGTCGAGGAAAATCGACCCTATGACCTTAAGATGATAAGCCCCGCCGACAAGTCGATTAACCATTGCAACAGCCGCTTGGGGGGTTAGAGTAGTTTATCTTTTAGAGCAAAGTCCACTTTGACCCCTTGTGGTTATCGCCATGTGCGGATACCCCTCTCATGGTTCAAAACTAAGCACATAACCTACATGGGGTTTTGAAAATATGCGGACAGACCCCCTACCATTATGTTTTCCATCCATATTAACTGAAAAAGCATTAAAAGACCGATATACCCTCATCATGTCCTTTGATTCTTTTTTTTTTTTTTAAATCTAATCACACCATCCTTTATACC
Source organism: Rhododendron simsii (assembly GCA_014282245.1). NCBI lineage: Eukaryota > Viridiplantae > Streptophyta > Magnoliopsida > Ericales > Ericaceae > Rhododendron > Rhododendron simsii. The sequence continues at coordinate 15,589,220 of CM024963.1, read as the reverse complement.
AAAAATTAAATCCAAACCGTTGATATTGTAAATTTTGACTAGTACTACATCTATGCCAAAACTCAAGTCAATCAAAAAATGAAAAACCTATGATCGAATCGATTTTGTTATGAAATTAAAATTTCAAATTTGAATTTACTACAAATTAGATCACTGGGTTATTGATGCCTGATCGAGATGATTTTTTACAGAGATACTCTATTCTTTATTTAATACATTATAAATGCCTCATATTACATTCTAGAGGCGTGTGAGATACACCTCCGTTAATATGGATGAAAAACATGACGGCAGGGGGTCTATCCGCACATTTTCAAAACCACAGGTAGATTATGTGCTCAATTTTGAACCATGAGGGGGGTATCCGCACAGGACGATAACCACAAGTGATGAAAGTAGATTTTGTAAAATCGATCGAAACTATTTTCATTTGGGGTAACGTTGAAGGTTTCCCTTTGTTTAACCAATTCTTGTTGGGATGAAGAAAATGACGTCAACGGTAAACAATTGGGAAAGTTTCACTTTCATCATATATTGTGAGTCTGAAGGAGTGCATCTTCCCCTTTACTTTGGGATATGCTAGAAGTGTCATTTTGAGGTTCCACCTTAGAGCATCCGCATCTCTCTCCTCCCTCTCTCACACTAAATTAGCAAACTATACCCTAAAAACCTGGGTATCCATGCTACTTTTTCTTTAGAAATTTTTTGGTTGGAAATCGCATTTTGAACTTATTTTTCAATGGACCAAGGGTAACATGCGGTGACGGAGCCACATGGAGGGGGTGGGCCGGGTAGATGCCACCCCATCCAGTTTCAAACCATAATTTTTTTAGGCTAGTGTAATTTGATTAGCTAGGCAGGTACTTGTTCCATAGCTTTTAATGCATGTCATTATGTCATGTCAATGTCATGAATTTAGAGTATTGGATAATAGTTTGTTTTATTTTACCGAGTGATTGTTACCCACCAGCGATGGGCGCTGAATTTGCGTGAGGGGTGGGCAAGCATTAATTATAAACTTATTTTGAACATCTACAAGGATTGTATCAATTCTACCTGTTGGGTTTTGAGTGTCTTCAGGAATTTGGTTACATAATATCAATCTCTGTGACCGTTCTAAAAACAGACTTGCGGATGTAATGTCGAATGTCATAAAAGACTTAATTAAAAACATTTCTACCACCAATTGATTTTAGGAAAAATGGTGAAAAAAACGGTCCGACAAGTGGTATCAGTGCCAGGAAGTCATGGGTTCGAGTCGCAGGAGCGTCATCGTGAGGGAGGGATTGTTGGACCCGGAGTTCCCCCATGGATTTGGTTACACAATACCACTCTCTATGACCGCTCTAAAAACCGAATTGCAGGTGCGATATTGAATGTCATAAAAGACTTAATTGAAACCCTTCCTACTACCATTTGATTTCAGGATAGACGGTGGAAAAAACGGTCCGACACTACCCATACAAATTGCAATGATAATTTCTTTTGAACATCTGGAAGAGTCAGGAAGACGATATCAATTCTGCCTATATAAACTGCGAAGATACTGCTAAATATATGTGGATATAATATTGCGCATGCGTATCTATTTTAGAAGAAAAGCAACAGAAGGTAGTGTTACATAACTTACATCTCTATGTACAATTCATTCGTGATGAATTTAGATGGGCAGGTCTTATTATATTTTAAAACGAAAACCTTGGGTGAGCGAACCTATATAATTTTATACTTTTTACAAAAAACTACGTACTTGAACTATTAAGAAAACTTGAATACAACTACAAAAGATTTGAAACTTGAGCGGGGTGGTAGCCCGGTTCATCAGCCCCTCGATCCGTTTTTGTTACCCACAATACTACGTTGAGTGGGGTGGTAGCCCAGTTCCGCAGAGATCGTGGTGAAGAGAGAACATTGAAACTCAAGAGATGGTGGAGCCATGGATCTACTTGTAGTTAGATGGCTCTATCAGTTTGTTGAACTTTTGTAACCCGGTACTTTAATTCAAAAATTGATTGATTGAATTTTGGATTTTAATATTTCCAAGATGTATCAAACTCAATCTTCAATTTGAAATGTCTATATCTATTCCGTATATTGGTTAAAGTAACAATCCGAATTTATTGGCCGTTACGATTCGTCTTGACGAATAAATCTAAAAGAGTAAGAAATTTACTTTGAACAGAGGGGGGAAAAATCTCAAGGGGTGAAAAAAGTTCGATATGTGTTTTTGGGGTCTCATTAACTCAACTTTTTTCATCAAGAACTTTCTTCAATTAAGATCTCGAAAAATTCACCATAGGCTTAAGAAATATATATCATAGGAGTCATTTTGGAATCAAATTTTTGAAGAAAAATCTTGATAAAGCCTTCGTATTTTTGTCATGCAATCTGGGTCTAGCGACTATAATCATCAGTAAAGCATCGTTTTATATATTGGTATATTATATGTAGATTTTAAAGTGAAAGAAAAATTGATGGCTATATTTTGATCAAAATCAAGTCATCGGTTGACCCACACACCTAATATGAGAGTGTTTGTATAAGTAAACTACTAGTATATATTTCCTTTTTTTTTTTCCTTCAAATACAATTGATAAGTCATAAGAGGGGAAGAGACGACATGCAAGCATCCATTTTGAGAGCAGATTGCACAGCAGTACGGCGGAGACAGTGATTTCCAATAATAGTATCAGTTTTACTCATAAATTATAAAGGCCATAACAATTTATATCCAAAAAATTTACACATTTTCCCTCTTATAACACTTTTACATCCCTTAGTACCTTTGTCAAGTTCCAAAAAAGTTTTCTTTTATGCACTTGTTTTTCATAAAGACCCGTTATCTATTTGTATATTGTAGCAAATTTTACGTTTCTAAGTTCATTTATTTTATATTACGGTCGTTTACTATGAAAGATAGAAAATTCGAAGACCATGTTAATTAATGGTGCCCCACTGAATTAAATTCCTGGCTACGCCACCATTGCACGGCCGGGGGAGGGGCAACGCCTCACCCAAAAGACATCCTTCAAAATTGTTCCTCATTGCCAAGGAAGGAAGCCATTGCATGAGCAACCGTACTAATTAGCTCCACATGCAAGGCATATGGCTAGAGTATCAACTGGACATCTCCTTCCAAAGTGATTTGAGGACCAAATCCGCCTTAATTTTTAAGGCCCATAAGGCTGCTGCTAGTGTTGAAGAAGCAAATTAAACCAAGTTTAGATTTAGCCCAAATCCATCACTTCTCCTTTATCTGACCTCGATAGCTACTACATGACCTGCATGAATTTGCCATCCTCTCCCATGCACAAACGTTGCATCATCAAAATTAAATCTTCATACAGTTAATTTGGCCTAGGGCAACAACCATTTTTGGAATCAGCTCGGGATAGTAGTTCTCCGTTTTGTAAAATTGTACCAAGACTTGTTACTCTTTTGCGTTAATATAAGTTGAGTTGTTTAGTTTCCAAAAAAAAAAAAACATTTTTGGAAAGCTCACATGACCGGTGTGATTGAAGGCCATGGCATTGGCATAGGAAGAAAAGATCGGTGGGTTAAAAAATAATCTTACCAATATAGTTTCAGAACCAGAGAGATTTGCCTAATCACGTGCTTGAATATGCCATAACATATGGGCTAGATGACATGAGAACATTGAGAAGGATAAACGAACGACTAGCTCATTGCAGATGGGACAAACCTTAGGTATTCTAGCCCAAACATCGGTAAGCGGCTCAGATCCATTATGTGAATTTAAATTCATATGCTTTGGTCATTGCATAAGAAAACATGTATTGGTCATTGCTTGTGCTTTTCGAATGCGTATATTAACGGAATATTTTAATTTAAATAAACGGCTCGGATCATACTTATAGAATCCAAAACGGATCAAATATCAAATATGTACCCTTATTTTTCTTTTTTAATTTAAACAATGATGATTGCGATATGTGCAAGAGGGATGGAGACCACACGGGTCTGTTTGGAAAAAGACGGAAAAGTACAAAACGAAAAAGGGAAAATCACGGGACAGTGGTGTGCAGTGGAATTAATGACCACTTGATGGTACCGAGTTCTGAAATCACAGGAGCTATGGTATGCCCAAGAATATTGACCAAAGCATGGTAAGGCTTTGCAAGCTTACGATTTTACCCCTTTCTTTAATGGCCAACAACTTTATTATTCTCTCTCTTCCTTTATTACCTTGTACGTCTCTCTCCTCTTTTAACAGAAACTTTAGGTTCACCACATATGTCCACCTCATGGGGTCCATTCCGTGTTCCACAAAAATATAAAAAATATCTGTAACTTTAAAAATAATTTCTTATGGGGCCTTTTAAAAAAAATTGATGTAGGACAAAAATGAAGAATTTTTTGTATTTTATTTTTATTATTTTAGAATAAGCTTTTGATTAGTAATATTTTCGTTTAGGTTAGAATTATTAACTTTTCGTATTCAGTTTGATTTTGATTTCTACCTTATTAGGATTCTTGGTCTACAAGAATTAGGATTTTATTTGAATTAATTAGGAAATATCTTTACTTTATTGCCGCTTGTTTTGGCATGATTTAAAATTTCTTTTACGGTAGGATTTCTAGGATTAGGGTCTTATAAAAAGGGTTGTAACCTATTCAATTAAAAAAACTTTTAAGCTTTTTATCAATAATATTCAGACTTTGTCTTTTTCTCTTGAAGATTCAAGAACTGCTCGTGGTTACGAGTACCTATCATTCGTTTGATTAGTACGCAACTAATCTTTTTGTAAATTTTGCTGCGTCAAGTGGTATCGGAGCACGATTTTGCCTGGCTCTATGGCATTCGTCCGTGGAAGATACACAAACCCTATTGACGATGATCTTAGGGAAGGATTTAACAGAACTCGCGCCAAGAGATTTGCCCATGGTCAACCTATTAAATACAAAGTTAATAGGAACCACGTTGAGGGATTTGCCCGCAACCAACCTATTAATCAAAGTGTCTCTGGAGGATATTCTTATTATCAACTTGATAGTGATGATGAATCTGAAGACGAGTTACCTGAGAATTATTATGGATATCAATCGAAGAAACGACATTCAAGGTCTTGAGGATTTTATCGCACAAATGACGACTTTTTAACTTTTCAGGTAGAACAAATAATTCCCGCTTTTCATGGGTATTGTCATCCTGAGAATTTTATTTATTGGTTGATTAGCACCTAAGATTGTAAGATCGTGGTGCTAAAAGTTCCCTAGCCTGTGTTGTCTTTATTTAATATCGCAGTTTTTATGCAGTTTTTACTCGGAAGGTAGTTTGTTTAATGTTTCAGGTTAAACGTCTCTAAAGGGCGTGGTTTGGTTGGAAGACCAACCCCAAGTTAGTTGTTGTTTCAACGCCCGGTGAAATTTCCGCCCGGCCGGCAAAAGGAAGAAGGCATGAGGCATCGGGCAAGGCGTGGAGCCGTCGGGTGCCAAACTAGGAAGCTGGCCTGAAGAATTGGAGATAAGCTATGCGTATCGATACGGCCTTATTCTGTATCGATACGCATTAGCTTCGTGGCAAAGCAGGCGGTTCCGTATCGATACGGATTAAGGACCGTATCGATACGGGGAAGCTACGTAGCATGGCCCTTTTCACCTTATCAGCGTGGTATCGATACTTTATTTATTCTGTATCGATACGGAGAGCCTTCGGCCAGATATTTGTTGCTTTTTGCACCTTTCATTTTTGGGATATTTGCCTTTAATAGTATTGTTTAGATATTTTGATGAGAGAGACACCCTTTTTGTATAAATAGGGGTGTTATCTCTCACCTTTGGTAGTTAGCACATTAGATATTTAGATGTTTTCTCCATTAATGCTTCCTTAAGCTTTTCAAGAGTAATTTCAATAGAACTCAAGCAAGTAAGTCTCGTCCTTTATTTTTCCGTTTGTTAATGTTGTAGCCGCAGACTAGATCCTTTATAAAATCAAGTTTGTTTTCGTTTCTATCGGTTAAAACTTATGTCTCATTTTCATGCTTTGCTTTATGCCTTAAGTATGCGTGAGTAGTCGTTTGGTTAAGTCTCGGGATAATCTTTCCCGAGGACTTAGGTAGTTATTCGGTTCTCGAATCTTCGAACTTTAAAGCATGATTCACGGAATAGAGCTTAGCTTGCATTTTTGGTCTAAGCAAGGGGTGTTAACTACTCGGTGAGGCGTTTGCCAAGCGGTCTTGGCAAACGGCTCGCCGAGGGCTCGTAGCCTCCTATGTTTTCGATAAATGTGTCAAACAAGCGGGTTTGCCTCCGTTAAATCATATTTTTCTTGAAATATAGTCATTAAAGCTAAATTCGCCGGGCGAGAGCACGCGGTCGTGACTTTCGCCCGAGTTAAATTGAGAACCGGTAACGTTCTTTGTCAAGGGTTAGAAGTTCCTGAGACTTGCCTCTTTAAGTTAATTAAAGCGTTTTCCTAGTCTTTTGCCTTGTCGTTTTTCTCTGTTTCAAAGCAAACCAAGTTGGCCGCCTTGAACGCCGGAATCCCACCATTTCAACCTACAATCCGATTAAGCTATCATCGAATTCCCTGTGGTACGATCCCGGTCTTACCGGTTTACTATGCTACCGTCAATCCAGCCCTACGCTTGGGGTTTTTATTCAACCGTATTTGAAGGCGAAGTTGAAGGCTAAGCATTGGTTTCGTAAAGTAGATAAATTCTTTGAGTTCTACACAGATATTCCTGAAGATAATGAGGTCAAATATGCGGCTCATAAATTATATGGCTATGTTTCTACGTGATGGGAATGATTGCAGTCCAATAGATTGCGACAATATAAACAACCCATTAGAACATGGCCCAGGATGAGACGATTGATGAGTGATAGATTTCTTCAATCAAATCATGGACAGGAATTGTATCAAGAATACCGAAGAAAACTTCAGTCAAAACAAATGTTCCGAGATAATATTGATTTGCTATATCGCCATGTTACTGTTGATACAAATTATTCAAGAAACATGCCAACGAGTTTGACTCAATTAAGCTCCGGTGGTCAAAAAAAGAATCAAGTTCCTTCAAGTTCCAGTCAATCGTTTCACAATTATTATAATGGATATGAGGTCGCAAAAGAGGATGGAGATCGGCTTGAACTTGGTGACGAAGAAGAAGCTGGAGATGAAGAAGCTGGTGGTGAAGAGGAATGTCTGAATGGCAATATGCTCGAACAACAGTTTGATCTAGATGGAGGTGCAACCAATGAGGTAATTGTATGCGAGGATGAAAATATCGCAATATCGTACCAAGTACAAGAACCGAAGGGAGAAGAAAGTCATGAATTGGTGCATAAGATTTCTCAGCACGTTAATACCACCCTCAATATTGAGCTTTGTGAACCACATGAAGGTATTACTTGTCCTAGTTATGAAGATAATACCAATGCTCTTCATGCGACGTCATGTGTACTTGATCTACCAACCAATTTTAAAATGGATCAAAGTCAAGAGAAACTGCAATTTCATAATGAAGTTCAAAATGTTGATTTTCTTGGGCTGGAGCGGTTTGAGTTGCGCTCAATTCTCATTTAGTAGATATTGTCAATCAGTTGAACTATGCAGAAAAACTATATTGGGGAGTATATTTCTTTCAAAATTTATTTTGGAAGACGAGCGAGAGGCTGAAATATTCCAAAAATCTATTTCTTTGGAATGGAAGATGGCAAGTTTCTAATGAGAACTCGAGGGTGAGTTCTTTTGAAGAAAATGAGATTGATGTAGGACAAAAATGGAGAATTTTTGTATTTTATTTTTATTATTTTAGAATAAGCTTTTGATTAGGAATATTTTCATTTAGGTTAGAATTATTAACTTTTATATGTTTCGTTTACTTTTGATCAGCTTGGGCTTCCATTCGTATCGAATTATCTTGGGCAGACTGGCAGTGTCGAAGATATGGTTATAGAGTGAATTATGCATCTACTAGTGCTGGATGCGGGTTAGAATTGGTAGCTTTTCCACTTCTTGTTATCAATCTTGCATTCACATATTGTCTAATGCGATATAAACATTATCAGTCTGGCTCATACATCTTTTGACCAAACACTAGATATGTGGTCCGACACCTTGGATATGTAGTCCAATCTGTCCTCATACCCGATCAAACAAACAGGTCCTAAATGTAGTTGTTAGATCAAGTAATGATTATTGAGAGCTGGGAATAAAACACTAAATAGGAAATGATCGGCCACTTGTAATGAGTATGTCATTGAAATTCCAAACTCATGTCTCATTTAGCTATTTGGACTTCGCATCCTGCCTCTTCCCTTTTGAAATTCCAAACTCATGTCTCATTTAGCTATTTGGTCCTGTCAAGACATGTTTACCATGTATTGGTCATTAAAATAGCAGTTACCATGTATGGGTAATTTGTAAACTCAGAACCATGTATTGGTGATTGACCCCAGTCCACGCCTCCTGTGAGTAATTTTCCCGAGGAAAAAGGAATGTGATGCGTTGAGGTGACGTGTTCGGAAAGGGTAGTATCGGGATTCTGGAGGTTTCATTGGGGTTATTGTATGGTGGGGTGAAGACGCGGAGTTTTACTGTCGGGTTAAAGGTGAAATGGACGGACGTTTGGGGTTGGTGGTGATGACGTGGATGATGGGGATTGGTGCATTGTATAATATCTCGTAGTATCCAGCGGTGTACTAGTGTTTGGATCTTGTGAAGATTCGCTGATGATTTTCGTGTATAGTACATGTATTGGTCATCAACAAACCTCAATCTCCAACATTCGTGTTTTTTATCTACACAAAGAATTAAACCTGAATCTCCAAAAAAATGACATCCTCCATAATCAATGACCAATACATGTTTTTTTTTTGGTAAGTATGACCAATACATGTTACAGTACCATATATGGACACCCCTTGGGCCTTAATTGTCTCCGCCTCTAACCCTAAGGTAGGGTATGGTAGGGTACCCTAGCGTAAGACACCCTAGGATTTAGACACTTTCATAGGATTTTAGAGTTCACTTTTTTATTATGTGGTTTTAATGAGTTAGGCACTTTCATATAGGGTTTAAGATTTTAGACACTTTCATAGGGTACCCTAGGATTTAGGTTACACGTGTGGACTTGTGGGCTTACAAAATGTTGGGTTGGACTTGTGAGCTTATGAAATCTCTACAGTGGAATCACCAAATCTTCCAACAAGAAACAAGTTCATAAAGTAATGGACTAAGGCCCCGTTTCCACTAACGGAAAAAACTAAAAACGTAACATATTTTATCATCTTTTAACAGAAACCGTTTTTGCTACAACAATTATACTCACAAACTTATCAACAATTTATTCACTACCGGAAACAACTTAATATTTCTCAACAACATATTCACTACCAGAAACACCTAATAATTTCTCAATCAAAAATTAAAATCTACAAATTTTTTACTACCGAAAACACCCCCTAAGTCCATCTAGTACAAAAGGCAAGTCCGAAAATGAACGCCCAAAATGGACCCATGAAACGATTACTCTCTAAACCGTTCGATCTGATTAAACGATTACTCTCTAAACATACGCCGTTTGTAGAGGGTGCAAGTCACACAAAAATAAAAAAATAAGTTCATAAAGTTATGGGACCAAATCCATCTAGTATAAAGGACAAGCTCGAAAACGAATACCCAATGTCAGCTGTGTAAGGGCAAAACCGTTTCCGTCAAAAAAGGGTAAATACAATATAAGAATTTCATGGACACCCTGTTTTCGTCATTTTAAAGGGATTCAACATGTTTTCGTCATTTTCAAAAAAAAACCCAATGTTTTCGTAATTTGATGCTTGAGACCATCAAAGTGGTGAATGGAGATTTATCAAAAAAAAAAAAAAAACGTGGTGAATGGAGTAATTATTAATTTTATTGACTACCATTGATTCGTGATTTTCCCATTGAAAAGACATGACATGTGCCTAGTGAGCTAATCCAAAACAAGTCCAAAAAAAAAAAATTTCCCCAAAAGCTAATCCACAGTAATAGTTAGGAACGGATGTAGATATGGACTCACCAATTTCCATTATCTGAGTAATTTTCACTGTGTTTGGTTGTCCTTTTTAAGAGTAAATCTCAACTCTCGGCACAATTTTTAATAAATTTTTCTCTCTATCTCTCTCCACTCATTACCATTCTAACTCTCAAAAATAACTTTTTAAAAGTTCAACCAAACAAAGTGTTTATCTTCCACTTGGCCTTGGCTTGGCTGGCAGGATAATACCGGATCCAAAATAGAATATCATTTTTCCTCCCTCTTGAAATGGGAAAAAGAGAAAGGACAACTCAAGTCAATACTATAAATAGTACAGAATGGATAGTGTAAAGAGTAATGGGCATTGCTATTGCCAGTATAGGTGCTTTTTTCATAATATACACCGTTTATCAAAATAAAATTTATGCTTTGTTTGGAAATTGCAGAAGAGAAAATAATTTTGAGAGAAAGTAGAGGGAAAGTCAGAGAGAAGATTGGAAGAAAGTTGTATTCATTTTGTTGTTTTTTGTCCTCTTTTCATAGGGATCCAAACAAGTGAGGAGAATTTTTTTTTAAAATTTTCCTTCCTTTTTCTTCTCTTCAGCAACTTTCAGACAAAGCATTAAACAAAGCATTATGGATAAAATGAGAAAAGAGGCTATTGTCGACATCATTAATTTCATTTTGTATTTTTTTTTATGGGTTATATTTGTGATCTTGTTGTAATAGGTGCACATGATTGGAGTCTTTTATTGTAACTTTTTTTTTTATTAATATACAAATTTCTTGCCATTCTCTTAAAAATAGAACTGCGGTTAGTCCGGTTTGGAAACACTATCGTATATGTAAAATTTGTAACTACATGAAAGTTTTTCATTACAAAAAGAAAAACTCAAATATTTATAATGTTCATCAAGAGTTTTTCATATATCCATAATGAATTTGATGTAGGTGATACAGCCAATGTTTTCAAATCGAAATACGTATCGTGTATAGTTTAGAGTCAAAAGGTTTTTAGATAAGTAGGAGTAAAACTGCTGAGTATATGGTGTACAAGTTTAGTGGTACCAACAGTGCGTATGAAAAAGAGTGATGATCCAAAATAAGGAGATACCAAAAAGTGATCATTTTAGATATTTAGGCTCAATTATTAGCAGAGATGGAGAGATTACCGATGATGTGACCCATAAGATTCAAGTGGGGTGGCTCAAGTGGAGGAGCGTTACTGGTGTACTATGTGACAAGAGGGTACCCACAAAATTGAAGAAAAAATTCTATGAAACTGTCATTTGACTAACGATGCTTTACGGGATAGAATATTTGGTCTCTTAAGAAACAACAGGTGAGCAAGATAGTGTAGCGAAAATGAGAATGTTGAGATGAATGTGTGGTAAGATTAGACGAGATAGAATTAGAAATGAAACGGTTCGTGCAATGGTAGGTGTAGCACCTATAGAGGAGAAGTTGAGGGAAAATAGGTTAAGGTGGTTTGGGCATGTTTACTGTACACCAGGAGATGCAATAATTAAGAAAGCGGATATGATAGCTTTGGGTAACAATACTGCGGGGAGGGGTATACCTAAATTGACATTAGATGTTGTTGTACGAAAAGATATGAATATAATGAGTTTGTGTGAACACGTGACCATTGACAGAACTCAATGAAGGAAAATGATTTATGTAGCCGAACCCAAATGATTGAGACATAAGACTCAGTTTGATTTGGTTTGGTTTATGTATCGTAGCGGGATACGTATCGTATATCGTAAGATACGTTGACAAAAACAAACATAATATAAAATAATATTTATACTTAATTATAATCTATAAATATGTTGGATATATGAAATAAGTGTTTAATGTATAAAAAATAGGCTTTTAGAATGGTAAATTTCCGCCTTCTTCGTTTTTGGATTTTGGATTCTAATCATTATCCTATTTCTCTCTAATTATTACTCTCATTTTTCTCTCTATCCCTCTACAGTCATTATCCCTTTTTCAAATCATTAGTCTATTTCTCTATACACTCATTATCCATAAATCCAAATCCAAAATCTCAAAACAAACGAGGTCAAATCTCCCAAGTAGGGTCTATCATAATGAGGCTTTCTCGTGCCTGAGTCGTGCAATACATGATCAAAATATGTTCTTTTTTCTATTTGAACTTCAAATTTTGGTTTTCTCTAAATGATTTGGATACCGTCATAATTAGATCAAAAGATTCAGAATACATTTGTGAAAATTATGGTATGATTTCTACTCAACAAGAAATCGTAGGATACGTTTCAAATCGAGATACGCTATTATATTGTAAGATATGTCATCGTCTACTCAACAAGAAATCGTAGGATACGTTCCAAATCGAGATACGCTATTATATTGTAAGATATGTCATCGTCTACTCAACAAGAAATCGTAGGATACGTTCCAAATCGAGATACGCTATTACATTGTAAGATATGTCATCGTATCATAGGATTTTTATACAAAAAGGATACGAGGTGGAATACGTATTATTTTTGGGAGGAGACGATATGAATCGTATGATATGTATCTCGTATCTAAAGATTTTAACAACCATGGATACAACACAACATTAGAAAACAACAAACAATTATAGATCCTTCTGTGTTCGACTTGGGTCTCTAGAACTAACTCCTCCTTTTGCGCACCGTTCTCAATAAATTTTCTTACATATTATTACACTCATTTGATCTCTCTCTCTCTCTCTCTCTCTCTCTCTCTCTCCTCAAAAAAAAAAAACACAAACCAAACAAAGTATTTTTTGCATAGTATGGGAACGACTCTTCTTGAGTCTTATCCTCAATAGGTACATGCTAATGATTACATACATTTAGGCCCTGTTTGTTAATCAGATTTAGCATTGAGATTGGACTAACAGTCCCTTCAAACTGTGAATTTCTTGTTTGGTAACACAAATCCCTCCGGACTGTGAATCTCTTAGGATGAGATGAGCAAGCCCCCTAAATGGGGGTATTAGCAATACCCTATTGGAGATGGTATTGGTAATCTCATCCCAACCTCTCCCAATTATCAATGTCTTCTTATTACCAATCTCTTCTATCAATTCAATCCAATCATATCATCTAATCTCATATCAAATAAACATGATATTAATAATATCATTATCTGATCTCATCCCAAACAAACATACTCATTATCAATCAATTTTCATTACTAATCTCAATCCTAATCTCATCTCCTTACGAATCTCATCTATCTATCACTGTTATTAAACATGACCCTATGGAATGTTTAATAGCACAACTGCACAAAAATAATGTAAAATCATTTTGCATAATTGGATTATTCAGGACGGTTTGCAACTTGCATGAGAGCAGAATTTGACAGCATTTGTATGGAAACACATTTTATGACCTTGGTGCAACTCATTAGCAAGAAAGAGATGGATAGCCATGAGTTAAGTGATATTTCATCTCTTGTAAAAAAAAGTGATATTTCATCTGATTGCAGGGTGTTGTTGGCTTGCCTTAAAGCGAAGGTGCATCATGTGTGACCAAGATTTTAACTCGAGGGTATACTCAAGTATATCATAAGGTTTTTTCTTTTCAATTAATTACATTTGTATATTGAACTGATTCTTTAGGTTGCATCAACTATCACGTGGTTATTTTTTATTTTTAAAAGAAAATGAAAAATGAGAATATAAAATAATCGATTGTTTTATCAAATTGAATTAAAATTATTAAGATTATAAGTAGTTATATACGAATAATTATCAATAATATTCAATCGAAGTGCGGATGCCATTGCAAATGCTAATTTTAGTAATGTTTGTAATAGCCTTGTTGTTATTTAGTCGATTCCGAACTATATTAATCAAGTTATCCTTGATGATGTAAGGGGAGTCAAGCTCCCTAGGACTATGTTTTTAATTTCTGTTCTATCTATGCGAGTTACATATTGCGAGTTAAATAAAAAATATGTAAAATTATTTTAAAAGAGAAAAAATCAGACGAATGTACATCGTATATGTGGTTGAAGATACAAAACTCTCCCCTGACACCTTTTCATTTTATTTGTTTTATTTTATTTTTAAACTATATTAAAAGACGTAACAATTCAATTTGTTGCCGATAACAATTGCAAATGACATCGGATAATCGGATCCCAATTATTTTAAGTTGAAGAAAATACCCACTAACTTTACAGCACACAGATAACAGATTGACATGAAAAATGTCAATTTAAAGAAAAAAGATTGACATGAAAATATAGCAAAGTTTGTCAATAGCCAAACACTGGTACTTAAATAACAAAAATGGTAGAGGCACATCACCTAGAGACACATCAACCACACCGCTCTCACATACATGTGGGTTTCACTAGAACGGGACCCATCTATATGTGAAAGGAATGTAATTGATGTACCTCTAAGGTGATGTGCCCTTGGCAAACCGACCTACTTTCCAAACAATACATGGACTCATAATCTATCACTTAATTATGTTTGTCCAACCAAAAAAAATTAAATTAAATTAAATATGCATGTTAGGTTTTTAATTACAAATGGATTTATTTCCTTTTCCATGTCCAAGATGAACTTCGTTTCCCTTGCAAAAACAATCCCTCAAAATCCCCAAGATCAGAGAAGAAAACCCATCAAACAATTTTGTTTCAGATGGAAGCTGATGTTTCCATTATCAAAACCCTGTTTTTCTCTCCGTAGGAAGCAATAGATTTGTGGGTTTTTCTTCGTTTTAATTTTTACCTTTTGTGGGTTTTATCAAATTTGTGGGATTTGGGTTAAAGAGATGGTGAAAAGCCTGGGGCTGCTGTCCTGCTGCTCTTTTCTCTCTCTAATGGTTTGTGTGGCTGTGGGCAACGTCTTGTTGATTGGCAACAACGTCAGCTTGTCCTTCGATGACATCGAATCTAACTTTGGTGAGTTTTCAGCTTTCTGAATCTTTCAAAAGATTGAACTGATGAATCTTTTGTGCGGTTGGATTGGGCCCAGGATTAGTCGAGTTGCACGCTGGCCCGGATACTTGATTAATAAAAAAAATGAAATGACTAATCTTTTGCTAGTTGTTGAGAGCAGTTTTGGGTGTTGTTTTTGGAAAACATCTTTGGATTCTTTATGAACTTATTGGGAATCATGGAAATCTCTATCAGTTTTATCAGTTTTAGGTTGTTAGTATATGGGTAAGTGGAGACTTTAGAGTTCAGAGTGGATGTGAATATATGAATCACAAAGAAGTTAGGCCGTGTTACCTGTGGATTTCAAATGAAGGGACAAAATGTTCAAATTTTTGTAGAAACATAAGAAGATTTAGGTATGAAGACTTTTGGAAGTAGAGAGGAAGATGAAAGAATTTCAAATCACTGCAATTGGGTAGTCTGTTCAAATTCATCACGATAGAGCCCTCGAACCAGATGTTAAAATCTGTATATGAACTATCAAATGGAATATTTTTTTGATCGGCGAAAGTTTGTGTTGTTAGAATAACATGATTAACACCTAGGAGGAAGAATTGAACTCCTAACCTCCTTTGTCCCAGCACTTAAGTGCACCCGTGATGCCGTTGAGCCAAAGGCATCTAGGCAACTATCAAACTGAATTTTAGCATTCTAATTGGATAATACTGTCAAATCCCTTGGTTTGAACTCCATCTGTGCAAACATAACCTTACTTTTATGCTCATATTTAAGTCAGGAATGATTAAAGATTTGAGACCAGTATATATTTTCCCATCCTTGAACTATTGAATGATGCTACATGAATCGTGGTTTTGATCTTTCTATTTCCCGAGAAGGGTTTGTGTAGCAACATAGAATTAGTTTATGATTGTTTTGATGACCTTATTCTGAACACGAAACCAATATTATGTGTTGGCATTGTGATTAATGATATTTTCAATAATTCATTAATGTATGTTCTGTTCATGATTGAAGCTCTGGCAGTAAAAGGGTCGGGGGAATGTGGCACGTTGTATTTGGCAGAGCCTTTGGATGCATGCTTGCCCTTAGATAATAAGGTTAATTCAACTGCAAAGGGCACTGCTTCCCCGTTTGTATTGATTATTAGAGGAGGATGTAGCTTTGAGGATAAAGTTAGAAGAGCACAATCTGCTGGTTTCAAAGCTGCCATTATCTATGACAATCTAGATGCTGATTTGGTGGCAAGTAAGGGTCTTTTCCTTTGTGAAACTTTATTACTGATATCGTTCAATTAATACTCTTTGTCAGCATACTTCTCTATTTCATTATGTAATGTGAACATTTATGAACTTCTCCGAGATACAAATGATAAGTCATGCTAGTAATCAAAACGGAAGAGACCCGAATGCTCAATGTGCAAAAGACCTAATGCTGTGACGTGTTACGGATCTACTAAATCAGCAAAAGCATCTAGGTTAGTCTAAGCTTTCTGAGTAACCTAGTTATAAAAAAACAAAATGAAGGATTGACTCCTAAGCTTTTGAAAAAGCTTGGAGAGTCCTGTTTCACTCCCTCCAAAGAATCCACATCAAGCCCTAGTTGCATGAAGCAGCAGCAGGGCTTGGTAAGCGAGGACACATAAAAGATTCTAAGGGTGTGAACTGATTCCTAACAATTTAGTAACAGATACACTTATCAAAAAGTTAGCCTGTTTCTCGCCTTAAGTAAATGTTTGTAATTGCGGAGTGCTGAAATACATTTGACTCAATTTTTTTTTGTATTACTCTCACCACAAGTTCATCGATTTCCATTTTTGATGGTTGGTACTGTTTTTCTTCTATTTTATGCATTTAACTCAAGAAACAAATCTTGACAGTATAAATATTATGTACTTGACATGCATCAGTACCCCATCTCAACCCCAACCACAACCCCAACATTGAAGCCAAAAGGACAGCCTTAGGACATCTCCACTGGGAAGAATATCTAACTTGGCCATCATAAGCCACGTGGCAGTTCAGAGCATACCAAAAGACCAAACCATCATCACTGTAGCGGCCCCATAAAACATGATTGTGACATCAACAACCTGAAGTTTAGAGACCACGAACGGGGCTTCCTCAAGCATACCCATGAAGAGATCCATAAACCCCCTTGCCGCAATTCTTATTTGTTGAAGGTATAAATAATAAAAGTCGCCCCCCTCTCTAACAGCTTAAGCTTTTAGATGAGTTGGTGGTTAACAATTTAACATGGTATTAGAGCAGGCAATAGATCCTGTGTTTGAACCTCACCGCCTATCGAATGTTAAAATATTTACCAGTGTTTAGCCCGCTTATGGGGGAGAGCCCCCTACACGTGAGGGGGCGTGTTGAAGGTATAACCGTGTAAATAGTAAAGTTGCGCCCCTCTCTAACAACTTAAGCTTTTAGATGAGTTGATGATTAACAATCTAACATTAATGTTCTAAACAATGCCTTATTATTACCCGGATAAAAAACAGAGACGACAAAGGATCTCCTTGCCTCAAGCCAATCTTTGACTAACTCAGTTGGTGATCCATTCAGCAGCACCAAATGGAAGCCACAAACAAAGGGTTCCTTTGCCTCCAACCAATTGAAGACTGGAACAGTCAGTTCGTTATTCATTCATTAGCCACATAAGTAGAACCATAGTAATTCAGTATGGAGTACATTGAAAATTGCATATACCTTCAAGGGAAGCATTGTATGAGTCGGAGAGCACCGAGCTAACCCCTTCGGCAACTTGTGCCTCTAAATCTTTTGCACTAATTTAAGCCCCTAATTTAGATTCATAGGCCTCAAGTCCTTTAAATCCTCCACATCACATTTTAAGAATCAAGAACCTGAAAGATGCATTCAAACGCATTTTATGCATTCATCCTCAAAAAATTAGGCATCAGTACTTACGTCGTCCCACTCAAACAATACTGGAAGAAATTCATTGTCATATGATTCAGTCTAATAGCTTTATTCTCATTAACGTACTTTAGACCTTAAGGACCCAATATTCCCTGAATGGTCTCTCCAATAAATTCATTACTTCGGAGAAATACAAGAGAACTCCATCCCTCCCTTGTTTGGTGCCCCGCCCTCTTGAAGCAAGCCCTCAATAGGAGTTTGCAATCCTATCTCTGACCTCTTGCTCCTCTGTGAGAACCGCACAATCAATCCACCCCTTCCCAAGGATACAGTTAGTAACCGTTGGAAATCTAGGGAAAGAAACGAGTAGACATGTCCACCTCACTCCACCTCCTTGGAAATTGGACCCAGAACTGAGCATTTTGCCTCTACCTCTACCTAGCGTCCTCCATCTTTGCAATCCTTCAATTTGTGTTTCGTCTGCTCCCTTGTCAACCTTTGACAGGCCAGACCTTTACCTCCAACCAATAGAGACGTCTTCTTTTGTCCAATACCTTTATCCTCCGAAAACTCCTTATTTCATGTCTTCAAAATCCTAGAGGCAAATTGTGTATGACAACAGGGGAAGAAAGGGTAGCAGCTTTGTAGTCAAAGCTAATGATTATTTCTTTTGGGAGATAAGCTTTCTTTTCCCTCATAATGGTACCAATGATCACCATTGGTGGCAACCATAACTAGTATAGGGTAAGATTCTGCTACACACCTTTTGCATTTGTTACATTTTCCACCATGCACTTTTTAGTTGCTCACTTTTTCCAGAATCCAAAAGCACTCCTGAATTATGCTTTGCATGAAAGGGGAAGAAAATAAAAGCGAAGTTCTTGTGTATGACTTGCCAAAGTTAAGTTTGGAAGCCCAACTAAACAGTTGGCTAATCTGGATTCCAATTTCTCGTCGGTTGTGGGTAAGATGTGTTTTTGTGTATGCGATGGAAATTACCGGCAAAGTGGTTTAACCTTTGAGTGTAAGTTAATGGGGACGGTAGGACAGCTCTTAAAAAAATACATATTACCTGCTGCCATCCACCTGTTACAACTCTAAGACTAATGATTTCCTTCGGAAGAAACTGAAAAGCAAGATGTTATCCCATAGGCTTCCTAAATCTTGAGATTTATCTTAAAATAAATCGTCTCTAAAGCTTCCTGAATCTCGAGACCTATCTTGCTGTCTTTTTCTTGCTTTCTTCTAGAATGTTGGCTGTTTTAACCCTTAGTTAGCCAGTTAGGACCTAAGGACCTCATATTGAGGTAGATAAACTTCCTTTTTTCTTTGTTATAAATGATAGTTAAGTTGTTTCCCTAATCATTTCAATTACCGAAATTCATCATAGTTTTGTTTTATACATGGGAAAATCTAATCTAGCCACATGAAATGCAGTGGCAGGAAATTCAGCTGGTATAAAAATCCACGCTGTGTTTGTTTCCAAGGCGACAGGCGAAGTACTCAAAAAGTATGTTGGTGTTAGCAACGTGGAACTGTGGATAATCCCAAGTTTTGAGGACTCAGCATGGTCAATCATGGCCATATCTTTTATTTCCTTGCTTGCCATGTCTGCAGTGCTTGCTACTTGTTTCTTCGTTAGAAGGCATCGAAGAAGACGAGAAAGTCCTCGCTCTTCACGTGTTCATGAATTCCATGGGATGAGCAGTCGTCTTGTGAAAGCAATGCCAAGCCTAACGTTCACAGCTGTTGTGGAGGATAATTGCACTTCAGCGACATGTGCTATATGTCTTGAAGATTATACCATTGGAGAAAAACTCAGAATACTGCCGTGTCGTCACAGTACGTCTTTCTGTTGCGTACTGAAGATAAAATAGTGGATAATATTGATATCTGGATTTTTTTTTCCCCCTTGTTTTGTCTTTGAATAGACGAATGATGGTCAATGACTGCTTCCTGTTTGGTGGGACAATCGATATTTTCAGGTCCATGTAGAAATAATTGTCTTCTTTATTTTACATGTAGAGTTGTTGGGAAGCATAAGATCGTGACAACTCCAAATGTAAAGTAAAGAAACAGTGTGTTACCAGGAAACTGGGTTACACTTTGAAAACTGCGTTATATTGCTAATTCAGATATGGCGGTGTGCTGATTTTGTGTGCCAGTTTTTGAGTCATACAAGTTCAGCACTTGCTGTACTAAGAAGAAATCTTGGTTAACGATAGTACAGGTGCAGTGATTCAGTTTTACTGGCCCTGTTGTTACTGACTTTCGGATATTTTTTCTCCTTTAAATTTGGGGTTGAAACAGCCGGCAAGTCCAGTTTGATAATATGAGATTTTGAGAGGTTGTATTATTTCACTTTATGGTAATTATAAGCCATCTTGTTTAGCTTTAAGTTAACGCGATTATCCATTCCTTAATCACTTCATTAGTCATGTCACTTTGCTGTCTTATTATGACACTTTTTCATTAACTTGTTCTTGGGATTGTGCAGAATTTCATGCCTTGTGTGTGGATGCTTGGCTGACCACATGGAGAACCTTTTGCCCCGTTTGCAAGCGTGATGCTAGAACTATCATAGGTGATCCTCCAGCTTCAGAACGGACACCATTACTTTCATCAAGCCCCGCTTCCTATGCTTCATCTTCAGTGCTATCGTCGTTCAGATCATCATTAGCATCATCTTCAGCCATACAAATTGCCCCGCCTTCATCTCAATCCCCTTCAGTTTCTCGTATTCATTCCGTGGCTAGCACTCCTTATCTGCAGCAGTCTTTTCAAACCTACCGCCAATCCCCTTACTTAAGTGCAAGCCGAAGCTCGTTAGACCTCAGAAATTTGTCTTCCCAGAGATCATATGCTTCCCATTTGGTTTCTCCTCATTCCACCGGCTACCCTTCTGTATCACCTCTGAATTCTAGATATATGTCTCCATATATCCCTAGTCCGGGCAATGCTTCACCGCTGAATTCTAGATATATGTCTCCGTATATCCCAAGTCCTAGTCCAGGCAATGCTTCACCGCTGAATTCTAGATATATGTCTCCGTATATCCCTAGTCCGGGCAATGCTTCTAGTTATGTTGGGTCATCTAGTCATCAACCACACCCGTTGCATTGTAGCGAGTCAGCCACAAGCTTTTCTCCATTTGCTTCTGCTCAATCTCTTCCGGGATGCTGATTGATTCAAGCTTTACTGTATCGGATCTTTGTGGAAGTTCTGCCGTAAAGAGGTGAAGACGTTGCGGCCGAGTTCTTTTCACCTCAACTGCAGTCCTTTAGACATCCACTGTCAATTGGTTCCATCCGATAGGGAAAAGTGAATTGGTTAATGCGAGAATACTCCAAAGCTGATGTGTTTCAATTGTTTGTACAGCAAAGCATAGGGCTTGAGTTAATTTGTTTGGTTAAAGGTGATAAATTATGGCTCATATACTTGAGGTGTCATATTTCATAGTACAGTGTAGTGGGTGTTTGAGTTTCATGCTTTGGTTGTTTCTGTTTTGGTAATTGGTGTACTGAATTTATTTTTGACCAGAATACTCTCTCTCTCTCTCTCTCTCTCACACACACACACACACACACACACACACACTTAACTCATTTCATGCTTCCTGTATTTACGGGACATGAAAACCTTGATGAGGGAGTTTGTCTGTAGGCGAAATTCAAAAAGGGGTAACCAAAAAAAAAAATGCATACTTGGAGAGGTGTCTAAGTAATTAACCTATCTGTTTTGTTTCCATTCTAAGTGTTGAAGACTTTCATCCCACCCATTTGACCAATGCATCTGGACAAAAGCTAATGGACTAATTTAATCAAACAATGCATCTGGACAAAAGCTAATTTAATCAAACAGTATAAAAAAAATGTGCATGTGACTAGAATATTGAACTAAGGGTTTTTTTTTTTTTTCAATATTGTATACATTAACTAAGATAAGTGGGGTATTAGAATTAGCACAATAGGATCCAGAGGTTATTTATAGCTTTGACCTCCAAAGTCCGTCCCTCGTGGGGCTCGAACCGAGGCCTCCATAGAGGAGGAAAAGGAGACAACGATTTCTCGAATATTGAACTAAGTTACTTAAGGACTAAATGCATGCAAGACTACACAAACTGCTAAAGCTATATTCGAAGGTCTACTCTTAGCCACTCATCATTCATATTTTTGAATAGTAAATACAGATTCAAGAAATGATCAAATATTTGTGACATCATTTTTCATAATAATAAAACTAAAAACACGATAATTGATACGCCAAAAAAACCACAATTTGTGGTACTTAAATGTTGCACATAAATCATTAGAGCCACTCTATACCTTAAAATATTTTCACAACGTTCTTCAAGAAGAAGGTACAATCTCATCTTTTAATAATACCCAAGTTTAACCAAAAAGAAGCAGTTGTAGAATTCTTAAGTTGCCTACGTACCATTGGAGGGGATTAAGTCAGAACGTAGTTCAAAAGGGAATTTTTGGTTTTTTTTTTTTTGGATGACTGAGCTCGAAATTCAAATTGCTTACATACCCAAAAATGGGAGTTTGAAGCTGCCTATGTACCCAACATAATGTCAAGTTTTTTTGTATCCAAGTAGTTTGAAGCTGCCTATGTTATTTCGGAGGAATGGATGTTCATACTGAACAAATATTTAGATACTGTTCAAGGCTATTATTCATTCTATAAGGAGTCGTATTTTGTGGTTAAACTAAATATGTTGGGTAAATCTCACGTGGACTAACCGTTCTTTATTTGGACAAAAGAATATATAGGCAAATTCAATTCTCATATCCTGTCAAACAAATGGCACATGCTCATTGGTACTTGTTGGCCAAATCCTTCAACCAAACAAAAACTATCAAGTTCAATAATAACATCTGGAGAGGCATGTGGCTCCGTTTGTTTCGATGTAAAATATTTTTCATGTAAAATATTTTTTTAGAAAACAAATTTCAAACTTTTTATTTTTCGATGCTTGATTGGCATTTGAAAATATTTTCAGAAATCAACAAAATAGTGTAGAGGGGGGGGGGGGGGGGGGGGGGGGGGGGGGGGGGGCGCTATATAGTGGAGAGTGATGATCGAGAAAACTGAGCAGTGAGAATTGAAGTAGAAGGCAGTGGATTCATTTCAGAAAATAACTTACGGGCAATTTAATAGTAAGTCATTTTCATCCAATTGATAGAAAATGTTTTTACATGTAAAATGTTTTCCTAATTTTCTACGTAACCAAACACCGGAAAATAGGTAAAAAAATTTACCGAAAAATATTTTACACCCAAATAAACAGAGCCATAGTGAAAACAGAAAAGAGAGGGAGTGAGGAAAACTTAAACCATTAAAGAACAAATGGTGCTAGGTCTTTTGACCACCAGGCTCAACCAGTGGAGCTGAAAATCACCAAAGTTCCATTCTGCCAATGTCGTCGACAATCAAAATCTAACATTCTCATGATTTTCTTGCTATAATGTTGCAGACCTTCAGATGATTCACTTTTAAAAACATTCCCAGTAATGTTTTTGAATTTTTTGGCAGAATAATGTTCAAACAGAAGAAAAGGTTATAATGGTAACCCCATAGTCACATTCTAAGAAAATGGAAACTGAACTCTCTCATCAGCATGCAAAAACCATGATTGGTATCTAACATTTCACGGCACAAATAAATTGTCGTCCAGCGCATGCATCAAAATACACGCGCATCATTATCAGTCGAATCATGCCAGCAAAATTGCAAAATTAAAAAGCTCATCTAAAATACGAGACGGATACATTGTATTATGTATTATGATTTTCTCAAGGGATAGATGGAGGGAAAGAAAAGGAAGATTTGAAGAAGCCAAATTACGAAATCTTGGTTTCCATCATTTTCCTTCAGTTAGAGCTTCCACAAATCCATTATCCAAGCACAGCTTCTAAAGAATTCTTAGTTTCACCATGTGCAGTGACCAAAAGCAAACCCCGAGCTTAATCTTCCTTGTCTCCAGAGCGATGCACCTCTTTGCTCTCAGCCGGAGAAGTAGAGCTGCTTCCACCATCATTGGTGTCCCTAGTACCAACCCTGAGAGGTTCTTCTTTGTTGATGGTTTGGAGGAGCATAATCACAGCAACCATAAAAACGATAATGTATATTAATCTCATCCCAATCAAAGAGTTGATATAGCCCATAAAAGATTGACCGCTGATTTGTTTCTGTATTACGCTTCCTTCTCTGTATCCTTCCAGAAATCGTGTGATTTGTGATCCTTGATCATGTTCATCTATGCTCTCTGAACCAATAACCTGTCATCAAAACAGCTGTTTATTAAGATACAATGAGCAACGGATTGCATGAGAATACAACCTTATTCAAGCAGCGGGCTCACACCATCATGTTTCTTTCTGTAAAACACAATTGGTGGTTGCACTGGACAGAAAGCATAGCCACTCCTCTTGTTACCGATTCCCAACCAATAACTCACTATTCAGCTAGTGATACATGTATGATTATGCTCTTTGATTGATACATCAAAAAATCTTTTGGCAATTGCCTACAAAATTCTCATTATTTAGATGCAGCCATACAGATGATAAAAAAAAAGAAGATGCACCCATACGCATAAGCAAACACCGAAAAGAAACAATCACTAGTATAGTAGTATGTGTAGTAGGGCAACTGTCAACATTGTGAATATCTTAGGCCAAGAAACACAGTCGGTTGCTTGATATTATGGCATCTTCCATAGCAAAGACCTACAATTACGAATATGCTATCTGTTCAAGTAGAATAATAACTACCAAGAACCAAATAATTTATGCAACACTAAAGCCTGAATGAATAACTGAAACTATCTTGAAGCTGAGGAAGCTTTAACTTACTGAAAAGTACTCCTCATTTCCATCCCAAACAACCATTTTCGGCAATTTGGTTCTCTTTGTGATTTCAAATGATTCAGAAAATTCTTCCCACTGCTTGAAACCTACATAACCAAATACCAAATCGCGGTTTGCAGATGCAGCAGCCTTCAATAGCTTGATTAATTCCTTTGATTTCTCATCTTCCTCATCCTCCACAATTGTCAAAACAACTTTCCTGTCATCATCTTTCAACAACTTTAATGTCTCCCGATTTATGGGCAAAACCAGTGGAAACAAATTCTGCTTTATAAAAGCCTCCAAGAATTGATCTGTTCAAAACAGCGAACGTCATATCAACTTTTATAAATGAGGCCAATCCCATGATCAAACCTACTGTAACTAACATAGATTTATTAAAGTCTTGCCAGTTTATCAGTTGAAATGATGATAATATTGTGCGAATCAGAAGGAAATTCAAATTTCCAAGCTGAAAACTACCAAGAAATTGATTTAGTGCTAATCTAGTCAAGGTGTTGGACATTATGCCAATAACGACTGCGCCGGATGAAATGTACGAAAATACTAGACAAAACTTTCGAAAACTTAAACAAGGCCATTCCGCACTATTGCTCCTTGAAAATTGAATATAGAGTTCATGTTGGGCAAATATGCACGAAATGAGCATAAAAAGGTAAGTAATTCAAAAAGACAGGAAAATCAGTCAAACTTATCGATCTTTAGAAGAAATAGCTTACCGCGCACTGTCCATGTATCCTATAATAAAGAATAAGTAGTTCCAATAATGATGGGGACAAAAACCAGACCTGTAGATCACACGTTTTTCCCCATGAAAGGTGTTCTGTGGCCACAATATGAATGTACAATTTAGATGGCGATCAGCACAAAATTGCTTTTACGCTTTTGACCTTTCATGATAACTTGGCTAAACAAATCATAGTGCTTCCTCACTCAATTAGACCCTTCATCCATAGAATAAATAGGCAAATCCTTACCACCCAAGGATAGCTATAATGTCCACAAGTTCTTTGTAAAAGATTTTTAAGGCTGCCCAATATCCTATCCGGTCCATGCTCAGTCAGACGACATGTTGATGTCATCAATTCAAAGGATCGATGCATGGTTTTCCTTTATTCTTTTTTTACTATATCCTTCGTTTCTCCTTTTTTGCAGTTTTAAAACTCTATCCGGTGATACATTCATGAGTGGGCTTAGCCACTATTATCAGACCCTATGCATGGAAACGCTTATCCTACATTAACACATTACTCACTTTCATAGCCTATGGATACTTCTTAGATCCAAAGTGTACTGAGTCTAAATTATACAAATATGAATAGGAAGGTACCCAGCCTAATCTCTCCCAGTGACCAGCACCTCTCTCCCAGTACCGTCAATTAACAGAACCAACACTAGGTAATGGCCCTTTTTTTGTCCTGTTTCAATGTTCTGGGAATTTTTTTACTGCTGGTTTCTACCAACCAATGTTTTGGAACACCACTGATTACTGCTGAACAACAATGACGAATAAAGCTGGGGAGCAATTGAAGAGGGATTTCCCTGGACAGAGTAAACACAGCCCGAGCACGTGCGCAACACATGACCGCATGGGAGCACCACGTGAGGGTGCACGGTATAGCCGTACAAATAACCTAGTTGGGGGCACCACGTAAGGGTGCGCAACACTATTGCCGAACACGTGATACAGGTGCACCATGGTGTATAATTGGACAAACCCCAGAAGGACAGCCAATGTGGCACGGCGGAGAAAGTATTCTGGAAAGTTCTAGAAGGGAAATCCACGTGATAGTCAAATATCCCATGAATAAAGGGATTGGGATTGAGTTACCATATGGAAGGGAATTCCATAGGGGTTAGGTTTCCTAACAGGAGAGGAGAAAACCCAGACAAAGAGGGAGACTTGGAGAGCAAGTCAGGCTAAACCTATAAATAAGAGGTAAACCTCAGGGAAAAGGTACACTGTGATTCATTATTTACCTACTGTTAATTAGGGTTTTGTGAGTACGAAATACTGACTTTGGCATCGAAGGGCCTTCGCTGACGAGAGGCAAAGGTGTGTTCACGGTGGTTTGTTTTGCAGAACTAGGGTTCCGGCAAAGGGCACGTACAATTGATCTCAAAGAGCGAAAAGCAACACTACGTGGATTTTCCCCCCATACATATACCATATGATTGTCCATAAAAAACCAGAATACCATGTTAGATCAAATCTAGGAAAATTACTGAAAACCATCCGCACCAGCCCAACATCAGTCTCCCCTCAGTATGGCAATTACTGAGAACCATATCCTGCAAATGATATCGGAAAATTACTTGGAAGGCTTTCCAGCAACCAACCAAAACTAGAATATCAAAACTCCAAAGCTAGGTTACTGCACTCATCAGTATGGCTTTCTACCATCAGGTACATGCAAAACTACAACGCTAGGTTACTTTGCCACTTTGTTAAACTTGTCCAATTTCTCAACCTCTTATACTGACTGTCAATCTGTCATAAGAAACCTTGATGAGTGCAAGAGATAACCTGGCTCACCTGACAACCTCACCACTAAAAGTTACCGAACTAATATATGCTGTAATATTAGCATCAAAGCAATAAATAGAGCATTCAAGCTACTCAAAGGTATTCTCTCATGGAATTTCCATTACTTTCATCTCTATAGAGCATTCCCTAATCATCCAAAGAGTCTCGCACTAAATTAGTCATGGATTCAACAGGCTTTTCTCCCATTACAAAAGAAAACATCATCTATTTTTAGCCAGTGAAATCGAGGGTGACGGAGGGAACAAGACTGAATTCACACAAAAATGATATTGGTACCGATGGGTACCATCCTGAAATTGTACCGACGGGCATGCCGGGCCCACTCCGGCCACCGGACGGCCGATCCGAGCCGTCCAAAAATTCTTAAAAAAAAAAACCGAGGGGGCTACGAGGGAATCAACGGCATCCGATGCGTGTAGGGTGCTCGATCCAAACACCCCATTTTCGTATATATACACCGTCCAGTGGCCGGAGTGGGCCCGATGAGCCCGTCGGTACGATTTCGGGATGGTACCCGTCGGTACCAATAGTGGTACTCAAATTCACAGTACCATAAATATCTTTGGCATCATTCGCATTAAGTTGCTGCTCCTGAACATCAATTGGTAGCAAATTTACCAGAAAAAAGAAATAGACAATAAAGTAGTCTCTTAAGACAAAAAGTGTGATATGCCATGCGCTCCTAGAAAAATAAATGCTAGCCAATAAATTGCAATCATGTCTCAGACAAGCGTGTGGGATCCAAATATGAGAACACAAAGAAAGTTCAAAAAGAGATTCTAGCTCAAACATTTCCAATCAAGATACTAATCTAATTACAAACTAACCTTCAAAGGGGCCATAAAATATACTGTGTTCATTGTAATTTGGATGAAAGGATGCCAAAGCAGGAACCTTGTCAAAATCATAGAGCACCATGACATCCTCAGAAAAATCTTTTGCCACAGAAAACCAAGCTTTTTTCTTGTACTTTATAGCCAAATTTGATATCATGGATTCATCTACACCAAACCCTACATAAATAGGAAAATCAGTGCCAGCTGCCTCAACAAAGTTGATTATGTCAGAGTCAGACTTGAGAATGGCAACATCTGAAGCAACAAATTTCTTCAAGTATTGAACAAGTAATTCTGCTTTCCTTGGGCCAAAATAGTCTGTTGGAACGCCATGCATAAATATCTTTAAGGTAGGAAACCCACTGCATCACAGAAAGTATATGATCAGGATAACAAAGGAAGTGTCAACAAGTGAAGATCTCCATCTTACAAGTAATTTTTTGTAGAAAAATTCAGCCGTTCGTTTGTGCTTAAGAGTGCATTACGCAAGCTTACTGCAAGAAGTACTTCTTAAAGCAGTAACCATATCATCATCATTCTATGTTTATTCAATTGAAAAAGGAACCTCTGTTTTCTGCACATGAGAACATTTCAGTCAACAATCGAAAGTTGAACAGAAAGATAAGGCTCTAGCACCATACTCAATTTCATATTTACGAGCAAGACGAGTGAACTTGTCGGCATTGACTTTGGCAATCAATATGGGCGCCCCCAATTCAGCAAGCACAAGAGCAGCTTTGTCCAACTGCAAATGCAACAATTAGAGTTGTTATTCTTCTTGGCATTCAACTTTTAATTGAAGAAATATCTGAAGTAGATCATTAAGTAGTGAACAAAAGGGAACCTCGGAAACAAAGAATCTTACAGTATTCTCAGAATTAAGTTGCTTTCAGTTAAACAGAAATTTGCCTTGCTCGGATGGAGTTTCGGAAAAAATTCCAACTCCAAAAACACTCATTACCCCTACTTCCAATCATTACTCTCATTACCCCTTTCTCCTATCATTATTCTCATTTCTCCCTCTATCTCTCTCCACTCATTGCCTCTATCTCCAATTATTATCCTAATTTCTCTCTCCACTCATTACACTAAAAACCAAACCCAAAAATTTTCAAATCACCATCCGAACAAGGCATTAGACATGTCAAGTAGAGGCAATGGTCAAATATAGACATTCATTAGCGATACATAATTAAATCTAAATGGTTTACCTTTGTTCAAATCATAAAATTTTTATAAGAGTATGGAATGGATTACAAAAGTAACTTTGAAGCTTAATAGTTCAACGTGTACAAGAAAAAAAATTGTGTTAGTGATCAAAGATGAAACCAACTGTAACTGATGCATCATTTTAACCACAAGTTATACAGCAAAATGGTAAAGCATTAAAACACCCCACAGTAAAGAAATCTAGTTACACTTCGATAGAAAATATAAGAGCAAGATGCCGGGATCTATTAATTCATTTGATCAACCAATTGAATGCATAATAGGAAATCATTCTGTTCTCTGAGTTTTTCTTTTTAAACTTCAAGTAACAGGTAGATTACGTATTGTATAAATTGATCATGTAGATGGTCATATAGGAGGACAAGTCCTATGTTTTTGACATATGGGAAAATCAAAACCCTGATTCCATTAATTTTGTGTTTCCGTTGATCTAGTAACTGGAGTAATGTACCGTAACAGCTCCATTATTTTTCTATTTAGAGGAAGGGTGTTTCAAGTTCTTAGGAAGAGCTGTACGAGGCAAAACGCCGATGGAAGAAATATGCTGTCAAAGACTTTAGCATGTCATGTCAATATATCTATATCGTTCTAGTCAATCTTTTTTTTTACTTTTGGGTAAGTTAAGCTTTTCATTGAACAAATAACGAATTACAAAACCACCGGGGCATACCCCTAAGACCAAGCATACAGACTAACAGGCCAAAGCCATACCAAGGACAGGCAAGGAAAAGGATATACTCCTAAACAAAACAATCAACCACC
Organism: Rhododendron simsii; assembly: GCA_014282245.1. NCBI lineage: Eukaryota > Viridiplantae > Streptophyta > Magnoliopsida > Ericales > Ericaceae > Rhododendron > Rhododendron simsii. Next base: position 15,559,181 of record CM024963.1, on the reverse strand, counting down.
AGCCAACAGTGAGCTAGACTATTTCTAGGACATTGTTCTAGTCAACATTGCCACTTGGGAGTGACACTTCGGACTCTATCCCAACCAAAAGTGGAATCAAGTAGTCGAACGTTAACACAATGCTACATAACATCACCAAGGTCGGTAGAAAATTAATAGGTTGCTCAAGTCAATAATCATTTATGCTTCCATCTTCCTACTTAGGCTTACATACATATTCTATTGACTAGAGACAATGGCCTCATGAACCAATATTTTTACTTAAAGTTATGCAAGTCCCTTCTAAATTTACAACCATGCCATTAACGAAGCTTTTACCCAAATTTACGCTTAGATTTGTGTTTGTCATTCTAGTGTATCAAACCAGATGAAGCTTTTACTAAAATTTTTACTGATATTTGAGTAAAAGTATGAGCAAGTGCAGGAGATGCTGTAAATATCTAACGAAATGGGTCAAAGTAAATTTTTTTAGATTGAACAACAATTGTTTCTTTCCCCATTTGCTTCTTTCATGTCACGGCCGCATATTTGAGGATAGTAAACACAAAGTAGATACTGAACTGAATTCTAGAGAGAGAGCGAGAGAGAGACCTCGGGAGAGAGGTGCTTGCAGTGGCCGCACCAAGGGGCGTAGAAGTCAACGAAGACGTAATCGAAGGTGGAAATGACGGTGTCGAAGGTCGATTCGGTGAGCTCCAGCACCTTTCCATCGATTACGAACTGGTTCGAAGAAGAAGATGAAGAGATCGATGGTAGGAGAGAGAGGGAGATCGAAAGTGCGAGCACTAGTAACAACTGCATCGTTGAGCTGATTGATGATCCAATTCCAGACGATTGTTATGATTTTGGTGGAATTCGACTTTACGGTTATTTTGATCCGAGATGAAATTGTTCAACGGAAAAACCGGACCGGGCGAAGCGAATCGAACATTTTAGTACTAATATTTTGAGGAAATTTAGTTCAATTTAATTTTGGTAATTGATTTCACTCCTCTTTTTTACGACCACACCTCTTTTTGTCCTCTTGTGAGAAGTTACAAAATTAACCTTTTATGTATATACTTTTTCATATTTGGAAGGATAACATTGTAAATTCAAACCACAAGAAGACAAAGATAAAATGTGGTTATAAAAGAGGAGTGTGAAAATCACTACCCTTTAATTTTATGAGGAACAAAGGCCGAAGGTGAGCCTGACCGGCGGTGGTTTGATTTAATAATCCTTTTTTTATTATTTTTGTATTTACTATTAATTTGCGTAAATTTTTATGAATTATTGATTTCTGATGAGAAAAATCTATAAATAAAAAATTACTAACAAAAAAAACTTTAAATTTCCAATACGCATATATTAGTTCTAGTTTTTAATGTTCAATTATTTTCTTCTGTAGTGAACTTTTAAAAAAAATTATTATAACTTTTTACTTGTTTAGATTTCTGTCATTGAGATGAACTAATAATATAAACAATTTAAATCAACAAAAGTAATTTTTTGAATAAAAAAATTATTTAGCCTAACTAGCTCTATAAGTTTTTCTAAAAAAAACACAAGTCTACGACTTAAGGCCAAAAGCCAAGTTGTTTCCCTAAAAAATGCCCCACCAAAATGAATAGAAAGCTTCATAGGAAGCCCGCATTTGAGAGGAATTGACCATTGTGCCCACATTTGTATTATTAGGGAAGTAAGAGCAAAATGCTAATTCAATTGTTTGTCGGAAATAATGCCATGAAAAAAGAAAAAAAAAAGAGGAGAAGTCCATTTAGTCCAATCAGCCTATTTAGACAATATCGAAAAATCACTTGACATGAAGTTAAGTACTCCCAAAAAAAAAACACGAAGTTGGAGAGAGTCTCTCCCCCGTGCAGGCCTACCACGCTTCGCGCCTGCGGTGTTTTCGCAAGACAGTCTTCTTTAGGGATTGATCAACTCTCTTTCTCTCTACTTTTAGCAACTAGGGTTTGTCGTTGGGGGTGGGGGCTGGCCCATCCTCCTCCCCCCCTCATCTCCTGACCTCTGTTCCTCGCCTTTTTTACCCTCCCCTGTGTTGTTTGTTGTTTTCCTGACTTTTGACCCAGCGATCCGGCCTCACGAGGTGGTTCTCATCCGTGTTGTTCGGCGCTCTTCTGGTTCAGATTGGAGCAAGAGATGGCGTGTGGTGGTCGGACTAGTAATGGCCAACGGTGCGGTTTAATAAGGGAGACACGAACCGGGTTGTGAGTTTTTCTGTTTTTCATTTCTTTTTCCACCGGTGGGTTTCCCCTGTCCGATTTTGTACCGGTCTGGTTGTTCCAAATTCGGTGGGTGATGGTGGTGGGTAAATAATTTTGAATTAGTAGTTTTCAACGGCTATGTGTTGTTTCTCTGGGGTTTGTGTTTTCTTGAACTGTTTTTCTTGCCTGCCGTGGCCGCGGGGATTTGTCGGTGGGTCTGATGCTTGTCGGCGTTTTGCGTCTCGTGGCCAGAGCCTGCAGTGTCAGCGGGGGCTTGCCTTGGAGTAGCATCCTGTGTTTGCGGTTGCGAGCCTGTGTATCAGGTCGACGGGTCTTGAACACACTGGTGTGGCTATTTGGGATGGTAGATCCGTGCTCCAAATTTCATATGTGCTTTTTAGGGTTTGAGCTGGATGTCCTTGTTGGATTCTCTATTGCTTTTTCTGCGACTAGTTCTTAAGTACTAACGTTTCACCGAGCCTGCATTTGCAGTAGGTATCTGTGTTTAAAATTTGATAATTTTGGTTCATTCCTTCATCTTTTGCTGATTTCCTTAATGCCTTATGGTTTTGACATATGATATTGATCATTTAAAAAAAAAAAAAAAAAGGTTAAGTACTACATTAGTTTGTTTAATCCGTTTAACCCGTTTAGACAAATAAACTTGACTTGAATTTAGACAAATACACAAATTTGGACCAACTCTTGCACTCTTTTGTATCCAGCCCAGTTAGTAGAACTAGATCAGACCCTTTTCCAAGTGGACTATCTTTTCTCCAAGTAGCCCATGTAGGCCAGAGTAACACTAAAAAACCCTACATTCTTGTATTTTCATGGAAAGTCCTTTTTGGTAAAGTTTAGATGGAGGTTTTTTAGTAATAGCTGGAGTTAGATAAATCGAGAAAGATAGAACACTTATTAACCGTGCTGAGAGATGGAGTAGTTCAGGAAATCACAAGTGAACAAAATTATATTCCTAAGATCTAATTATACTGCCCCTCTCCCTGGCGAAAATATGCTCTCTCTCTCTCTCTCTCTCTCTCTCTCTCTCTCACACACACACACACACACACACACACACTCTGCGGGGCAATTGGCATTGCACAAATCAACTAATTACCGGGCATGTCACTCTAAGTCAAATGGATAAACAGATTTTATCAATATTCTTCTAGTGATTTCACACTATATTATTTGTATTCAGATAGACGTCAAAATACCACTTGTTTTCACTACAAAATACCAAATACATCATTTAGACAACAAAGTTAAGAAAAATGAGTTGTCTTGAATAGGGAGTATTTTTGAATCAAAATACCAAAAATTCCGTTTAGACAATAGCATGAGCTCACTTGTCATCGAGTTGTTTAACGACCAAGACCATATCTAGACCATATCTATATATGTTCGTGTGCAGCTGATGTTGCCCTCCGACATTTCCTCTGTCACAAATACATTTTTCGATGTTTAAGTTTATGGTTTTGCTTTTTTAGTTTTCATTTGGAAAATCATAAACCTATTGAGCCAACCGCATCGAACCGGTCCACCACCAAACGAAAAAGGTTTTTTTCTCGAATAATCCTTATTCTCGTTTCAAACACCACACTCAGGTATTTGAAACGGCACAACAAATCTAACAGAGAAGTAGAGAAAAACGAATTGCAATGCACTACAAATCACAAGATGAAGAAAAACACAACTTAAGAAGCTGGAATTGGATGTTCACCTTCAATTCATAACACTCCATCTTTTGGCTTTTCTCTTTGTTCTCTGAATCACCATTTACCTTAAAACTTCCTTCGCGTCGCCCTTTTATCCACGAAAACATACGTAACTTTTCGCGATCTCAAGACCTTCTCAATTGTCCCATCCGATGCCTTACCACCCTCCAATCTCCTTTTTGTAAGATAAACAATACCATACCAGTATAGGCGGCGAAAATAAGATCAAACTATCCTCTAGTCATTATTGTTCAAGTATGAACACGGAACACACACGTATTAGATCTAGGTGTCTTCCAACCTATGGATGTCTTGAAAGTTGCCTTGATTGATGGATATCATTGGCTTATATAAATGCTAGGTTGGGGACCCTTAAACTTCTTCAAGAAACCTTATAGTTTCCCTCCATCGTGGAAACACACTTATGGAGATAGTGGAAAGCCAAAAGCTTTTGAAACCACCACTACATATAATGTAAGTGGGCAACTAACTATAATCATACATGGTACTAGGTGGGCTCTAAAATATTTCTTACATTCTCCCACTGGCCCACGAGACACATGTATATCACGTTAGTGATAAATACTTTAATATGGCCATGTAACTGAAATTGCTCATATCCTTGAAATTCAGAAAACCTCCTACTCTATTGAACATCAAACATGAATCATAGCGGTAGTGTTGTAACTAATTAATAGACATTCCCTTCTATGTATTACAATGAGTGACACTTTCCAACGAGTACCGGACAAGACCGAATAAGACAAACTTGATAAATAACTAACTAGTAGTTATTTACGGTACTCTTTATTTATCGCAACAGATAAACTTTATACGTACTTCTTACATTATGTGCACATGTACGTCTCCGTTCTCTAAGAACACTCATAGCATTTCTAAATCCCAATTGAGCAACAAATAAGAGAACATTATAAAATGAGCTAACATGTCATATATTCACTATATGACATATACTGTTTTGCCGGCAAAAATTAGCTCTAGACTTTATGCTCAATGGACACATATTGTGTTTAAGAACAGTCTCTCTCCTTACGAGGTACTTTGCATCGATAGTCTTTGTTCGGCCTTTATCTTTATCTTAGAGAAGAAACTATAGCCAAAAAAATTTAGTAATAGTCTCAATATAATATCGCCAACCTGAGACCCTTAATTACATGCTATCTAGTTTCATGCAAAGCTCCCACTAATTTCTACATTTATAGAAAATAGCAACCTAAGACATGATTGGGATGCATATAAATCAACTTAAAAATTCTCGGTTCTTTATAAGTACCTCATAACTTTTATTTGTAGCCTTCTCGTACTTCATATCATGGTCACTTGACCAATATCCATGTAGCCAAAAAAATGTATATACTCCCACTAACCTTACGGAATATACTTTTCCTCTATTTATAAGCAAAATGACCATTTTTTTTCTCTTGGGAAAAACTTTTTTTCTCGACGCTATCCAAGGCAGAACTATCTTGGATCTTCCAATGGTCCTTAAACCACTTGTATAGAGAAAGAACTCCAAATGGATATTATTTTGAACATTAATCCCAAGGGCTTATATTTCTCCCACTATTAATGTTCTAACTTTTATTTTGCACATGTGATTATGTGACTATAGACGCTTCAATCACATAGTGCAAAATCATGACCCCTGCATCGGAGAAAAATGAATTTCTAGATAGTCAATATAATTCCCACAACTTCATAGTGGAATGCGAGAAGCAACCTTATAAGTAGTACGAACGGCTACGACAACCAAGAAATAATGACTCTCAATTTGCTTGTAAATTCTAACCTTCCTGTGGGTAGAGGTCCATTACGCATGAATTTACGTAACACTATATAAATAAGATAAATGAGAACAAATAATGAAAACAAATTCTCTGTACCTGTGGGCATAGGAAAAGTTTATTCTCGACTTTCAAATGATCATCTTACCCAACTTAAATCACAAAAATAACAGCCTCCTCGCAGGACTGAGTTTTATTTTCATGATTTAACTTCAACTTTTATGCTAATCTTTAACTTAAACAAGGTAAATTTAAAACTCCCAGTGGGCAAAGGCTGCAACATGGACTGAATCTACTTCACCTGCAATAAGAAGACTAGCAAATTCGAACATCAACATAAAATGCATAATAACGGGAGAAACTTCTGTGTTGATGTGGAATTTTCAATTTTGTCCCAAACAAACTAATAAAATTAATTATTCTCCTGTGGGTAAAAATAATTTATCTTATTAATTCAAACTTAATGGTAGATGCCATATAACACCAACATATATAGTCCAATGGCTATTCGATCTGTATGTGACTATTCTTAATATGAACTTCATAATATTTTAAGATGCTGTAGCTAATCTCAAAATATTACAACGTCCAAGTCATCTCAAAAGTCATCAACCAAATTTTATCGGACAAACATAATATGTTATAAGCCTCACGATCAAACTAATAGGCTATCAAGTTTACTGTCCGCAAAAATCATATGACAGCCTCATATATCATAATAATAGTAGACATGATTGATAAAGCTTGAATCAATTCGACTATTGGGAAAAACGTAAAGTTAGATGCTACACACATCTTCAAAATAGTTTCTGTATGTGTTCCTAAACTTGGATATAAACTTATATGGCTGCATGTATTACAGTATCAAGAGAAAGAAGTCACAACAGAAGCCCCACTTCTTTTCTCTTAGACCGATCATATCCAAAAATAGAAGGCACCCCATCATGCCAAAACACAAATCCATTTCGTTATAAGAAACTATCATGTATGACCCATCTAAAATATAAACTGATTGGGTAGATGATAGGTTTATCATACAAGTATCAACACATAGGAACAATGAACAGAAATGGATGTGATCAGAAGCTAACAAAATTTATTCCACCGCAAGGGATTAAAATGTCTGATGACTGAAATCAAAACATGATAGGGGTGGAAACATAATCACATACCAAAAAGCATATAAGAGCCATGCCCAAAATCTTCTTTATTGGTGCAGCAAAGCATGTGATTGAGTTACCATTTATTAACTGACATGCATGTTTAAATAAAGATCAATCTATTTTGAATGAATCCGCACTGGATCGAAACAGAAAGAAGAAAATCCACGGATGTCTCAAACCATGAAAGATACCGTAGTTATTAATAACGAGCATGAAATAAATAGAAATGAATTACTGAACAACATGAGCGAGAGGGTTGCTCTGATACCACATGTAAGATAAATAATAGGATACCGGTATAGGCAACGGAAATAAGATCGAACTATCCTCTAATCATTGTACGGAACACACACGTATTAGATCTAGGTGTCTTCCAACCTATGCATGTCTTGAAAGTTGCCTTGATTGATGGATATCATAGGCTTATATAAATGCTAGGTTAGGGACCTTTAATCTTCTTCAAGAAACCTTATAGTTTCCCTCCATCGTGGAAACACACTTATGGAGATAGTGGAAAGCCAAAAGCTTTTGAAACCACCACTACATATAATGTAAGTGGACAACTAATTATAATCATACATGTGACTAGGTGGGCCCTAAAATATTTCTTACACATTTATCCCCCATAACATTATCCCTCAAGCCCCATTATTTCATTGAATTTGAGGGCTGCATGGGTCATACATCTTGAGCGGCTTAGGAAAATAAAATGTGCATGCCCTTGGTGATGGAGCCAGGGGTACATGGGTTCATACATCTTGAGCGGCTTGGAAAAATCAAATGCGCATGTCCTTGGTGATGGAGCCAGCCTTGGGGACCTTCAAAGTTGGGTTTGGGCAGAACCGCTTTGCAATGTGGGTTCGGAAGTGGTGGTGGGAGTAATGGATAAACAGTTATGGGTGGGTTTAGGTATAGATTTATGTAACGACTCTAATTTTGGTCCTATATTTTTATTTTAATAATTAGAGTAATTGTATTCTTCATAAAATTTACTTATTATAATTATGTGGTTATGTAACTAAGAGCCTGTTCCAGAAACTTTCTTAAAAAATAAGCAGCTTATTTCATATTTTCAAACTCAAAAATAATGTAAATGAAAAATAATTTTTTAATTTTTTTGTATCGCATAAAAGATCTCGATAAGATCTTTCAAACAAGATCTATATTGTATATTTTTATATTTCAATAAGTTCATAATTTTTGAGCTTGAAATTATTTTCTTAAAAAATAAGGACTTTTATTGCTTTACGGGACGGGCTCTAAGAAGGTACGTGTTTAAAAACCCTAACTAAAGTAAATCTCCAGCCAACTAAAATCCATCAGTAAATCTAAGCCCTAATTTTGTCCAAGGAGTCTGACCTTTGATTAAAAATTTGACATTGAATGATATTTTGAAGGGCAAATTTCACTGACCTCCCCTGAGGTTACTGACACCGACAGATACTTCCCCTAAGGTATCTGAAATTTCACTACCCTCACCTCCTTTGGCTGACAATGCCAAAGGACCCCCCTCCGTTAATTTGCAGCTGGAACTTGGATGGAAAAGATGATGTCATTGTACACTAACTTATAATATACCCATATTACCCTCACCCTTACTCTCCTTTGCTATAAATACATCCCCTCACCAATAGTTTTTCAGAGGCAATTAAAATTGAGATAAGAAAGCAAAACAGAGGAAAAAAATATTGTGGTAAGAAACCTCTGGTACAAAAATACAGAGGCAAAAACTTCATTTCTAAAAAAACATTTCTCACATTTCTCATCTGTCTTCATTTTTCTTCTTCATTCTAAAACCTGTGGTGCTCAAGAAACCATGGTTTCTTCAACTTCAACTAAATCAAATGCAATAGCAGCAATGCCAGGTACAAGAGTATGTACTGCATTTTGTGGGCTCCTCGTACCGGCACGCCCTCGAAGAGTCGCCACCCAGATTTTTGAGATGGATGATCCGAGAAATCGAGAGTTGGTTTTAGAGAAAAAGGTTTTTGGTCTAGCGAAAACGTTGAGATTTTGGGTTCGGGAGCCACGTTACGAGCGGGAAAGGTTTTGTTGAAAAAGCACCCCGCTCGCCCGGTAAAGACTGGTCTCTCTACTAAGCATTTTGAATTGGGGATTTAATATCATTCGAAAAACTTAACTTTGATTAAAACATGCACAGAAAGGGACATGAGGTTTAATATAACATATTGACGTACTTGTGGTGCGAACTGTACAGTATAAAATGGATGAGTAATGTACAGAAAATGAAATAACAACATTACGTCAGTCTGCCAATATCAAGTGAACATCGCGCGACAAACCGGATACATTGCACGGTGTCACCAAAATACCGTGCGGTGTACCTGTCTACGCATTCCAAAATTAGTTCGCTTTTACATAACAAAACAAATCATAGGTCCGCAAAATAGTTTTTTATATTTCTCGAATCTCTAAAAAAAATGATTTACGGAACCATTTTTGTTCATCTCATCATGTAAACCAATGTTAAAAACTTTTTGAAGTGTTAAAAGATTTAATAAATTTTAAAAGATGACTTTTAACATGAAACTTGATTCTGGAATGTATCTGCACAGAAAAGTAATAAATGGACTAAACAAAATAATATAAGAAGAAGTATATACAAGAAATAAAATGATGCACGGTGTAATACACTACGTCGTGCGGTGTTGTAAAACGCCGCACGATGTAGCATATTCCAGTGCAGAAACTGTTTTTTTTTTTTTTGTGTTTTTTAAATATAAAGCTCGTTTGAGACCCAAACTTCGTATAGAAAGACCGAGAAGGGCCTCGATCGGCTCCCCTCAAAGCTAAACGTGGTTTAACCCAAGAAATTTGTTTATACCTTTTGATTGAAGCTTGGATATGCTTGAAGATGAAGAAATGGAAGTTGATTTGGACTTGAAATGCTTGAATGGGGATTGAAGGATGTGGGGTTGATTTGGATTGAGTTTTGGGAGACTTGTGAGCAAATGAGTGTAGAGAGAGAGAAATCAATTTGAGATTAATTTTGTAATAGCCTAACTTGTGAGTTGATGTAGAGAGGAAAAAAATGTATATTGTAGTGGGTGTAAAAGGTTGTAGAGAGAGAATCAAGAGGGGTCCTTTTTCTCTAAAAGGAGGGGTGTATTTATAGGCAAAAATATGCTTGAAGTGCACTCAAAGGCGAAAAATGTGAAAAACGTGCTCAAAACAATTTGTAAGGGAATCTGTCAGACGCTCCTCCTGACAATGTTTCAAATTTCAAAAGGCCGAGCGGTGTATTGAAATCCCGTGAGGCGGAGTGATTTCTTGAAATTTTTTGGAATGTCGTGCTGAGTTTCTAAAATGTCGCGCGATACTTTGAAACGTCGCGCGGTATTGTATGTCAGCACAGCACACCAAACTTTGTGGGGGCACCCTGGACACTCCCGAATTCGGATTTGGGCATTTTTCAAAGCGTTGGAAAGCTCATTGAATTCTCTTTCTAACCCAATTGGTTTCACTCAAAGCCGTTTTATATATTGAAATATGTGACCATTTTACCATCAGTGTGTCATGAAAAAAAGTTATTTTTGACCAAGCAAACACGTTTTTCTCTTTGCAATTGAACCGGAGGCCACCCTACATGTTTGAGAAGGGGTTTTCTTAAGGTTTAGAGAAGGAGTAGCAAATGGGCAACAATCCAAACCTTGAAGGTATATTTTTTCTTATTTTATCATCGGGGAACTTAAAGATTGTTTGGAGGCCTAGATTAGGGTGTCTACACATTTACAACCTGAAAACAGTAATCAATGTGATAGATTCAAAGGCAAACTAAACTTCTTTGCCATTATATGCAAATTTCATACATCCAAATAGCAGTCATAAGATATAGGTTTGAAGTTTACAGTCATCCACATTACAAAAGAGGACTAAATCATAGCATAATCAGGGCTATACATAAAATTGTGTCCAACACAAGATCACAAAAGTACTGAATCTATTTTGCCATACACAAAAAAGTGGTTTCTAAATATACTACCACATTAGCCCCATAGTACCATATACAAAAAGTTAGTCTTCAATATGTTCAATCAGCTCACAAAAAAGTCTCAAACTTTATGTCATCTGCAAGGCAAAGTGTGACTGGACTGTTATGAGATGAATTGAAAATAAATACATGCAATAAGCACAAAAAAGTCTCAAACTTCATGTCATCTGCAAGGCAAAGTGTGACTGGACTGTTACGATCGAGATGAATTGAAAATAAATACATGCAATAAGCAATTGAAATGCTTGCTACTCACTTAGAAAAGAGACCACTCTGATGGGTGGCTTTGAGTGACACACTGTGAAGGCTGTGTCTGTGATGTACAAACGCTTAACGAGAATGGCAACAAAGTTAGAATCCTCGAACTTGACAATAACAAGAGTGGCAACGAAGTTGAAGCCCTTGAACTCAACAATTATTATCCACCAAAGACCCGAGATACAAGGATAGCAAGACGCCAACTATAAAACAAAAATAAAGTACATGCATTCAAACAGAGTACAAAGACAAGATGAAAAAATAATACCAAACACCTATTTCCCCAGTAGCAATATCAAATGAAGGACCATGAATCCAAGCAAAGATCCTCCAGCTACAGTCAGCACCAAACTAGGTAAAATAGCAAATAACAGAAATGAACTGGCTATAACTCTCCATCTCAAGCCCGGATTCCACCACAACCTCTGTTTTGGCAACCCAGAACCACGTAGCATAAAAATACTGCCATTTGCTGCCCCTAGGTATATCCATTTTGCAACAATAAACTAATTAATACTAACCATGACAGCACCAAAAACCAATTTTTACTCCATAAATTTCACAATGATACATTTACACTTATAAGCCATAGAGATCAACATCAGGCATAAAAAAAAGTCCCCAAAAGAGTAGCACCAAATTCCTAACAGTCACAAGTTTCAATTTCAAGGGAAAACACAAAAGTCCCAAATCTACAAAACCCTAACTTCTCAGATTTAACAAAAACGAAAGCAAAATTGCAGAAAAATCTAAAATGGTCATGGTTACATACACTATTTACAGAAGCCATATTCGAATTAACCCACAAATTTTCACACCCTAACTAATCGGATTAACCAAAACAAATTGCAGGACAACCAAAAAAACCCTAAAAAAAAAGCCCCAAATTGATTTCGCAGGATGCATTGCATTACAGGACGCATTAACAAAATATAACAACACTAAACCAAAAAAACATGGATTACAGCCATCAAAGGAACAAAAAAGCCCCAAATTTTGAAATCCGAACTTACTATTCAAATTTCACTACAAAATCCAAAAAACTGTAAAAAAAAAAAAAAAGAAGAAAAATCTAACAAACATACCTACACTATTTAGTGTTTACATAATTACCTGTATTAGCTTAAAGGATGAATCGTTCTTAGAGAGTTGGAGCCCCACGAACTTCTTCAAAAATGATCCACTTTCTTCAAGTGTTGGAGAAGAATCGCGAGCATCATCTTGCTATCGTCTTCTTACATGATCTGATCGTCGTTCCTCATTATTTCGTCTTCTTCTTCTCTTTCTCTCTCTCTGTCGATGTGTTTCTCTCTCTCGCTCTCTCTCTCTCTCTCTCTCTATGTCGCTGTGTTAAGAGCAGAGAGCGTATTGAATGGAGAGAAAATATCTCCAACTGTGACTTTATATAAATAAGGGAAATTTTGTCTTTTCAGGCTCATTTAACTGTCAACTTAACGCCGTCTCAATTAAATTGGTAGGAAGGGGGTCCTTTGGCATTGTCAGCCAAAGGAGAGGAGAACAGTGAAATTTCAGATACATCAGGGGAGGAATCTGTCGGTGTCAGTAACCTCAGGGGAGGTCAGTGAAATTTGCCCTATTTTGAATGAAAAGTGGAGATGCTCTTTCGTGTGAGATGAAAGAGTAATTCTACCTCCACACCCAAAACACACACCCATATACACACACACACACACACACACTAGAGTGTCTAGTGTATGTGGGGTCCACACACTAGACACTCTAGTGTATGTATGAGAGTGTATATGAGTGTGTATTTGGGTGTGGTCCTAGAATAAATGGAGATGAAAAGAGAGAGAGGCCTGCTTCTCCCCCCCCCCCCGGCCGGTTTTTGCCTCCCAGTTTTCCAGTTTGCTTCTTTTTCTTTTCTCTTTTTTTCCTCTTTATTTATTTCCTTTTCTTTCTTTTCATTTGAATTTTTTAAATTTTCATTTATTTTCTTTATTTGTTTCTTTTCCCATTTACCTCCCTTCTTCTATTTTTGGTTAACTCAAATTCTATTTTCAATTAAATAGTCTTCATACTTAATAAATTTATATTATTTTAATTAATTACTTAATTAGCCTTGACAATGAATAATAAAAATTACTTCTAATCATTGGGGGAGGGGGGAAGTAGATCTCTAATAAAAATAACTTCTAATCAACAATAATGAATTTAAACAAAATTTTATTTTATTATAATTGAGTACATATTGTCAAAATATGAAAATACATAAAAACACAAATTCTAATCAATATCTCCTCCAAATGTTGGTCCTGGCATTCTATACACATTACTTCATACCACAATAGCAAACGTGTTCCATAACTGGCAGCCCATCCTTTAGCTTCGTCCGATGAATGCTCCTCCCACCATGTTGGGATGGGTGGTACAGGGTAAAAAGGTTCTAAGAAAACTTGCACGAAGTGATTGTTGTTAACACGGGCAATAACAATTTCCCGGTGGTATTCGACTGGAACTGGAGGGGATCTCAATGGCAAATGAGTAAAACAACCGTAAACATCCTCATCAGTAAGCTCCTCTCGTACAAGGTTGTACGTTATTGCGATGACAACTCCCAAAGTCCACTCTTCCAATGGTCCTTTGGTGCCGTAGGGTGGAACCAATTCAGTAAGATTAGTAAACGATTTGCCCAATCATTTACTGGATAAACCACACTGTATAGATCATAATTTTGTCGAATCTCTTCAATAAGCTCCTCTCGTACTCGACTCCAATTATTTTCACTATACCCGATTAGTGCAGCTATCGCCATGAATCCACAATGACCATCACTAAGCACGTCAACAGTGTGGGAAATATAACGCTGATAAGCCTGAGGTAGTCGCTGAATGTAGTGATCAGGGATAGGTCGAACTGTAAATTGAGTGTTGTGAACCCCTGAACCCCTCCCACGTCTCCCTCTCCCTCTCCCTCGTGATGCTGCAGTCCTTGATCCTGAAGTTGATGCTTCTGAGAAAGAAGGTATGCGACGTGTACTTTGCTCATCTCTACCTGTAGGTCGACCTCTATGTTCTGTGTTGTACGATGGAGGTCGAACTGTGCTACGAGATGGATCTGTCATATCGATAAACCTGTCTATGATATGCTCTCGCATACGTGGATCCATCCCATCTAATATCTCAACTACCTGAGACGTCCTGTCAGGTGGTGTTCCCTCCTCATTAAACTCGGTTGCGTGCATAGACAACCTAGTCCAATGAGCATGGATACTGCATAGTGGAATTGAAGTGGAAATGGAACGATAATATGCAAGATCATGCATGCATGGCAATCCGTGTGTGATTTTGATCGTACAGTTGCAATAGCCAACAATGTGGGGGGATACTTCTAAAGCGCTTTGTAGCTGATCATGTATGAACTCCATTGCCTCTAATGAAATGCGACACCTTATCTGATCAAAAATGTCGTCACGTAATTGTTTGTGACGTGGAATGTTCATAGATTTCTCGAACGACTTCTTAATTTCCCTGAACTGATTTTTCAACATCTTTTCTATTTTATCAAAAGAGGTTTATAACGATGACATGGAATCCCCCAAATATAGCTTTAGCCTTGCATGTGCAGACTCTGCCCTGTAATAGAATAATGTATTGTGTTTAAATAGGAAAGTATCAAAAAGTATTCTTTAGTGTAGCAGAGGAACGCACAAAATTTTAATAGTAAAGTCAAAAAGTGATTATACCTTTGACTTGAATTGCTTCCGAGGTGCATACATGTATCTGTCCATACTGAAACAAATCGCTCTTTATACGACCTTAACCATGTTTGCCACAGGTAAGTTGTGACAGTCGAGAATTGGCGAAAATCGTCGCACATGGCTTGCCACTTCTGTTCGAAAGACGAAGGTGTAGATGAATTGATAAGTGAGTGCCGTGACATACAAAAGCGCTTCCATTCCGGACCAAGCAGACGGTTGCAGTTCTTCATGACGCACTGATTTATGTGCCAAATACACAGGATGTGACGTGCCATGGGGAAATATGCTTCAATGGCGTTCATAAGTGCTAAATCCCGATCTGAAACAAACACCAATGGCAACGATGCCCCCTTTTGAAGAATTCAGTTTTTTAAAGTATCCAATGCCCATGTCAGTGTCTCTTCTCTCTCATTACTAAGATATGCGAACATAAGCGAGTAAGTTCGCCATGTGGATGTGATACCCACAACCTCCAATAGTGGTTTTTGATATTCATTGGTCTTGTACGTGTCGTTAATGATTAATACGCACGAAAAGTTGACAGATAACTCTAGGCTCATAGGATGAACCCAAATAATATCTGTGATTTCGTTGGTATCTGGATTTGTAAGAAATTGATGGCGGTATTCGTTCTGAAGTAATTGATGTATGACATACTGAATAGGAGTTAAACCATCCAGTTTGGCTGCTTTGTTTGAAGAAATGGCATTGTAAACGCTCTTGATTCCGGTAGTATTTGACGGGTCTTTTTGCTTCAAAATATTAAGAATCTCACGAGTCGCGGTGCTATTAGCCATGTCGGCCACATATTGTTTCTCTATTGGTTTTAGCGTTGATGGGTACTCGTGGCCCTCAATATGTTTTGCTAATGCATGGTTATGGACACCACAAATAACCTTTAAACCCCACTTGATACCGTTTGGATGTTGTGGTATACCTCGCAGTTGAAATGGACAATCGCATTTTTTAGTCCCAGTGTTTCTTTGCAAGGATTGCCCTTCAACCATATACCGTGGCGGTTCATACTTTCCTCCTCTTTCACAACCAAGAATGTATTTCGGCAGCTTGCCGCCTTTTAACTTAGCAGAATTTAAAATAACCACCACAATACCATATTTTAGACCAACGTTCCGCACCCAACCTAACATGTCTTCTCTACTTTCAAAAATCTATATAAATAAATTTGGGTGTATAATCGTGACTATTGTGGGAGATACTCTCCTCACTACGAATATCATTCTCGACTGACCAACTATCTGAAATTGAAAAGTTGTAGTCATCCATTGTCCCGTCCACGGTAGTTTCGAAAGAGAAAAAAAAAGACTTTCTTTTTCTCTCGAAATTAAATTTTGACTAAACTACTAAACTTTCTAGATCGAGAGGCTGGTCGGGTGGTGGTTTGGTGGCAGCCTCGGGTTGAGTTTCTTGACGAACTCAAGAAATAACTCAAGAATACCAAGAACAAAGAACAAACACAAGGTTTCTAGAGATAAAAGTTGGAGAGATTGAAGGCGTGAGTTAAATGGCTTGACAAATGGTCCTATTTATAGGAAAATGAGGATCTTTCCCCCCCATCTTGCTCCATGGTCATGTCCAATCTAATTTTAAAGCCTTCCCTCTCTTGTTATTCTATAGACTATGTGAAAAAAATAGACTAGTATGCATATGTACCTAGCTAGAAACTAAATAATGATTTTTAAGGAGTTTGTTGAAAGGCCTTATATCAAAAAATTCATTATGACTATTTATAATAAAATGATCAAAAGAATATGATTTTCACCCCGGTTCAACTGAATTTAAAATTGAAGCACTTAATTCTTGAATTATATTTTTTAATATAAATACGGTGTATTTATAGAAATTAAATAAATAAAATAAAAGTAATTAAATAAAAAAGAAATTAAAAACACACAGTGTGTGTACACTATGTTGGTTATGGTGGTGCGCGTGCTGTGGTTGGTGTGACGGTTGATGTGACGTACACATGGTATTGGGCCCAGTGCGTAACTCTCACTTTCGTGTTTGCACATGTACTAGTCCTTTTTGTATTCCTATATGCCATACACATCAAGTAAAGATCATGCCAAATTTCTGGGTTTTGATCCACCATTTTTTGGATCCCCTTCTTGATAATTTTATTAGTTGATTCTGCTTGGACCATTGGACTGAGCATAATAAGTACTAGTATATATTAATGAAATTCCATGGTTCGTGGCAAAACCTTTACCAATCGTCCTTCGAATATGGAACCATTGTCCACTGTTATTGTTTGAGGACTCCCAAACCTGTATATGATTCCCTTTATGAAAATCTATTACGTGGGTTTGTTTGACCTCCTGATAGGCTTGGGCTTCTACCCATTTTGTGAAATAATCAGTAGCTACTAGGATAAATTTATGCTTTTCCAATGAAGGAGGATAAATCATCCCAATCATGTCCATAGCCCATCCCCTAAAGGGCACGGGTTTATTACATATTGCAAATCTGTGACTGGTAAATGCTTGAGTGGACCTGTTTTTTGACAGGCTTGACACCCCTTTGCATAATCTATACAATCTTTGAGGATGGTGGGCCAATAATACCCGTATCTCTTATTAACCATCTCATTTTTATGCCAGCCTGATGTGCTCCACAGATTCCATCCTTCTGCACTTCAGCCATTACTTTAAATGCATTTACCTTGCTCAAGCATTTCAAAAGAAGACCATCCATTCCTCTCTTGAACAGCTCATTATTATACATTATATAGTTCATTGCTTTCAATTTGGTTGCCTTATCTGCAACGCTGTCTGGCTTGGTTAAATATTCAATCAATGCTTGTCTCCAATCACATTTCGATGGGTTAAAGCATTGGTGTTTAATACTTCGAAGTCTGTCAACCTATTGTGTAACATAGGCAGGGATTTCCTCAAAGTTAATTGACAAAATTCCTTTTCAACTTCTGATAAACTTTGTAGCCGGACGCTCTTTGAGCTATTTCGTCAGCCTCTTCATTAAAGAACCTAGGAATATAAGTTAAAGTAAGCATATGAAATTGATCCATCAGTCTTTAGCATGCTGATAATAAATTATCAGCGCTGGACTAGTACATTTAAACTGTCCATTTAGTTGGTTAATCACTAACTGAGAATCTCCAAAGATTTCAGCAACACTAACCCTTAATTTAAGCAAAATTTCTAGTCCAATAATCAATGCTTCATATTCTGCCTGGTTATTGGAACATTGTCCCTCACTGAGCCTAAAACCATATTTGGTTTTCAAGCCTTGGGGGGATTCCAGAATTATGCCCACTCCAGCCATCTGAATAGTTCTTGATCCATCGAACCATAATTTCCATGGCCTGATTTCAACTGTACTAGCTTCCAATGTTGTTGGTGCTTTGTATTCATTTGGGTGATCGGCCAAAAAATTGGCCAATGCTTGGCCCTTTATTGACTTTTGAGGCACATACTCAAGACAAAATTCAATTAAAGACACTATCCATTTCCCAATCTTCCCACTAAGCACTGGCTTAGAAAGCATGTGCTTAATTACATCAGTTTGAGAAATAACATAAGTTATTCTAGGCAACATATAATGCCTGAGTTTCTTAGAAGCGTAAAATAAAGCTAAACATAGTTTCTCTACTGCAGCATACTTGCATTCACAAGAGTTTAAAAACCTACTAAGGTAATAAACTGCTCTTTCCTTGCCATCTTCATTGTCTTGAGCCAACAAAACACCTATTGAATCTTGTGTTGCAGCTAAATACAACTTTACTGGCTTTCCTTCAATGGGAGGCGCCAATACAGGAGGGTTGGCTAAATATCTTTTAATGGCTTCGAAGGCTTCATCATGCTCCTTGACCACTTGAATTCCTCCCCTTCCTCAGTTTCAAACAAAGAAGAGAAGATTTTAGTTTCCCTGCAGTATTAGATATAAATCTTCGAAGGAAATTTAATTGACCAAGAAACCTTTGCAACTCCTTCTTAGAAGAAGGTGGTTTAGCCTCAATGATGGCCTTAGCTTTGTTCTTGTCAACCTGTATTCCTTTACTGTGGAACTAGATACCCTAAAAACTTCCCAGCTGATACTCCAAAAGCACATTTTTCTGGATTTAACTTCAGCTGATAGCGTTTCATTTGTTGGAATGTCTTTTGCAAGTGTTGTAGATGATCCTCATCAGAGTTTGACTTCACAATGATATCATCTATGTAACATTCCAGAAAAGTTCCCACTAAATCATGAAAAATAGTATTCATTGCTCTTTGATATGTGGCCCCAGCATTCTTTAACCCAAATGGCATTTTGACCCATTCGAAGATGCCAATGTTACCTGGGCAGGCAAATGCTGTTTTATGCACATCTCCTTCTGCTATGCAGATTTGATTGTACCCTGAATGCCCATCTAAAATGGATAATATCTTGTGGCCAGCAGAACTGTCCACAAGTGTATCCACATTAGGCATTGGGTATTCATCCTTAGGAGTTGCAGTATTTAGGTTTCGAAAATCAACACAGATTCTGATAGTTCCATTCTTTTTAGGGACTGGAACTATATTAGATAGCCATTCAACATACCTGGCTGTTCTAATGAAACCTGCGTCTAGAAGTCTCTGCATCTCCTTTTTAACACCTGCAATAGTTTCTGGACTCATCTTCCTGGTTGGTTGTTTTACAGGTTTGAATTGTGGCTTGATAGGTAACCTATGCTCCACCAATCCCCTGTCCAAGCCAGTAGGTAGTTCCTTGTAACTCCATGCAAAGCATTCCTTGTTGGCTTTCAATAGTGCCACCAATTCAGCTTTCATACCAGGCTCAAGCTGTTTATTAATAAGCACTGGATTGGGGTTTTGTGCATCTCCCAACCTTACTTCTTCCAACAGATCTTGTGATTCAACCCGTTCCTCAGAAGTGAGTTGGATTTCTTGCACATGAGGGTTATTGTTCTGCATAACCTCTTCCCATATGTTCTCTTCTTGGATCTTCTGTTCGACCCCCAGAGCACATACTTTACTAAAGCCAATGAGTTGGCTTTTTCTTCAGCCTCTTTCTTGGATTCACATCCAAGCAGCATCATCTTTTGGGGTGTCTGATTCATAGTCAACAGCTTGTTTCAGCTTCGATTTTAGCTCTGCCAATTCCCCCAGTTCCATCTCGTTGGTTGGATGGGTGGCTGCTTGAAGTAGTTCACTCAGAGGAACTACATCCGATTTGTACATTTCTGCTTCAGCAAAATTTGCCGTGGCAGCAAATGGATGTGGATCAGCTTTGACTCCTTCGACACCCACTTCCTTGCCTTTGTCATACTTAACAATCATTAATTCCTGATGCATAGAGGAGGAATACATCCGTTAACATGAATCCAGTCTCTCCCAATAAAGCATTATATTTAGCATATGTGTCAACTACAAAGAAAACGGTATCAGTTTCTATTCCACCTACTGCCAATCTAATGGAAATGATTCCCCTGGCATGTTGGCTTTCCCCAGTAAATCCTGCAATGGATGTGCTGGTTGGGATTAATTTTGCTTTTCCTTTTCCTAACTTTTTTAAAGTTTGGAAAGGCAAAATGTTCACCGCAGCCCCATTATCCACCAAGATTCTATTAAGTGGGATTCCATCAAAGTGTGCAGTGATATACAATGGACGCAAATGTTGTCTCATTGCATTAGTAGGTAATTTAAATGGATATGAAATTTCACATAATTTAAATCTATTACCAGGGGGTATTCGACGTCGGACATGGAATCTGACACGAAACAAGCACTTTCTTTTGAGCTTACCTCTAAACTTTCTTGATTCTGCTCAATTTCACGTATCAAGTTCTTACCCATCTCGATCTGAGATACTTCTTTTAAGTCACAGTCGTTGCATATGATATTTAACTCCTTTCACTCAGAGTTTCTTCAGAATTCTCTGGCTCGCCCAAGCTCGACCAAGCAGTATCCTGATCTTTGAACGTCTGACCATTGAGAAGAAATGCATAGAGCTTGGATAGACCATATTAACTTGTACTTCTGGCTGATCTCCAAATTGGATCGAAGCCACTTCTTTGATTGGTTTAACTGCTTCGGTCCCCACAGCACCCTTCTTTTCGAATTCTTGTGTGGATACCTCCATAGGGGAAAAGGTTTCTTCCATCCCCTGTTGTTCCACCACCATGGCCTCGAGCAAACCAGACTGGTAACTAGCCAGCGAGTTAGGAGAAGGTGGTTCCAGATCCTCTTCGAGCATAGCAGAGGCAACCTTTTCCAAAGTCTCCCTCTCGTGATACTGAGTTCGAAATTCCTCTGGGTCCCTTCAATCCTGTCGAACCTTGGATTAGGTTTTGCTCGCCTATCTGATTCCTCTCCCGTTGAAGATTCTCCTGACTGGAAGAGCGTATACTTCCTTTGGAGCTTTCTCTTTTGAGTTCTTGAGAGCAATGGAACCATCTGTGGTAATTGAGACTTGGGATCCCTAATCAACACCCAGTTTCCAGAGTTCGAAATTGGTGGCTTGAAAGTTCTGCTCGCATTCCTGTTTGAACCTTTGTATCCTTGAAACAAGTCAGGCTTAACTTGCTTCAGAAACCAGTCAGGAACCCCTTTCACCAAGGTGAATTCCTCTTGTTTGGCCTCTTCTTGCGCCTTCGATGTCTGGCCAACATTAGCCTTCTTCGAAGGTGGCAGCTCCCTTCTGTGAATGGCTGGAACAGGGCTAGTAGGCATGTCCCTTTTTGGTGCCAACCAAGACTTGCTGTCACTTGGCTTTGCTTGAACTGGGGCCATTCTTTTCATCCCCATTTCTTTTGGGAAAAAACTTACGCCCTTTCTATCCAAGTCTTTGAAGACCAAATAGTTGGCCCTGCATCCTACACACAGGCACTCCAAAAATGAGGCTTCTAGCATAGGCAGGTGATTATTACCTGAGAATTTCTGCAAAGAAAAACCATCATTGGCTCGCCTATAGGAACTTGGCCTCGCTCCCACGCCTCGAGGGTGGCCAGCGTATGGCTTGCCCCTTCCATATTGAACAGTATTCATGTTCACTGGTACTTCTTTTCCTGCCAATATTTCTTGACAGTTCGAGCCAGGAGGAGGGCACACTGGTGTTGACCTCTTCTACCTTTGGAAAAGGCACTGCATCTATCCCCATAGTCTTTTCAGGGAATTTGATTCTTCCTTTCTTGATTTGTTCCTGAATCCTGTCACGAAAAACATTACAAGATTTAGTTGAATGAGACCAAGAATCATGCCATTTGCAATAGGTCTTTCCATTCCTTTCTTCCGCTGTGGGCAGTTTCACATCCAAAGGCAGCTTAATGATTTTCTTTCTTAACAAGAAGTCAAAGATCTCATCAGCTTTAGATATATCAAAAGAATATACTTTAGTAATTTCCTTTTGTTTGAACTTCTGCCCAAGAGAGACATTCTTTTGAATTAAGGGCTCACAAACACAAGGTTCGTGCTCTATAATTTCAGCAGCATCTATTTCATAATTAGGATCCCTATAGTATGTTGGATAAGAGGAATTATGCCTATCCATATCTTCCTCTAACAATGATTCATATCTAGCAACTTTATAGGTTAGGTCTGCAAAGTCCCTAAACTCTGTAGAATCAAACCTCTTTCGAAGCTCTCTTTCTAAACCATCCTGTGCTAATCTCACAAAACTGCCTCTGGCAGATGGAGTTTACACTTGGTCTTAGCCCTTTTGAACCTAGATATGAAATCTGCTACCTTTTCATCTGGTTTCTGCTCTAGCCTAGCCAAATCTGCCATAGAGACTTCAGGCTCAGCATTAAAGAATTGTGCATGAAATGCCTCTTCCATTTGAAACCAACTCGTTATCGATTCTGCTGGCAAATTTGTGTACCATGCAAAAAGGGCCCAGACAAAGAATTTGGGAACAATTTCAACTTCATGAAACCATTCTGAGCCAAGTTCTTACATTGGGCAGAAAACCTAGCAATATGTTCTATAGATGATTGTCTCCCATCCCCATAAAACAAAGTAAAGTCTGGGATCTTAAATTCTCTAGGGATCTGAAATGTTGTGTCAACCCATTCTGGATATGGTTTTCTATAGATTTGAGGTTGTACCCCCCGAGTTCGAGGCCCACAAACTTCTTGTATGAGATCCATAACTTGGTCTCTTAGTATTGGGTTGCCTATAAGGAAATTTTGTTCTTGATTTCTTACCGGTGGATTTGGTTCTACCAAGTCATCTCTATGCGTTTCCCTTATAGCGTTAAAATCCTCTTGGTTTTCTCTGGGAAGTCTCCCATACCAGGGTTGCTGCATTGGGTCTGCCGTAGTGTTCACCCGAGCAGGTCTATGGCTTCCATAAACCGCTGTGGTGGGATTTTTGGTATTTGGAAGACTTTGACGAGAAGGCTGTGTGTTATCCCTCGTTTTCTCAGGTCTATAACCTCGTTCTATCTCTACATCATCCTCCCATCCCCCGAGTGTGGGTTCGAAAAGAGGATTAACGCTTTGCCTGTCTCTAGCATTTCTTGGAATCCAATAGGAATTCCATGAGACTGATCTGGGATTTCGAAGACAGGCTTTGTAGGCTTAAAGGCTCATACCAAGATTGTGGTATTTCCTCGGGATACATTTTTTCCTTCCCTTTCTAGACCTTATCTTACCCTGACCAACATCCTCTCCAAGCCTTCCTTCGAAGGGACTTTGGTGAGTAGTTGAATTAGCATGATCATCTAGCCCAATATTCCCTGGACTGTTTCTTGTTACCTCTAAGTTGGGCAACCTACTTCTTATGCTTTTGATCATGGCTCTTTGGGTTTGAGCCATCTCTCGAAAAGCTATCATCATTTCTCTGAACATTTCCTCCTTATCATGGTCTTTACCACTGGCTTGCCCCTTTTGGAAATTTGGAGGCCCTTCATAAGGAGGTACTTCATAAGAAGGCTCCTCATAAGGGAGCTCTCCCATTTCAGGAGCCAATTGGGGGAACTCATGATTCATAGGTGTTCCCTGTTCCGTGGCCTGTTCTGGCACAGCTTGTTCCTCTGGCACTTGACCACCAACAGGTGTCCCTATCTGCTTTCGAAGCCTTGGCATTCTGGTACCTTCGAGGTCCCACTGGGCGTGCCAAAAATTGTTTGGGCTGAATTAACTCAAATCAATTGGCAAATAATTGTGTGCGGGCGTGCCAGAAAAGAAATAACTTCAAAGAAGAAATTACTCTTTTCAAAATGATTTGAAACCACTAATTTCAATCAGGCAATTGTGTTATCCGTTCGATTACCTCAACTAAGAGGATTTTTCCTTAAGGTATCAACCAAATAAAAGATTGACGCGCTTCGAAATCAGAAAAGATGATTGAACACAAACAAACCTGAATCTAATCAAAGGTAAGTTTGTATACAAACACTCTTAAGATTTTATCAAGAATAATAAAGAAATGCAAGCACACTGAATTTAATCAAAAGCGAACTTGCAAACAACTATTCTTTGGTAAGAAAAAAGCTTAAAGGAAATAAGAAAACTTGAATTTAATCGAAAGCAGTCTTACATGCAAATAAGCCTTCAACTTACAAAAAAGATCCTACTCTAAACTAAAACTAATCTAAGATAGATCTCTGAGCAATCATTTTGTATGAATTGTCAGATGATATGGATTTTTTGTCGTCCCTTTCTCTTCAATTGCTTCTTCTATTTATAGATGCTGAATCTTGCCTTCGAACCCCCACGTCTTCGATTGATATCCACGTTGGCCACATAAAACGGTTGAGGGGGGTCTTCGAACGGTTATCCTGATATTTCCAGAATCCCTTCTTCTCCTGCTTGCTTCGATCGTGGTGTTCGTGGCTCCATGCTTAAATAACGGTTCCTACTTCCAAGCAACGTGGGTTAGTGTTTGGCTCAGAACAATCCCCTACAATCATGTCCACCATTTATCATAAACCAAACAGTAATGATACCGTTTGATGTTTCCAAAGATCAATCAACGGTTTAAATCAGACTGCTTTTAAAACCATCCTTAATTATAGTCTAAACGCTGTCGGTTCCAATCAAAACGATACCGTATAGTACTAAAACAACATCACCATTTAACCCCGCAATCCTCTGTATCTCGGGTTTAATCAGGATGTGTTCTGATTGGTCAACACACTATTTGGTGCCACGTGTAACTTTCCTATTGGGTGGCATATTTTAGGATGTAAACAAGGGTGTTGTTGGATTGCCTTAAAGCGAAGGTGCATCATGTGTGACCAAGATTTTAACTCGAGGGTATACTCAAGTATATCACAAGATTTTTTCTTTCCAATTCATTACATTTATATATTGAACTGATTCTTTAGGTTACATCAACTATCACGTGGTTATTTTTTATTTTTAAAAGAAATTGAAAAATGAGAATATAAAATAATCGATTTTTTTATCAAATTGAATTAAAAATATTAAGATTATAAGTAGTTATATACGAATAATTATCAATAATATTCAATCGAAGTGCGGATGCCATTGAAAAAGCTAATTTTAGTAATATTTGTAATAGCCTTGTTGTTATTTAGTCGATTCCGAACTATATTAATCAAGTTATCCTTGATGATGTAAGGGGAGTCAAGCTCCCTAGGACTATGTTTTTAATTTCTGTTCTATCTATGCGAGTTACATATTGCGAGTTAAATAAAAAAATATGTAAAATTATTTTAAAAGAGAAAAAATCATACGAATGTACATCGTATATGTGGTTGAAGATACAAAACTATCCCCTAACACCTTTTCATTTTATTTGTTTTATTTTATTTTTAAACTATATTAAAAGACGTAACAATTCAATTTGTTGCCGATAACAATTGCAAATGACATCGGATAATCGGATCCCAATTATTTTAAGTTGAAGAAAATACCCACTAACTTTACAGCACACAGATAACAGATTGACATGAAAAATGTCAATTTAAAGAAAAAAGATTGACATGAAAATATAGCAAAATTTGTCAATAGCCAAATACTGGTACTTAAATAACAAAAATGCTAGAGGCACATCACCTAGAGACACATCAACCACACCGCTCTCACATACACGTGGGTTTCATTAGAACGAGACTCACCTATATGTGAAAGGAGTGTGGTAGATGTGCCTATAAGGTGACGTGCCCTTGGCAAACCGACCTACTTTCCAAACAATACATGGACTCACAATCTATCACTTAATTATGTTTGTCCAACCAAAAAAAATTAAATTAAATTAAATATGCATGTTAGGTTCTTAATAACAAATGGATTTATTTCCTTTTCCATGTCCAAGATGAACTTCGTTTCCCTTGCAAAAACAATCCCTCAAAATCCCCAAGATCAGAGAAGAAAACCCATCAAACAATTTTGTTTCAGATGGAAGCTGATGTTTCCATTATCAAAACCCTGTTTTTCTCTCCGTAGGAAGCAATAGTTTTGTGGGTTTTTCTTCGTTTTAATTTTTACCTTTTGTGGGTTTTATCAAATTTGTGGGATTTGGGTTAAAGAGATGGTGAAAAGCCTGGGGCTGCTGTCCTGCTGCTCTTTTCTCTCTCTAATGGTTTGTGTGGCTGTGGGCAACGTCTTGTTGATTGGCAACAACGTCAGCTTGTCCTTCGATGACATCGAATCTAACTTTGGTGAGTTTTCTGCTTTCTGAATCTTTCAAAAGATTGAACTGATGAATCTTTTGTGCGGTTGGATTGGGCCCAGGATTAGTCGAGTTGCACGCTGGCCCGGATACTTGATTAATATAAAAAAAATGAAATGACTAATCTTTTGCTAGTTGTTGAGAGCAGTTTTGGGTGTTGTTTTTGGAAAACATCTTTGGATTCTTTATGAACTTATTGGGAATCATGGAAATCTCTATCAGTTTTATCAGTTTTAGGTTGTTAGTATATGGGTAAGTGGAGACTTTAGAGTTCAGAGTGGATGTGAATATATGAATCACAAAGAAGTTAGGCCGTGTTACCTGTGGATTTCAAATGAAGGGACAAAATGTTCAAATTTTTGTAGAAACATAAGAAGATTTAGGTATGAAGGCTTTTGGAACTAGAGAGGAAGATGAAAGAATTTCAAATCACTGCAATTGGGTAGTCTGTTCAAATTCATCACGATAGAGCCCTCGAACCAGATGTTAAAATCTGTATGTGAACTATCAAATGGAATATTTTTTTGATCGGCGAAAGTTTGTGTTGTTAGAATAACATGATTAACACCTAGGAGGAAGAATTGAACTCCTAACCTCCTTTGTCCCAGCACTTAAGTGCACCCGTGATGCCGTTGAGCCAAAGGCATCTAGGCAACTATCAAACTGAATTTTAGCATTCTAATTGGATAATACTGTCAAATCCCTTGGTTTGAACTCCATCTGTGCAAACATAACCTTACTTTTATGCTCATATTTAAGTCAGGAATGATTAAAGATTTGAGACCAGTATATATTTTCCCATCCTTGAACTATTGAATGATGCTACATGAATCGTGGTTTTGATCTTTCTATTTCCCGAGAAGGGTTTGTGTAGCAACATAGAATTAGTTTATGATTGTTTTGATGACCTTATTCTGAACACGAAACCAATATTATGTGTTGGCGTTGTGATTAATGATATTTTCAATAATTCATTAATGTATGTTCTGTTCATGATTGAAGCTCTGGCAGTAAAAGGGTCGGGGGAATGTGGCACGTTGTATTTGGCAGAGCCTTTGGATGCATGCCTGCCCTTAGATAATAAGGTTAATTCAACTGCAAAGGGCACTGCTTCCCCGTTTGTATTGATTATTAGAGGAGGATGTAGCTTTGAGGATAAAGTTAGAAGAGCACAATCTGCTGGTTTCAAAGCAGCCATTATCTATGACAATCTAGATGCTGATTTGGTGGCAAGTAAGGGTCTTTTCCTTTGTGAAACTTTATTACTGATATCGTTCAATTAATACTCTTTGTCAGCATACTTCTCTATTTCATTATGTAATGTGAACATTTATGAACTTCTCCGAGATACAAATGATAAGTCATGCTAGTAATCAAAACGGAAGAGACCCGAATGCTCAATGTGCAAAAGACCTAATAGCTGTGACGTGTTACGGATCTACTAAATCAGCAAAAGCATCTAGGTTAGTCTAAGCTTTCTGGGTAACCTAGTTATAAAAAAACAAAATGAAGGATTGACTCCTAAGCTTTTGAAAAAGCTTGGAGAGTCCTGTTTCACTCCCTCCAAAGAATCCACATCAAGCCCTAGTTGCATGAAGCAGCAGCAGGGCTTGGTAAGCGAGGACACATAAAAGATTCTAAGGGTGTGAACTGATTCCTAACAATTTAGTAACAGATACACTTATCAAAAAGTTAGCCTGTTTCTCGCCTTAAGTAAATGTTTGTAATTGCGGACTGCTGAAATACATTTGACTCAATTTTTTTTTGTATTACTCTCACCACAAGTTCATCGATTTCCATTTTTGATGGTTGGTACTGTTTTTCTTCTATTTTATGCATTTAACTCAAGAAACAAATCTTGACAGTATAAATATTATGTACTTGACATGCATCAGTACCCCATCTCAACCCCAACCACAACCCCAACATTGAAGCCAAAAGGACAGCCTTAGGACATCTCCACTGGGAAGAATATCTAACTTGGCCATCGTAAGCCACGTGGCAGTTCAGAGCATACCAAAAGACCAAACCATCATCACTGTAGCGGCCCCATAAAACATGATTGTGACATCAACAACCTGAAGTTTAGAGACCACGAATGGGGCTTCCTCAAGCATACCCATGAAGAGATCCATAAACCCCCTTGCCGCAATTCTTATTTGTTGAAGGTATAAATAATAAAAGTCGCCCCCCTCTCTAACAGCTTAAGCTTTTAGATGAGTTGGTGGTTAACAATTTAACATGGTATTAGAGCAGGCAATAGATCCTGTGTTTGAACCTCACCGCCTATCGAATGTTAAAATATTTACCAGTGTTTAGCCCGCTTATGGGGAGAGCCCCCTACACGTGAGGGGGCGTGTTGAAGGTATAACCGTGTAAATAGTAAAGTTGCGCCCCTCTCTAACAACTTAAGCTTTTAGATGAGTTGATGATTAACAATCTAACATTAATGTTCTAAACAATGCCTTATTATTACCCGGATAAAAAACAGAGACGACAAAGGATCTCCTTGCCTCAAGCCAATCTTTGACTAACTCAGTTGGTGATCCATTCAGCAGCTCCAAATGGAAGCCACAAACAAAGGGTTCCTTTGCCTCCAACCAATTGAAGACTGGAACAGTCAGTTCGTTATTCATTCATTAGCCACATAAGTAGAACCATAGTAATTCAGTATGGAGTACATCGAAAATTGCATATACCTTCAAGGGAAGCATTGTATGAGTCGGAGAGCACCGAGCTAACCCCTTTGGCAACTTGTGCCTCTAAATCTTTTGCACTAATTTAAGCCCCTAATTTAGATTCATAGGCCTCAAGTCCTTTAAATCCTCCACATCACATTTTAAGAATCAAGAACCTGAAAGATGCATTCAAACGCATTTTATGCATTCATCCTCAAAAAATTAGGCATCAGTACTTACGTCGTCCCACTCAAACAATACTGGAAGAAATTCATTGTCATATGATTCAGTCTAATAGCTTTATTCTCATTAACGTACTTTAGACCTTAAGGACCCAATATTCCCTGAATGGTCTCTCCAATAAATTCATTACTTCGGAGAAATACAAGATAACTCCATCCCTCCCTTGTTTGGTGCCCCGCCCTCTTGAAGCAAGCCCTCAATAGGAGTTTGCAATCCTATCTCTGACCTCTTGCTCCTCTGTGAGAACCGCACAATCAATCCACCCCTTCCCAAGGATACAGTTAGTAACCGTTGGAAATCTAGGGAAAGAAACGAGTAGACATGTCCACCTCACTCCACCTCCTTGGAAATTGGACCCAGAACTGAGCATTTTGCCTCTACCTCTACCTAGCGTCCTCCATCTTTGCAATCCTTCAATTTGTGTTTCGTCTGCTCCCTTGTCAACCTTTGACAGGCCAGACCTTTACCTCCAACCAATAGAGACGTCTTCTTTTGTCCAATACCTTTATCCTCCGAAAACTCCTTATTTCATGTCTTCAAAATCCTAGAGGCAACTTATTGTGTATGACAACAGGGGAAGAAAGGGTAGCAGCTTTGTAGTCAAAGCTAATGATTATTTCTTTTGGGAGATAAGCTTTCTTTTCCCTCATAATGGTACCAATGATCACCATTGGTGGCAACCATAACTAGTATAGGGTAAGATTCTGCTACACACCTTTTGCATTTGTTACATTTTCCACCATGCACTTTTTAGTTGCTCACTTTTTCCAGAATCCAAAAGCACTCCTGAATTATGCTTTGCATGAAAGGGGAAGAAAATAAAAGCGAAGTTCTTGTATATGACTTGCCAAAGTTAAGTTTGGAAGCCCAACTAAACAGTTGGCTAATCTGGATTCCAATTTCTCGTCGGTTGTGGGTAAGATGTGTTTTTGTGTATGCGATGGAAATTACCGGCAAAGTGGTTTAACCTTTGAGTGTAAGTTAATGGGGACGGTAGGACAGCTCTTAAAAAAATACATATTACCTGCTGCCATCCACCTGTTACAACTCTAAGACTAATGATTTCCTTCGGAAGAAACTGAAAAGCAAGATGTTATCCCAGAGGCTTCCTAAATCTTGAGATTTATCTTAAAATAAATCGTCTCTAAAGCTTCCTGAATCTTGAGACCTATCTTGCTGTCTTTTTCTTGCTTTCTTCTAGAATGTTGGCTGTTTTAACCCTTAGTTAGCCAGTTAGGACCTAAGGACCTCATATTGAGGTAGATAAACTTCCTTTTTTCTTTGTTATAAATGATAGTTAAGTTGTTTCCCTAATCATTTCAATTACCGAAATTCATCATAGTTTTGTTTTATACATGGGAAAATCTAATCTAGCCACATGAAATGCAGTGGCAGGAAATTCAGCTGGTATAAAAATCCACGCTGTGTTTGTTTCCAAGGCGACAGGCGAAGTACTCAAAAAGTATGTTGGTGTTAGCAACGTGGAACTGTGGATAATCCCAAGTTTTGAGGACTCAGCATGGTCAATCATGGCCATATCTTTTATTTCCTTGCTTGCCATGTCTGCAGTGCTTGCTACTTGTTTCTTTGTTAGAAGGCATCGAAGAAGACGAGAAAGTCCTCGCTCTTCACGTGTTCGTGAATTCCATGGGATGAGCAGTCGTCTTGTGAAAGCAATGCCAAGCCTAACGTTCACAGCTGTTGTGGAGGATAATTGCACTTCAGCGACATGTGCTATATGTCTTGAAGATTATACCATTGGAGAAAAACTCAGAATACTGCCGTGTCGTCACAGTACGTCTTTCTGTTGCGTACTGAAGATAAAATAGTGGATAATATTGATATCTGGATTTTTTTTTTCCCCTTGTTTTGTCTTTGAATAGACGAATGATGGTCAATGACTGCTTCCTGTTTGGTGGGACAATCGATATTTTCAGGTCCATGTAGAAATAATTGTCTTCTTTATTTTACATGTAGAGTTGTTGGGAAGCATAAGATCGTGACAACTCCAAATGTAAAGTAAAGAAACAGTGTGTTACCAGGAAACTGGGTTACACTTTGAAAACTGCGTTATATTGCTAATTCAGATATGGCGGTGTGCTGATTTTGTGTGCCAGTTTTTGAGTCATACAAGTTCAGCACTTGCTGTACTAAGAAGAAATCTTGGTTAACGATAGTACAGGTGCAGTGATTCAGTTTTACTGGCCCTGTTGTTACTGACTTTCGGATATTTTTTTCTCCTTTAAATTTGGGGTTGAAACAGCCGGCAAGTCCAGTTTGATAATATGAGATTTTGAGAGGTTGTATTATTTCACTTTATGGTAATTATCAGCCATCTTGTTTAGCTTTAAGTTAACGTGATTATCCATTCCTTAATCACTTCATTAGTCATGTCACTTTGCTGTCTTATTATGACACTTTTTCATTAACTTGTTCTTGGGATTTTGCAGAATTTCATGCCTTGTGTGTGGATGCTTGGCTGACCACATGGAGAACCTTTTGCCCCGTTTGCAAGCGTGATGCTAGAACTATCATAGGTGATCCTCCAGCTTCAGAACGGACACCATTACTTTCATCAAGCCCCGCTTCCTATGCTTCATCTTCAGTGCTATCGTCGTTCAGATCATCATTAGCATCATCTTCAGCCATACAAATTGCCCCGCCTTCATCTCAATCCCCTTCAGTTTCTCGTATTCATTCCGTGGCTAGCACTCCTTATCTGCAGCAGTCTTTTCAAACCTACCGCCAATCCCCTTACTTAAGTGCAAGCCGAAGCTCGTTAGACCTCAGAAATGCGTCTTCCCAGAGATCATATGCTTCCCATTTGGTTTCTCCTCATTCCACCGGCTACCCTTCTGTATCACCGCTGAATTCTAGATATATGTCTCCATATATCCCTAGTCCGGGCAATGCTTCACCGCTGAATTCTAGATATATGTCTCCGTATATCCCAAGTCCTAGTCCAGGCAATGCTTCACCGCTGAATTCTAGATATATGTCTCCGTATATCCCTAGTCCGGGCAATGCTTCTAGTTATGTTGGGTCATCTAGTCATCAACCACACCCGTTGCATTGTAGCGAGTCAGCCACAAGCTTTTCTCCATTTGCTTCTGCTCAATCTCTTCCGGGATGCTGATTGATTCAAGCTTTACTGTATCGGATCTTTGTGGAAGTTCTGCCGTAAAGAGGTGAAGACGTTGCGGCCGAGTTCTTTTCACCTCAACTGCAGTCCTTTAGACATCCACTGTCAATTGGTTCCATCCGATAGGGAAAAGTGAATTGGTTAATGCGAGAATACTCCAAAGCTGATGTGTTTCAATTGTTTGTACAGCAAAGCATAGGGCTTGAGTTAATTTGTTTGGTTAAAGGTGATAAATTATGGCTCATATACTTGAGGTGTCATATTTCATAGTACAGTGTAGTGGGTGTTTGAGTTTCATGCTTTGGTTGTTTCTGTTTTGGTAATTGGTGTACTGAATTTATTTTTGACCAGAATACCCTCTCTCTCTCTCTCTCTCTCTCTCTCTCTCTCACACACACACACACACACACACACTTAACTCATTTCATGCTTCCTGTATTTACGGGACATGAAAACCTTGATGAGGGAGTTTGTCTGTAGGCGAAATTCAAAAAGGGGTAACCAAAAAAAAAAATGCATACTTGGAGAGGTGTCTAAGTAATTAACCTATCTGTTTTGTTTCCATTCTAAGTGTTGAAGACTTCCACCCCACCCATTTGACCAATGCATCTGGACAAAAGCTAATGGACTAATTTAATCAAACAATGCATCTGGACAAAAGCTAATTTAATCAAACAGTGTAAAAAAAATGTGCATGTGACTAGAATATTGAACTAAGGGTTTTTTTTTTCTTTTTTCAATATTGTATACATTAACTAAGGTAAGTGGGGTATTAGAATTAGCACAAGAGGATCTAGAGGTTATTTATAGCTTTGACCTCCAAAGTCTGTCCCTCGTGGGGCTCGAACCGAGGCCTCCATAGAGGAGGAAAAGGAGACAACGATTTCTCGAATATTGAACTAAGTTACTTAAGGACTAAATGCATGCAAGACTACACAAACTACTAAAGCTATATTCGAAGGTCTACTCTTAGCCACTCATCATTCATATTTTTGAATAGTAAATACAGATTCAAGAAATGATCAAATATTTGCGACATCATTTTTCATAATAATAAAACTAAAAACACGATAATTGATACGCCAAAAAAACCACAATTTGTGGTACTTAAATGTTGCACATAAATCATTAGAGCCACTCTATATCTTAAAATATTTTCACAACGTTCTTCAAGAAGAAGGTACAATCTCATCTTTTAATAATACCCAAGTTTAACCAAAAAGAAGCAGTTGTAGAATTCTTAAGTTGCCTACGTACCATTGGAAGGGATTAAGTCAGAACGTAGTTCAAAAGGGAATTTTTAGTTTTTTTTTTTTGGATGACTGAGCTCGAAATTCAAATTGCTTACATACCCAAAAATGGGAGTTTGAAGCTGCCTATGTACCCAACATAATGTCAAGATTTTTGTATCCAAGTAGTTTGAAGCTGCCTATGTTATTTCGGAGGAATGGATGTTCATACTGAACAAATATTTAGATACTGTTCAAGGCTATTATTCATTCTATAAGGAGTCGTATTTTGTGGTTAAACTAAATATGTTGGGTAAATCTCACGTGGACTAACCGTTCTTTATTTGGACAAAAGAATATATAGGCAAATTCAATTCTCATATCCGGTCAAACAAATGGCACATGCTCATTGGTACTTGTTGGCCAAATCCTTCAACCAAACAAAAACTATCAAGTTCAATAATACTCCCTCCGTCCGGATTTAATTGTCCCTAGTTCTATTCTAACCGGTTAAAAAACGGGTTATATCTTAGAATTCGTAATGAATTTCATATCGAATATGGATCTTGTTTGATAGATCTCGATTAGTTCTATAATAAAATATATTCAAAATCACGTAAAACATTATAGATTGGAAGATATAATCGATTGAAAAATGACACGAACTCCCCAAAAGGACTATTAAATCCGGACGGAGGGAGTAACATCTAGAGAGGCATGTGGCTCCGTTTGTTTCGATGTAAAATATTTTTCATGTAAAATATTTTTTTAGAAAACAAACTTCAAACTTTTTATTTTTCGGTGCTTGATTGGCATTTGAAAATATTTTCAGAAATCAACAAAATAGTGTAAGGGGGGGGGGGGGGCTAATATAGTGGAGAGTGATGATCGAGAAAACTGAGCAGTGAGAATTGAAGTAGAAGGCAGTGGATTCATTTCAGAAAATAACTTACGGGCAATTTAATAGTAAGTCATTTTCATCCAATTGATAGAAAATGTTTTTACATGTAAAATGTTTTCCTAATTTTCTACGTAACCAAACACCGGAAAATAGGTAAAAAAATTTACCGTAAAATATTTTACACCCAAATAAACAGAGCCATAGTGAAAACAGAAAAGAGAGGGAGTGAGGAAAACTTAAACCATTAAAGAACAAATGGTGCTAGGTCTTTTGACCACCAGGCTCAACCAGTGGAGCTGAAAATCACCAAAGTTCCATTCTGCCAATGTCGTCGACAATCAAAATCTAACATTCTCTTGATTTTCTTGCTATAATGTTGCAGACCTTCAGATGATTCACTTTTAAAAACATTCCCAGTAATGTTTTTGAATTTTTTGGCAGAATAATGTTCAAACAGAAGAAAAGGTTATAATGGTAACCCCATAGTCACATTCTAAGAAAATGGAAACTGAACTCTCTCATCAGCATGCAAAAACCATGATTGGTATCTAACATTTCACGGCACAAATAAATTGTCGTCCAGCGCATGCATCAAAATACACGCGCATCATTATCAGTCGAATCATGCCAGCAAAATTAAAAAGCTCATCTAAAATACGAGACGGATACATTGTATTCTGTATTATGATTTTCTCAAGGGATAGATGGAGGGAAAGAAAAGGAAGATTTGAAGAAGCCAAATTACGAAATCTTGGTTTCCATCATTTTCCTTCAGTTACAGCCTCCACAAATCCATTATCCAAGCACAGCTTCTAAAGAATTCTTAGTTTCACCATGTGCAGTGACCAAAAGCAAACCCCGAGCTTAATCTTCCTTGTCTCCAGAGCGATGCACCTCTTTGCTCTCAGCCGGAGAAGTAGAGCTGCTTCCACCATCATTGGTGTCCCTAGTACCAACCCTGAGAGGTTCTTCTTTGTTGATGGTTTGGAGGAGCATAATCACAGCAACCATAAAAACGATAATGTATATTAATCTCATCCCAATCAAAGAGTTGATATAGCCCATAAAAGATTGACCGCTGATTTGTTTCTGTATTACGCTTCCTTCTCTGTATCCTTCCAGAAATCGTGTGATTTGTGATCCTTGATCATGTTCATCTATGCTCTCTGAACCAATAACCTGTCATCAAAACAGCTGTTTATTAAGATACAATGAGCAACGGATTGCATGAGAATACAACCTTATTCAAGCAGCGGGTTCACACCATCATGTTTCTTTCTGTAAAACACAATTGGTGGTTGCACTGGACAGAAAGCGTAGCCACTCCTCTTGTTACCGATTCCCAACCAATAACTCACTATTCAGCTAGTGATACATATATGATTATGCTCTTTGATTGATACATCAAAAAATCTTTTGGCAATTGCCTACAAAATTCTCATTATTTAGATGCAGCCATACAGATGATAAAAAAAAAAAAAGATGCACCCATACGCATAAGCAAACACCGAAAATAAACAATCACTAGTATAGTAGTATGTGTAGTAGGGCAACTGTCAACATTGTGAATATCTTAGGCCAAGAAACACAGTCGGTTGCTTGATATTATGGCATCTTCCATAGCAAAGACCTACAATTACGAATATGCTATCTGTTCAAGTAGAATAATAACTACCAAGAACCAAATAATTTATGCAACACTAAAGCCTGAATGAATAACTGAAACTATCTTGAAGCTGAGGAAGCTTTAACTTACTGAAAAGTACTCCTCATTTCCATCCCAAACAACCATTTTCGGCAATTTGGTTCTCTTTGTGATTTCAAATGATTCGGAAAATTCTTCCCACTGCTTGAAACCTACATAACCAAATACCAAATCGCGGTTTGCAGATGCAGCAGCCTTCAATAGCTTGATTAATTCCTTTGATTTCTCATCTTCCTCATCCTCCACAATTGTCAAAACAACTTTCCTGTCATCATCTTTCAACAACTTTAATGTCTCCCGATTTATGGGCAAAACCAGTGGAAACAAATTCTGCTTTATAAAAGCCTCCAAGAATTGATCTGTTCAAAACAGCGAACGTCATATCAACTTTTATAAATGAGGCCAATCCCATGATCAAACCTACTGTAACTAACATAGATTTATTAAAGTCTTGCCAGTTTATCAGTTGAAATGATGATAATATCGTGCGAATCAGAAGGAAATTCAAATTTCCAAGCTGAAAACTACCAAGAAATTGATTTAGTGCTAATCTAGTCAAGGTGTTGGACATTATGCCAATAACGACTGCGCCGGATGAAATGTACGAAAATACTAGACAAAACTTTCGAAAACTTAAACAAGGCCATTCCGCACTATTGCTCCTTGAAAATTGAATATAGAGAGTTCATGTTGGGCAAATATGCACGAAATGAGCATAAAAAGGTAAGTAATTCAAAAAGACAGGAAAATCAGTCAAACTTATCGATCTTTAGAAGAAATAGCTTACCGCGCACTGTCCATGTATCTCCTATAATAAAGAATAAGTAGTTCCAATAATGATGGGGACAAAAACCAGACCTGTAGATCACACGTTTTTCTCCATGAAAGGTGTTCTGTGGCCACAATATGAATGTACAATTTAGATGGCGATCAGCACAAAATTGCTTTTACGCTTTTGACCTTTGATGATAACTTGGCTAAACAAATCATAGTGCTTCCTCACTCAATTAGATCCTTCATCCATAGAATAAATAGGCAAATCCTTACCACCCAAGGATAGCTATAATGTCCACAAGTTCTTTGTAAAAGATTTTTAAGGCTGCCCAATATCCTATCCGGTCCATGCTCAGTCAGACGACATGTTGATGTCATCAATTCAAAGGATCGATGCATGGTTTTCCTTTATTCTTTTTTTACTATATCCTTCGTTTTTCCTTTTTTGCAGTTTTAAAACTCTATCCGGTGATACATTCATGAGTGGGCTTAGCCACTATTATCAGACCCTATGCATGGAAACGCTTATCCTACATTAACACATTACTCACTTTCATAGCCTATGGATACTTCTTAGATCCAAAGTGTACTGAGTCTAAATTATACAAATATGAATAGGAAGGTACCCAGCCTAATCTCTCCCAGTGACCAGCACCTCTCTCCCAGTACCGTCAATTAACAGAACCAACACTAGGTAATGGCCCTTTTTTTGTCCTGTTTCAATGTTCTGGGAATTTTTTTACTGCTGGTTTCTACCAACCAATGTTTTGGAACACCACTGATTATTGCTGAACAACAATGACGAATAAAGCTGGGGAGCAATTGAAGAGGGATTTCCCTGGACAGAGTAAACACAGCCCGAGCACGTGCGCAACACATGACCGCATGGGAGCACCACGTGAGGGTGCACGGTATAGCCGTACAAATAACCTAGTTGGGGGCACCACGTAAGGGTGCGCAACACTATTGCCGAACACGTGATACAGGTGCACCATGGTGTATAATTGGACAAACCCCAGAAGGACAGCCAATGTGGCACGGCGGAGAAAGTATTCTGGAAAGTTCTAGAAGGGAAATCCACGTGATAGTCAAATATCCCATGAATAAAGGGATTGGGATTGAGTTACCATATGGAAGGGAATTCCATAGGGGTTAGGTTTCCTAACAGGAGAGGAGAAAACCCAGACAAAGAGGGAGACTTGGAGAGCAAGTCAGGCTAAACCTATAAATAAGAGGTAAACCTCAGGGAAAAGGTACACTGTGATTCATTATTTACCTACTGTTAATTAGGGTTTTGTGAGTACGAAATACTGACTTTGGCATCGAAGGGCCTTCGCTGACGAGAGGCAAAGGTGTGTTCACGGTGGTTTGTTTTGCAGAACTAGGGTTCCGGCAAAGGGCACGTACAATTGATCTCAAAGAGCGAAAAGCAACACTACGTGGATTTTCCCCCCATACATATACCATATGATTGTCCATAAAAAACCAGAATACCATGTTAGATCAAATCTAGGAAAATTACTGAAAACCATCCGCACCAGCCCAACATCAGTCTCCCCTCAGTATGGCAATTACTGAGAACCATATCCTGCAAATGATATCGGAAAATTACTTGGAAGGCTTTCCAGCAACCAACCAAAACTAGAATATCAAAACTCCAAAGCTAGGTTACTGCACTCATCAGTATGGCTTTCTACCATCAGGTACATGCAAAACTACAACGCTAGGTTACTTTGCCACTTTGTTAAACTTGTCCAATTTCTCAACCTCTTATACTGACTGTCAATCTGTCATAAGAAACCTTGATGAGTGCAAGAGATAACCTGGCTCACCTGACAACCTCACCACTAAAAGTTACCGAACAAATATATGCTGTAATATTAGCATCAAAGCAATAAATAGAGCATTCAAGCTACTCAAAGGTATTCTCTCATGGAATTTCCATTACTTTCATCTCTATAGAGCATTCCCTAATCATCCAAAGAGTCTCGCACTAAATTAGTCATGGATTCAACAGGCTTTTCTCCCATTACAAAAGAAAACATCATCTATTTTTAGCCAGCGAAACCGAGGGTGACGGAGGGAACAAGACTGAATTCACACAAAAATGATATTGGTACCGATGGGTACCATCCTGAAATTGTACCGACGGGCTTGCCAGGCCCACTCCGGCCACCGGACGGCCGATCCGAGCCGTCCAAAAATTCTTTAAAAAAAACGGAGGGGGCTACGAGGGAATCAACGGCATCCGATGCGTGTAAGGTGCTCGATCCAAACACCCCATTTTCGTATATATACACCGTCCAGTGGCCGGAGTGGGCCCGACGAGCCCATCGGTACGATTTCGGGATGGTACCCGTCGGTACCAATAGTGGTACTCAAATTCACAGTACCATAAATATCTTTGGCATCATTCGCATTAAGTTGCTGCTCCTGAACATCAATTGGTAGCAAATTTACCAGAAAAAAGAAATAGACAATAAAGTAGTCTCTTAAGACAAAAAGTGTGATATGCCATGCGCTCCTAGAAAAATAAATGCTAGCCAATAAATTGCAATCATGTCTCAGACAAGCGTGTGGGATCCAAATATGAGAACACAAAGAAAGTTCAAAAAGAGATTCTAGCTCAAACATTTCCAATCAAGATACTAATCTAATTACAAACTAACCTTCAAAGGGGCCATAAAATATACTGTGTTCATTGTAATTTGGATGAAAGGATGCCAAAGCAGGAACCTTGTCAAAATCATAGAGCACCATGACATCCTCAGAAAAATCTTTTGCCACAGAAAACCAAGCTTTTTTCTTGTACTTTATAGCCAAATTTGATATCATGGATTCATCTACACCAAACCCTACATAAATAGGAAAATCAGTGCCAGCTGCCTCAACAAAGTTGATTATGTCAGAGTCAGACTTGAGAATGGCAACATCTGAAGCAACAAATTTCTTCAAGTATTGAACAAGTAATTCTGCTTTCCTTGGGCCAAAATAGTCTGTTGGAACGCCATGCATAAATATCTTTAAGGTAGGAAACCCACTGCATCACAGAAAGTATATGATCAGGATAACAAAGGAAGTGTCAACAAGTGAAGATCTCCATCTTACAAGTAATTTTTCGTAGAAAAATTCAGCCGTTCGTTTGTGCTTAAGAGTGCATTACGCAAGCTTACTGCAAGAAGTACTTCTTAAAGCAGTAACCATATCATCATCATTCTATGTTTATTCAATTGAAAAAGGAACCTCTGTTTTCTGCACATGAGAACATTTCAGTCAACAATCGAAAGTTGAACAGAAAGATAAGGCTCTAGCACCATACTCAATTTCATATTTACGAGCAAGACGAGTGAACTTGTCGGCATTGACTTTGGCAATCAATATGGGCGCCCCCAATTCAGCAAGCACAAGAGCAGCTTTGTCCAACTGCAAATGCAACAATTAGAGTTGTTATTCTTCTTGGCATTCAACTTTTAATTGAAGAAATATCTGAAGTAGATCATTAAGTAGTGAACAAAAGGGAACCTCGGAAACAAAGAATCTTACAGTATTCTCAGAATTAAGTTGCTTTCAGTTAAACAGAAATTTGCCTTGCTCGGATGGAGTTTCGGAAAAAATTCCAACTCCAAAAACACTCATTACCCCTACTTCCAATCATTACTCTCATTACCCCTTTCTCCTATCATTATTCTCATTTCTCCCTCTATCTCTCTCCACTCATTGTCTCTATCTCCAATTATTATCCTAATTTCTCTCTCCACTCATTACACTAAAAACCAAACCCAAAAATTTTCAAATCACCATCCGAACAAGGCATTAGACATGTCAAGTAGAGGCAATGGTCAAATATAGACATTCATTAGCGATAAAAAGGAATCATATCCACAGCGAATGTGTCAGTACATAATTAAATCTAAATGGTTTACCTTTGTTCAAATCATAAAATTTTATAAGAGTATAGAATGGATTACAAAAGTAACTTTGAAGCTTAATAGTTCAACGTGTACAAGAAAAAAAATTGTGTTAGTGATCAAAGATGAAACCAACTGTAACTGATGCATCATTTTAACCACAAGTTATACAGCAAAATGGTAAAGCATTAAAACACCCCACAGTAAAGAAATCTAGTTACACTTCGATAGAAAATATAAGAGCAAGATGCCGGGATCTATTAATTCATTTGATCAACCAATTGAATGCATAATAGGAAATCATTCTGTTCTCTTTTGAGTTTTTCTTTTTAAACTTCAAGTAACAGGTAGATTACGTATTGTATAAATTGATCATGTAGATGGTCATATAGGAGGACAAGTCCTATGTTTTTGACATATGGGAAAATCAAAACCCTGATTCCATTAATTTTGTGTTTCCATTGATCTAGTAACTGGAGTAATGTACCGTAACAGCTCCATTATTTTTCTATTTAGAGGAAGGGTGTTTCAAGTTCTTAGGAAGAGCTGTACGAGGCAAAACGCCGATGGAAGAAATATGCTGTCAAAGACTTTAGCATGTCATGTCAATATATCTATATCGTTCTAGTCAATCTTTTTTTTTACTTTTGGGTACGTTAAGCTTTTCATTGAACAAATAACGAATTACAAAACCACCGGGGCATACCCCTAAGACCAAGCATACAGACTAACAGGCCAAAGCCATACCAAGGACAGGCAAGGAAAAGGATATACTCCTA
Organism: Rhododendron simsii; assembly: GCA_014282245.1. Taxonomy (NCBI): domain Eukaryota; kingdom Viridiplantae; phylum Streptophyta; class Magnoliopsida; order Ericales; family Ericaceae; genus Rhododendron; species Rhododendron simsii. The sequence goes on along the minus strand of CM024963.1, from coordinate 15,517,332 downwards.
AACAAAACAATCAACCACCAGCCAACAGTGAGCTAGACTATTTCTAGGACATTGTTCTAGTCAACATTGCCACTTGGGAGTGACACTTCGGACTCTATCCCAACCAAAAGTGGAATCAAGTAGTCGAACATTAACACAATGCTACATAACATCACCAAGGTCGGTAGAAAATTAATAGGTTGCTCAAGTCAATAATCATTTATGCTTCCATCTTCCTACTTAGGCTTACATATATATTCTATTGACTAGAGACAATGGCCTCATGAACCAATATTTTTACTTAAAGTTTTGCAAGTCCCTTCTAAATTTACAACCATGCCATTAACGAAGCTTTTACCCAAATTTACGCTTAGATTTGTGTTTGTCATTCTAGTGTATCATACCAGATGAAGCTTTCACTCAAATTTTTACTGATATTTGAGTGAAAGTATGAGCAAGTGCAGGAGATGCTGTAAATATCTAACGAAATGGGTGAAAGTAAATTTTTTTAGATTGAACAACAATTGTTTCTTTCCCCATTTGCCCTGAATTACTTTTCTTTTATGTCACGGCTGCAGATTTGAGGATAGCAAACACAAAGTAGATACTGAACTGAAATTCTAGAGAGAGAGAGACCTCGGGAGAGAGGTGCTTGCAGTGGCCGCACCAAGGGGCGTAGAAGTCAACGAAGACGTAATCGAAGGTGGAAATGACGGTGTCGAAGGTCGATTCGGTGAGCTCCAGCACCTTTCCATCGATGACGAACTGGTTCGAAGAAGAAGATGAAGAGATCGATGGTAGGAGAGAGAGGGAGATCGAAAGTGCGAGCACTAGTAACAACTGCATCGTTGAGCTGATTGATGACCCAATTCCAGACGATTGTGATGATTTTGGCGGAATTCGACTTTACGGTTATTTTGATCCGAGATGAAATTGTTCAACTGAAAAACCGGACCGGGCGAAGCGAAGCGAACATTTTAGTGCTACTCCATCCGTCTCTTTTTTAGAGTCCAGTATTCCATTTTGAGCTGTCCCTTAATAAGTGTTAATTTTATAAAGTTAGTGGGTAAAAGTTGGTGCATTGTCTATTTTGTCCCTAAAAGTAGATTCCATTTTGAAAAGTTAGTGAGTAAAAGTGTAATGATGATGGGTAAGTAGGGAAAGTGGAGGAAAAAGTTGATGTGAAAGGTATAATGATAATGTCTTTTTAATAAGTTGGAATTACGAAGTAGGATACTTAAAAAGGGACGGAGGGAGTAATATTTTGAGGAAATTTAGTTCAATTTAATTTTGATAATTGATTTCACTCCTCTTTTTTACGACCGCACTTCTTTTTGTCCTCTTGTGAGAAGTTACAAAATTAACCTTTTATTTACATACTTTTTCAAAATTTGAAGGGTAATATTGTAAATTCAAATCACAAGAAGACAAAGATAGAATGTGGTTATAAAAAAAGGAAAGTGCAAAAATCACTACCCTTTAATTTTATGAGGAACAAAGGCCGAAGGTGAGCCTGACCGGCGGTGGTTTGATTTAATAATCCTTTTTTTATTAACTATTAATTTGCTTAAATTTTTATGAATTATTGATTTCTCTTGATGAGAAAAATCTATAAGTAAAAAATTACTAACAAAAAAACTTTAAATTTCCAATACATATATACTAGTTCTAATTTTTAATGTTGAATTATTTTCTTCTATAGTGAACTTTTAAACAAATTGATTATAACTTTTTAATTGTTTAGATTTTTGTCATCTAGATGAACTAATAATATAAACAATTTAAATCAACAAAAATAATTTTTTTGAATAAAGAAAAAAATTTATTTAGCCTAACTAGCTCTATAAATTTTTCTAAAAAAAACATAAGTCTACTACTTAAGGCCAAAAGCCAAGTTGTTTCCCTAAAAAATGCCCCACCAAAATTGATAGAAAGCTTCATCGGAAGCCCCCATTTGAGAGGAATTGACCATTTTGCCCACATTTGTATTATTAGGGAAGTAAGAGCATCCGCAATGTAATAATAAAAAATGAATAATTAAAACTTGTCACGTCAGCTTTTGGTTATTCATTTAGAGGGTTGTTAAAGTTAGCAATGTGAAGTCCCACATTGATATTTTTGATTATTCAAATGCCCAAATTTGATTATTGATTAGGAGGTTGCTAATTTTGATTATTACAACGTGAGCACTTTTTTTAAGTACATATTGTTAACTTTAGCAATATTTTGATTTTGATTATTACATTGTGGATGTTCTAAGAGCAAAATGCTAATTCAATTGTTTGTCGGAAATAATGCCATGAAAAGAAGAAGAAAAAAAGAGGAGAAGTCCATTTAGTCCAATCAGCCTATTTAGACAATATGCGAAATAACTTGACATGAAGTTAACTCGACAATATGGGAAAAAACACGAAGTTGGAGGGAGTCTTTTCCCCGTGCAGGCCTACCACGCTTCGTGCCTGCGGTGTTTTCGTCAGACAGTCTTCTTTAGGGATTGAGCAACTCTCGTAGTCTCTCTCTCTACTTTTAGCAACTAGGGTTTGTCGTTGGGGGTGGGGGTTGGCCCATCCTCCTCCCCCCTCATCTCCTGACCTCTGTTCCTCGCCGTTTTTACCCTCCCCTGTGTTGTTTGTTGTTTATCTGACTTTTGACCCAGCGATCCGGCCTCACGAGGCGGTTTTCATCCGTGTTGTTCGGCGCTCTTCTGGTTCAGATTGGAGCAAGAGATGGCATGTGGTGGTCGAACTAGTAGTGGCCAACGGTGCGATTTAATAAGGGAGACACGAACCGGGTTGTGAGTTTTTCTGTTTTTCATTTCTTTTTCCACCGGTGGGTTTCCCCTATCCGATTCTGTACCGGTCTAGTTGTTCCAGATCCGGTGGGTGATGGTGGTGGATAAATAATTTTGAATTAGTAGTTTTTCAGCGGCTATGTGTCGTTTCTCTGGGGTTTGTGTTTTCTTGAACTGTTTTTCTTGCCTGCCGTGGCCGCGGGGATTTGTCGATGGGGCTGATGCTTGTCGGCATTTTGCGTCTCGTGGCCAGGAGCCTGCAGTGTCAGCAGGGGCTTGCCTTGGAGTAGCATCCTGTGTTTGCGGTTGCGAGCTTGTGTATCAGGTCGACGGGTCTTGAACATACCGGTGTGGCTATTTGGGATGGTAGATCTGTGCTCCAAATTTCATATGTGCTTTTTAAGGTTTGAGCTGGATGTCCTTGTTGGATTCTCTATTGCTTTTTCCGTGACTGGTTCTTAAGTACTTACGTTTCGCCGAGCCTGTATTTGCAGTAGGTATCTGTGTTTAGAATTTGATAATTTTGGTTCATTCCTTCATCTTTTGCTGATTTCCGTACGTAATGCCTTATGGTTTTGACATATGATATTGATCATTTTAAAAAAAAGAAGAAAAGGTTAAGTACTACATTAGTTTGTTTAATCCGTTTAACCCGTTTAGACAAATAAACTTGACTTGAATTTAGACAAATACCCAAATTTGGACCAACTCTTGCACTCTTTTGTATCCAGCCCAGTTAGTAGAACTAGATCAGACCCTTTTCCAAGTGGACTATCTTTTCTCCAAGTAGCCCATGTAGGCCAGAGTAACACTAAAAAACCCTACGTTCTTGTATTTTCATGGAAAGTTCTTTTTGGTAAAGTTTAGATGGAGGTTTTTTTATTTTTAGTAATAACTGGAGTTAGATAAATGGAGAAAGATAGAACACTTATTAACCGTGCTGAGAGATGGAGTAGTTCTGGAAATCACAAGTGAACAAAAGTATATTCCTAAGATCTAATTATACTGCCCCTCTCTCAGGGACGGAGGGAAAGGGGCACGTGCCCCCGCTCGAAATTAAAATAATTTTGTTATATTTTCGTATATTTTGCATAATTATAAAATTAAGTGTACTACTATACATAAACAAGTGCATATATCTTGAAAATATACATATAAAACTTGTTTTATGTTTCAATTTCGTCATATGGTGCATTTATAATTTTTGATTTTTGAACTATTTGTTTACTTGGATCGATTCTTTCTTAATTGTACTTATTTTTAACCGTCTAAGAGTAATATTTTAAAATAATATCATTAGTAAAACTATATCGATCATTCTAAAACTTATCGATATTTATGTAAAACATACTCTCAAATTTTGTTTGAGATTTTGTGCTTATTTTTACATAATTTAAGTGAAAGTAGTGTTATATATTTTTGTAGTTTGTATTGCATGCCTTAATTATGTAACAACCTTATTGTGGTTAGAAAAATAAATTTTCGCCACTACAATTAACAAGGTGCCCCCACTAAACGACATCTCTCTCTCTCTCTCTCTCTCTCTCTCTCTCTCTCTCTCTCTCTCTCTCTCTCTCTCTCTCTCTCTCTCTCTCTCTCTCTCTCTCTCTCTCTCTCTCTCTCTCTCTCTCTCTCTCTCTCTCTCTCTCTCTCTCTCTCTCTCTCTCTCTCTCTCTCTCTCTCTCTCTCTCTCTCTCTCTCTCTCTCTCTCTCTCTCTCTCTCTCTCTCTCTCTCTCTCTCTCTCTCTCTGGGGGGCAATTGGCATTGCACAAATCAACTTATTACTGGCGTGTCACTCTAAGTCAAATGGATAAACAGATTTTATCAATATTCTTTCAGTGATTTCACACGATATTATTTGTATTCAGATAGACGTCAAAATACCACTCGTTTTTACTACAAAATACCAAATACATCATTTAGACAACAAAGTTAAGAAAAATGAGTTGTCTTGAATAGCGAGTATTTTTGAATCAAAATACCAAAAATTCCGTTTAGACAATAGCGCGAGCTCACTTGTCATCGAGTTGTTTAACGACCAAGACCATATCTATATATGTTTGTGTGCAGCTGATGTTGCCCTCCGACATTTCCTCTATCACAAATACATTTTTCGGTGTTTAAAAGCTTATGGTTTTGCTTTTTTAGTTTTCATTTGGAAAATCATAAACCTATTGACCCAACCGCATCGAACCGGTCCACCACCAAACGAAAAGGTTTTTTTCTCAAATAATCCTTATTCTCTTTTCAAACACCTCACTCAGGTATTTGAAACGGCACAACTAATCTAACAGAGAAGTAGAGAAAAACGAATTGCAATGCACTACAAATCACTAAGATGAAGAAAAACACAACTTAAGAAGCTGGAATTGGATGTTCACCTTCAATTCATAACACTCCATCTTTTGGCTTTTCTCCTTGTTCTTTGAATCACCATTTACCTTAAACTTCTTCCGCGTTGCCCTTTTATCCACGAAAACTTACGTAACTTTTCGTGATCTCAAGACCTTCTCAATTATCCCATCCGATGCCTTATCACCCTGCAATCTCCTTTTATCCCCCATAACATTATCCCTCAAACCCCATTGTTTCATGAATTTGAGGGCTGCATGGGTCATACATCTTGAGCGGCTTAGGAAAATAAAATGTGCATGCCCTTGGTGATGGAGCCAGGGGTACATGGGTTCATACATCTTGAGCCGCTTGGAAAAATCAAATGCACATGTCCTTGGTGATGGAGCCAGCCTTGGGGACCTTCGAAGTTGGGTTTGGGGGGAGCCGCTTTGCAATGTGGGAAGTGATGGTGGGAGTAATGGATAAACAGTGATGGACAGGTTTAGGTTTATGTAACGATTCTAATTTTGGTCCTATATTTTTATTTTAATAATTAGAGTAATTGTATTCTTCATAAAATTTACTTATTATAATTATATGGTTATGCAACTAAGAGTTTGTTTTAGAAACCTTCTTATGAAATAAGCAGTTTATTTCACATTTTCAAACTCAAAAATAATGTAAATGAAAAATAATTTTTTAATTTTTTTTTTGCATCACATAAAAGATCTCGATGAGATTTTTCAAATAAGATCCACATTGTATGTTTTTATATTTCAATAAGTTCATAATTTTTAAGTTTAAAATTGTCTTTTTAAAAAATAAAAACTTCTTTTGCGTTGCGGAACGGACTCTAAGAACTAAGAAGGTACGTGAACCCTAAGTAAAAGTAAATCTCCAGCCAACTAAAACCCATCAGTAAATCTAACATCTAATTTTGTCCGGTGGACAGAAAGGAGTTCGATCTTTGATTAAAAATTTGACATTGAATGATATTTTGAATGAAAAGTGGAGATGCTCCTTCCTGTGAGATGAAAAGAGAGAACATTGTGGTTGATGCAAAAATAATGATAGAGAAAGAGGGGTTTTCCTTGGGCAGTGCAGTGGAAATTTGGAAAAGGACGAATCTATAATGATAATAAAGAAAGGAAATGAATTGACCCCTCCCCGAGATGCTGTAATACTTTTCCCAAGCTTATAAAGGCATGCAACTGAGGCACGTTCCAGAAACAAGTTAAGAATTTATTTTTTGTTGAATAAGAAGGATTGTTTTGAAAAATAAGGACGGTAATTATTTTGGTAGAATTTATATAGGTACCAATGGGCGCCGAGAGGGAAATCGTACCGGTGGCCGCGCCGGGCCGTCTCCGGCCACCGGACGGCCGATCAGAGCAGTCCAAAAATTCTATAAAAAAAACCGAGGGGGCCCACGTGGGAATCAACGGCATCCGAGGTGTGTAGGGTGCTTGATCCGAGAACTCTTTTTCCGTGTGTATATATGATCCGAGAACCCTTTTTCCGTGTGTATATATGATCATATATACACACAGAAAAAGGGTTCTTGGATCAAGCACCCTACACACCTCGGATGCCGTTGATTCCCGCGCGGGGCCCCCTCGGTTTTTTTTATAGAATTTTTGGACGGCTCGGATTAGCCATCCGGTAGCCGGAGACGGCCCGGCGCGGCCGCCGGTACAATTTCCCTCCGCCGGTGCCCATTATCATAGCAACAGTCTTATTTTTTGTATAAGCTCAAAAATCATGTGTTTACAAAAATAATTTTCTTATCACTATGGATCTTATTTGATAGATCTTATTGAGATCTTTAATACGGTGCAAAAAAAAATTGAATTTTTTTTCATTTACACTATTTTTGAGTTTGAAAATGTGAAAGGAATTTTTTATTTGGGTTTTGTGGAATAACCCTTCTTATTTTTGAATGAGAAGTGGCAAAATAAATACTTATTTTTTAAGAAAGTTTCCGGAACGGGGCCTGACTTCCTCTCTTCCCCATAAAATCAGAGTAACCCATAGAGAAATTATTCGTTGCCCAGAGGCAACACGTCATTTTTGCGAAGGTAATGCATCTCACCAATCAAAATTTGACACGTGAGTTAATTGCAGTCTGAAAGTCTATTTGGGGCGGTAAAATATGCACCGACACATTTCTCTCTCTCCACTAAGACTCGGCCTTTTCCGAAAATTTTTTTATTAAAATTCGGACCGTCCAAATACGATCGCGATGGATTACTGTTATAAACAAGTTGTTTCCGACTACTCTGGAAATAAATATTTCTCTTGAATATTAGGTCTACACGACTATTTTAGATGGAGAATGCTGTGTCTTAGTGGAGTGGAGAGAGAAAAGTATGTGCCAGTGCACCACTAGGTAGACTGACAATTTTTCCCAAGGCTGTTTTTGATTGGTGTGAAGCACCACTTGGCAAAACGACGTGTTGCCTTAAAGGGCAATGTCACGCCCTCGATTTTCAACATAAATAATAATCATTTTCAATAAATACAATCAATATTGACATACCGATAATACTCACATGACTTATTTTCCCAGTTCTCAAAGTTAAAATTTATAAGTTACAATTCTGGTTCGAAACCCCAAGTTATGCAAATACCAAAATAATATTACAATTTTCAATATTCATTCTTTCGAATACTACCTTCAAATAAGATGCGAATTCAACTCATCCTTTATACCTCCGAGACACACGAACAATAAGCACAAGATGCACGTCATGCCAATTTCCTTGCTTTTTACCTGAAAATGATAGGTTGAGCCATACTAGCCCAGTAGAGAAATCTATACGCAAGTTATAGGAAAATATGATGAGTTATGCATCTAGAGTGAGAGAGTAACGACAGATAAACCTAAGTACACAAGACTGTCAACATCAGCACACTATGATCAGGGATTCGAGGCGACCTATATGAAGGATCTATCTGCTCATATGTCAAAGAAGGACCATCAATATTCCTACATCATTCTAAGCAAATAAACAACAGCTTTAGTACCGTTCATTACATCTCGTACAATTTCACAATCTTTCACATTTCACCTTTCATCACCAAATCCCATTTCTCCTTATCATCAGTCATCAGAATCTCTTTCATCAACTTCATAAACCAATTTCCTGTCACATGTCTGAGCCTAAGCTCTTGCCAGGCACTTACTCAATAAGTAGCTCTGAAGACAAATGATATGAGCATTTAGCTCCTGCCAGTCGTTTACTCATTCAAGATTATACGATTTGAGCATATAGCTCCCAGGCATTTACTCATTCAAGAGCCCTGTAATTATACGATTTGAGCATGTAGCTCCCAGGCAATTACTCATTCAAGAGCCCTGTAATTATACGATTTGAGCATTTAGCTCTCAGGCATTTACTCATTCAAGAGCCCTGTAATTATACGATTTGAGCATGTAGCTCCCAGGCAATTACTCATTCAAGAGCCCTGTAATTATACGATTTGAGCATTTAGCTCCCAGGTATTTACTCATTCAAGAGCTCTGTAATTATACGATTTGAGCATATAGCTCCCAGGCATTTACTCATTCAAGAGCCCTGTAATTATACGATTTGAGCATGTAACTCCCAGGCATTTACTCATTTAAGTGAATGAGCCCTGTGATTAGCCCTGTGATTATACAATTTGAGCATATAGCTCCCAGACATTTACTCATTTAAGTGAATGAGTCCTGTGATTATATGATTTGAGCATATAGCTTCCAGGCATTTACTCATTTAAGAGCCCTGTATGTTCTCGTAGTGTCCGATTGTTATTCACATTTCAATTCGCGTTTTCAATTTACAAGCACCAAACCATCTCTTTGTGACCATTTGTCATCCACGTTCAGTCCACGTTCCACAAACATCAAATCATTCAATCGAATCCAAGAGTCATTTAATCAAACAAGTGCTTCTCTACCAATTACGCACGTCACCATATTTCTTATGGTCTACGATGTTCACGGACTCTTTTATGCTACTATAGCCTTTACAACAATACTCCAACTATGCTAACGAAAAACCAATGGCACAGATACGTTCGACGAGTCGTATGATACGATATTTCAAGCTTAGGAATGATTGTAAGATATCCTAATTTTCAGCTGAGCAGTCTGTGTTCAAAAATTTATTAAAAATAGCATACTCAATATTTTTCAATGATTCCAACGCCAAAATATCACCAACTTACCCATCTTTAAAACCCACAAGAACCCATAACCAATAGGGTCGTTTAACCATAGCTAAACAAAGAAAAACGCTGCTTAGTGGGCTGTCCAGATTTTCAGATTACAAGGCAATGTTCTAAAAATCACTATAAATCGAGTGCTTAATAGTTTTGAACGATTCCAGTCCCAAAAGTTGCGCAATTGAACGAAGCTTAAAAGTCACGAAGGCACTCTTGTCAAATTTGCACTCCAAGGGTGGTTGAACAGGGGTTTACCGAGGCTACACAAATCTGTCACGCAACATGATAGATTAACACACCTCCACTCAAACAATCATAAGTTTCTGTGTGCTAAGAGTTTTAAGACTATTCTAGTGGCAAATAAAAGCTAACTTCAAGACCTTCGAACCGATATAAAGTTTGCACAAAACGGACATCGGACGAGAAAGTTATGGTCATTCGAAGTGGGCTGAAACCCAGAAAACGAGACAGATTGCAGACCAGATTTCTAAAATCCACCATTAATTCAATTCTCAACGGTTTCGGGTGATTCAAGAGGCATTAGAACGGGCTCTAAGTCTAATCTATTTCATATGAAGGAACCGAAATTCAATCATGAGTTTAAGAAGGCGTAAAACCCTAAAAAGGAAGGCCCTGTTTCTGCAGATTTTCGGAAATGAAGGAATCAACCTCAAGCAACGATTTAAGCACGATCTATCAACATAATCAACATATAAACGCATAACAAGCGCAAGAAATCCCTACCTCAAGGGTTTTGAGCAAAACCCGACCCTTTGACCAAGTCAATCGAAGCCCACGTGGTCCGATCGTAATTTTTCTTGGATATTCGGAAAGCCCGCGCTCCGTAGAGCAACTTTAATTCTCGGGCCTCGTCCGGAATCACACCTTACGTAGATGAAATCGAAGGGAGAAGAGAGGAGGGAGTTTTTCGGAGGAGAGGAGGAGAGAGAGAGAGTCGGCAGAGGGAAGAGAGAAAAAATGGGGAAATAGGGAAAATTTCACGTAGGCACCCGACCTTTCACACAAATCACACATAAACACCTGACCTTTCTTAAATTTCATGTAAACACCTGAACTTTCTAAAAACTCATCAATTCAACACCGGACCTTTATTAAATTTCATATAAACACCTGAACTTTCTAAAAACTTATCAATTTAACACCTGATCTTTATTAAATTTCATATAAACACCTGAGCTCTCTAAAAACTCATCAATTCAACATCTGTCATCACCATTTCGTCTAAAACCAAACGGGAAAAAAATTAAGTGCTTCGATTTTTTATTTGTTTGAAATAGTTCTAAGATCTTATTTTTCTGATTATTTTATCCTAAAGAATCATAATTAATTTTTGACTCTAAAGCTCTCATTAGTTAGCATTAAGAAAGACGTATAATCAAATACTCCCTCCGTCCCTAAATAAGTGTCTGACGCGCAAAACTAGGCCTTACGAAATATGCATATTTTTCATTAAAAATTTTAATTTTTTTTCACAATCTAATAGAACTCATTGCTATCTACTGATTTGTGAAAAAAATTAAATTTTTTTAACGAAACAAATGCATATATTTGAAGGCCTAGGTTTGCCCGTCGGACACTTATTTAGGGACGGAGGGAGTATCTCTTAGGGCTAACTAACGAAAGCCTTAGAATCAAAAATTAATTATGATTCTTTAGAATAAAATGATCAGAAAAATAAGATCTTCGCACTGGTTTAAACGGATTGAAAATTGGAGTAATTAATTTTTCAACCATATATAGATCATTTATATATTAAAAATATATGGTTAAAAAAATTAAGTGCTCCAATTTTCAATCTGTTTAAACCGGTGTGAATATCTTATTTTTTTGATTATTTTATCTTAAAAAATCATAATTAATTTTTTACTCTAAAACTCTCGTTAGTCAGCCCTAAGAAAGTCGTAGAATCAAATATTTCTTAGGGTCAACTAACGAGAGCCAAATAAAATGATCAGAGAAATAAGATCTTCATATCGGTTCAAACGAATTGAAAATTAGAGCAATTAATTTTTCAACTATGTATAGATCGTTTATATATTAAAAAATATGGTTAAAAAATTAATTGCTCTAATTTTCAATCCGTTTAAACCGGTGCAAAAATCTTATTTCTCTAATCATTTTATCCTAAAAAATCAAAATTAATTTTTGACTCTAAGGCTCTCGTTAGTTAGCCCTAAGAGATATTTGATTCTATGACTTTCTTAAGGCAGACTAACAAGAGCTTTAGAGTAAAAAATTAATTATGATTCTTTAAATAAAATGATCAGAAAAATAAGATCTTCGCACTGGTTCAAACAAATAAAAAATTGGAGCACTTAACTTTTTTCCCGTTTGGTTTTAGACGAAATGGTGATAGTAGATGTTGAATTGATGAGTTTTTAGAAAGTTCAGGTGTTTATATGAAATTTAATAAAGGTCAGGTGTTAAATTGATGAGTTTTTAGAAAGTTCAGGTGTTTATATGAAATTTAATAAAGGTCAGGTGTTGAATTGATAAATTTTTAGAAAGTTCAGGTGTTTATATGAAATTTAAGAAAGGTCAGGTGCTTATATGTGATTTGTGTGAAAGGTCGGGTGCCTGCATGAAATTTATAATCTCTCTCCTGGAGAAATTATTGAGAAGAGAATGGGAGGAGTTATCCCATGCTCCTGCACCACAATCACACACATGCACCTCTCGCTCAAATACTCTTATATCCTCCACGAAGACGTCACACCGAATATCCGTATCGTCTATCTCAACGGGCCGTACATTAACAAAAGAGAGAAAAAAAAATTATAACCTAAAAAAAATACGGGCCTCTACAGGCAACAACTAATTTCTCGTTCATATATGTATGTATACATATCTGATCCGATTCGGTCCAACTTTTAAGCCACAAAAATCGGTAACCGAACTGATTTTTGAAATCAGAAAAATTGCAGACCAGAACCGGAATAAAAAATTTCAATTTAAAAAATACGGTCTGGTCTGATTTTTCGGTTTCCAAAATCACCCAGATAGATCAATGAAATGAACTGTTGATGGGAAGCAAGGATAATAGACTCTGTCCATTCTCATATCCATAGGATACCCGTGAACAAAACTCATTCTTTAAACTAGAAGGTCAAACTAATATCCCTAGGCTCCAGCCAACTATATATCTATTGGTACGTGGCCCTCCCTTCTATCAATGCCCCCAGCCCGCTCAGTACTCTTCTTCTCCTTTGGTCAACACAACACACACACAGGGCTGAGAGAGAGAGGGAGAGAGAGAGAGAGAGAGAGAGAGAGAGAGAGAGAGCAGCGTGTGAGAGAGCGAAGTCCGGCCACCACTACCTCCTCATCACCACCTTCAACCGGCCACCATCACCTCCTCCATAACCACCGCCACCAAACTCATCCCACCACCGGTTCCTACCACCAACCGAGATCCCCACCCGCGCACCACCACCACTTGAACACCACCTCTCACCACGGCACCACCGGAGCTCACCACCACCACCGGGCACCAGCCGCACCACCATTGCCGTGCTCACCATCATTATAGCCAAGCTCCGCCGCCCCTCCAAAATCTCTCCAAAACCCGTTTCGCAGGACGAGAGGTAGTTCGGAACTCACCTCCTTAAATTTTGTAGGGGAGCGAAATATCCGAAGGGTTCAAAAGGTTAGGATGGGTCAGAAGAGATTCGGTGTGCTGTACTTGAACGACTAGTTGTCTCAGTTCATCTGTTTCCAGGGAATCCAAAGACTACGTTTGCACGTATTATCCGAAGGATAAAAGGAATCCAGAAGCCTAGCCGAGCTACGACGTGATTACCGAAGGATAGTAAACTTGTTTCGTTCGGATAACCTTCTTCTTTCGGAGGGTTGTTCTATCCGTTGCTAGCCGATTCCTCGACCATGAGGGCTTCATTCGGAGACCGCCATGCCAGAATCTTCTAGAAGCTTCCAAGGATACGTGGGAGATCTTCTTTGGTAGGTGAGGTGACATATCTGATTGATGTGACCCCTCTTCTTCTGATTGGGCGGTTCCCCCATCCCCAATAGGCGGCAGTCATTTAATGCCTCTGACTCATGACGTCATCCGAGCGTGATCGAGCACATGGGTGTCAGGGATAACTTGCTCTCCACCCTGTAACACACAGATTCGAGTTCTGCAATAAAGAAGACGAAAAAGATGCACAAAATAATATTTTTATTGATTTTGAATTGAAATGGGTACAATTCTCTAATAAATGCTCTTTAAATAAGAAAAGAACAAAATCCTCTGATTCGATCTCCGAAATTGCTGGCGTTCCAACGGCTTGAATGCTTGTTGTTGAATCGCTCGAATAGTAACTTTCTTTGAATCTTCAAGTTGAATGAACCGAAGAACAAAGTTTGAACATGACTTGAACTTTGGAGTTTGATCCTTAAAATCTCTAAGAGTTTTGGTTTGTTGAGTGATTTGAGTTGCTGAACGGTTTGATGTGGTGGACTTGCAAAGAAATTGACATAGTTTTTGGTGTTTGATAATTCTCTGCAGGATGTTAAAAAATGCTTGAGTTCTTGAAGAGTGTTTGAGAGCTCTGAAGAATGCCAAGCCAAAAGTTCCTTTCTCTCTCATATGAGCCTCTATTTATAGGCTCAAGGAGAGAAGAGTTAAGTATGGCAAGATCTTACAATAAGATCTTTGATTGGCTTGATTGGATTTGATTGGCTTGATTGATTTGATTTGATTGGCTTGATTGATTGACTTAACTTGATTTGATTTGATTGGATTTTGATCCCATTTCATTTCCTATGAAAGGAGATTTTATACTTCTTTTTAGGGAATGATTTTAATTTAAAAGAGAAATAATATATTTATTATTTAACTCTTTTTTTTTTTTAGGATTTATTTGAAGTGGGCCTGCACCTTTGGGCTTGTATACCTTAACCCATTTGGGCCTTGGCCAACTGAGCTAGCCCAACTCTTTAATCTGTTAGGCTAATTAAGTTAGCCCAACTTATTTTGGTCTTCACTATATCTCAAATGGATTAAACTGTAGGAATTTGCTGGGTCCAATATTTATTCGAGTGCTTTGACCAATTTTGACTTTAATTAATTAAGACATTTATCCCAATTGATCGGACGGCGATTAAGTCATGCCGAAATTTTGGTGTCTACACACCCTACCTTCATCTTTGCCTACAAATAGACGGGAATTCCTTCAAGAAAAAGGTTCAGATTTCTAAACACTCATCTTCTTCCTAAAAAGCAATTTCTTACCAAACCTCTCTCTTCCTAGCTCCACTTACTGACTTGTTCGTCGGAGCATCTTCCCGGAGGAACATCCCTCTCCGGTTCTACAAGTACACGAAGATCGACGCCATACTTCTCGGTTCAAACGAGTCAAGACTATTAACGGAAAAATCAGCCCCCCACAATTGGCGACTCCGCTGGGGAACGCTTTGAACGCTCCTCCTAGCACCGTGGGCCTGATTCTTATCTCCATCGTGACTCCACCCTCTCCAGCTCTACTTATATGCCTCCTTTTCTCCTTCCTATGGCTCAACGTCTTCCTCCTCCTGGCCCAGAAAATTTCACCCTTGGGTTATCCGAATTTGGGTCCATTAACCATGGCCCAGAGCATACAACACGCCCAAACCCTCTAGGCGCTCGACAACTTTTGTTTCCACAGACTGAGCTGGATATTGCCCTGGCGGAGCAAAAGCGACAAGCAGCAGTAATAGCCATGTTGCAGCAACGTTTAGAGGAGCGTGACAGTACCCAACTCGCCACCCCTGTGAATGTGCATCAAGCTGGACCGAGTCAATAGGCGAGACACCACAAACGAAGCAGGAGGCATCACCCATCCCGAACCACGGAGTTGGCAGTATCCGAACGACGAACGGTTTTCGAGCGCCTAGAACGTGATCCTTGGCCACGACCAACAGGCTCTCATCCTCGGCTAGCAAGTCTTGTCCGAGCGGAAAGCACTCGATCTTCCGCCACCAGTTCCACGGCAGCGACGCATCGAGCGGCAGTATCGGGCCAAGAGCGTCGTTCGTACGAACGACATCTGGACTCAAGGAAGCAGAAATAACCTGTGGATCTGAATGATTCACCTCGGCAAAGCTACCATGGAGAATTTCCTGAACGATCAATATCACCACATAAGCATTCCGAGCATCACCAAGATGGACGGAGTACCAAAGGATCAAGAGGACATCATCAGGCTCTTAGTCACGACAGACGCTTGGAAAGGGATAACACCATCACCCTCTACGACCAATTTACGGGGCTCCCGACTGTGTATCAGAAGGTAACTAACCCGGGGGAATTCCGGGCAGCTCGGCCAGAAGGGTCCAGAGAGGTACCCGAGCAAACGCAAAACGACAGGGGCCGGGGGCGACACCAAACCGAACATCCGCGCCCGAGACATCATGAATATCGGAGGGACACCGAGCCTCGTCGCATCATGCAGCCCATGGTTGACAAACCGAGCATCGTTCTTGAGGATAACTCGAAGCAAGGAAAGGCGAAAGCTTCCCCATTCGTCGACGCGATACAGCAAGAGCGACCTCCAGATAGATTCGTTATGCCGAAGCTCAAACGTTATGAAGCTAAAAAGGATGCAGTTGCGTTCGTCTGCCGCTTTCGGCAATTGATGAGCCTTCACAACTTCTCTGATGCACTTTATGTGCAAAATTTTCCCCTCTCATTGAGTGAACCAATCGTGCTCTGGTACAACCAGTTGAAACCAAAGTCTATCATGTGCTTCAACGAACTCGAGTTGGAATTTACAAAGAGGTTTGTAACTAGCAATATTCAGCCGAAGACGCTTTCGATGCTGGTGAACATGCGAAGAGTTGTAGGGGAAACTCTTCGGTTGTATACCGAGCGATATTGGGAGGTCTATAATCTCATTCCTGATTGTGATCAGGGAGTGGCAGCCGAGTCTTTCATGAATGGCCTGGACCCAACTTCGGCAATGTTTCGAGATCTGTCAAGGAATCCGCCATAGAGTATGGGGGAACTCATGACTATCATCGAGAAAGATTGCGTTCATGAAGAGGCAATGGCCGAGCGTCATGCGCCGAAGGTTACAGAGCCCGTCAAAACACACGCCGTTGTCAAAAAGCAAGTCGTTAATATCGGGCAAGCCTCAGGGGGGAACAAGCCGAACAATAGAAACCAGACCTCGCAACACTAGCCGCAGCAAATAGTGCAGCAACCGAAGCGCAAGCCAAGGCCGGATGAGTACGTTGCCGAGCAGACTACGTTCACCGAACCCATCTACCAGCTTCTCTCCATCATTGGTAAGCTCCCATTCTTCTCTTGGCCTACTGGGATCCTCGGGACAATGGGCCAAGGACCCAGGATGTGCTCATACCATACTATAAAGAGCGAGGGCATTACACGACTAAGTGTCCGCCATTCAAACGGTACTTAGAGGAGCTTGCCACGGCAGGACACCTCAATCCTTGGATCGATACTCGGAAGAGCCCACTCCCTCCTCCACCTCCACTCCTTGGTGGTCATGTCAGTGTCATTCAGGGGATCGCTTCCGAGGGGTGCATATTCGAACTACAATCGGAGATCAACAAGGCTGTTGCTGCGCTCTCGATATGTAACGTAAGTTCCTTGGCGAAGAGGAAGTTTGAAGACCCGAACTGCGATGGCCCAATTGCTTTCACATCTGAAGACTTGATAGGGGTTCAAGTGCCACACTCCGATGCCCTCGTCGTAATGATGATAATCGACAAATCCACAGTGCAACGGGTGTTGATTGACCAAGGGAGCTCGGCGGACGTGATGTTCTATTCAACTTTCAAAAGCCTTGGTCTTTCTCCGAATCAGCTTCGACCAGCAACAACGCCACTTGTTGGCTTTACCGGAGCACCAGTTTGGCCGCACGGAGTTATCAACCTTCTCGTGCGAGCCGGTTCCCGAGTGTTAGATGTCAAATTCATAGTGGTTAGTTCACCTAGCCCTTACAACATCATCCTCGGTCGAGCTTGGCTACACGGGATGCAAGCGGTGGCTTCAACTTATCATCAAGTCGTGAAGTTCATCGGCTGGAACGGCTGACAAGAAAGCCTCAGAGGGGATCGGGTCCAATCAAAGAAATGTTACATCAGCACTGTGACGACCAAACAAAGCTGCTTAGAGGTGCAGTGCGTAGAAAGTGGGGAAGTTGCCATGCTAGAGGAAGTGGGTTTGCCTGCCGAGCAACGTTCGACCGAGGAACTTGTCTGCGTGCCAATCATGGAAGATGGCACACAGTATTTTCTCATAGGAAGCTCTTTAACCGAGGAAGAGCGAATTGAGATGTATGACTTCCTCATGCGACACATCGAAGTATTTGCCTGGACCCCACAGGAGATGCCAGGCTTGGATCCGTCGTTCGCCACCCATTCCCTAAACGTGGACCCGAACAGAAAACCGGTGGTGCAGAAGTTTCGGCGTTCGTCTTCACTTCATGTCGAGGCAGTGATGGCCGAGGTTTATCAATTGCTAGAGGCAGGGGCTATTCGGGAAATACTCTACCCCACCTGGTTGGCTAACCCTGTTGTTGTACCGAAGAAGAATGGGAAGTTAAGAGTTTGCGTGGATTATACGAATCTCAATGATGCTTGCCCAATGGATCATTCCCGCTCCCTCGGATCGACTAGATGGTGGATGCAACAGCGGGATGCGAACGGTTGAGTTTCATGGATGCATATTGTGGGTACCATCAAATTGCCCTGGCTGAAGATGATCAAGAAAAGATGGCCTTCATCTCCCCTCGGTGCGTTTATTGTTATAACGTCGTTTCGTTCGGATTGAAGAACGCCGGGGCTACCTTTCAACGGACGATAACTTCGATGTTCCCAGGGATGTTCGGGCGGATACTGGAAGCTTATATCGATGACCTTGTATGCAAAAGCAAGTTTGCCCGGGATCACTTTCGGGATTTGGGGGAGGTTTCTGCTGTCTTAAAGAAGAGAAAGTTGCGGCTTAACGCGGAGAAGTGCGCGTTCGGAGTAAGCTCTGGGAAGTTTCTCGATTACATGGTTAGCCGCCGAGGAATAGAAGCCGACCCAGCGCAGCTTACAACCGTGCAAAATCTCCAAGCTCCCACGACGATTGGGGAAGTGCAACGCCTCACGGGCATGGTGGCAGCTTTAAACCGATTCATACGACGTTCGGGCGATTTATGTAGGCCGTTCTTCCAAGCAATCAAAACCAGCCGCCGAAGGTTTGTATGGACCAAAGAATGTGAGCAAGCCCTGCAATCATTGAAAGACTATCTGTCTCGAGCTCTGCTCTTAGTCAAGCCCCAACCTGATGAAGATCTGTACCTCTACCTGACAGTCTCGGATCATGCCATCAGTTCAGACCTTGTTCGGAAATAAGGGATGGAGCACCAACCGATCTTTTACTCTAGCAAAATGATGACGGACTCTCAGACTAGGTATTTGCCTATGGAAAAGTTGGCATTGGCTCTTGTT